>OY757282.1:4802662-4958463 GCA_963584085.1 Pyrausta aurata | reverse complement strand
CTACCCTGATTATAATATTTCGCGCTACGGCCATGGGCGGTGACTAAGGCTTGCTCAACTTGCTCGAATATGTCTTTTAAAACACCAAGGTTTTGGGCATAAGAATCTCTAGAGGCATAATCAGAAGGGGGAAGAGAAGAAGTACTAGTGCCGAACGCTTCACCCGAGCTGACAGCTTCTCGCCCGTGAACTAAAAAGAATGGTGTAAAACGAGTGACTTCGCTAGTGGCGGTGTTCATGGCGAACTGTATTTTCGGCAAATTGCAATCCCATGATCTGTGATCTTTTTCGACGAGAATGGACACCGCAGTCATAACTGTACGGTTATACCGCTCAACGGTGTTAACAGCGGGGCAATAGCGCGGTGTAAGATGAATTTGAGGGACTTTGTATTTCTTTAAAAGTTCTTGCACTTCCCGCCCAGTGAATTGCGTTCCGTTGTCAGCAATCACTGTGCGAGGTATGCCATGCATGAGAAACACGCCATCTTCCAACTTTTGCGCTATGGTTTTACCTACGGCACGTCTTAGGGGAAATAATAGACAATATTTGGTGAAGCAACACACCACGACTAACAGAAATGTGTAGCCCGCTTTAGAACGAGGCAAAGGACCGACTAAATCTATACTGATGCATTCGAAAGGTTTAGAACAAACTTTAGGATCACCCAGCAAACCAGGGGTGGGCTGTTGAGAGTGTTTATAAGCGGCGCAGACGTCGCAATTACCAACATGTTTAACCACGTCTCCATACATCTTTGGCCAAAAATAACGTAAAGATAGCCGTTTATAGGTTTTGAAAATTCCAAAGTGTGGAGACAATTCGCCACTGTGGTAAGCCACTGTTAAATAATAAAAAAATTGTGCTCTGTTAAAACAATATTTATTTAAAAATTAGTTAAATTGAATTAAATTACAATGGTAATTACAATAAATTAGAATTAAAATTACGGAGATAATATAAGACAAGAGAGCCGGACTAACTATAGGCAGAGCAGCGGGATATGTGGGTAGCTCTGGTGTGAGATCGGAGCCGAACAATACAAGATTTAGTTTTTTAAGGAGCAATCACAATATTTTACAGATAAAATAACCGATAATGTATGAATTTGGGGCGCCAGGCACCGCTCGTTGCAGCACCAAAAGAATGTTTGAAATAAGAAAGGTCCCTTTAGGGGTTACCGGGGTAGATGCCTCGGGCCGGAGTATGATCGGAGACCCAGGAGCGAAATTTGCAAGCCGGGGTCGTCCGCTGTGATTCAACCCGAAGGCACCCGGAGAGAAGTGAAGAGGTGAATTAACCAATAATAATAAAAAAAACCCCTGGAAAGTGACAAAAGACCTACTTTATACTTTGTCACAACCAGTACAAAAAATATTCACAAAGGTGGGAAATTTTATTAAATTAATGCTTTACAAAGGGGAATCTACGTTAATGATGCTTTGCAAATCATAAATAGAGTGAATTTGGAATGAAAAAGCCAGGGGCGCTTTAATTTTATTTCAGTATAGGATTGCTGTTATCGACGGACGTGTGGCCCGCAGGCCATCCCTCGCTCGCCACACCGCCGCCGACGACACACATTCTTCATTTCTGTCCAGCCTCTTGAGTGTAGGGTGTCCTTAAATCAAGAACATTTTCTGCACTATTTTCAAGATCTCCCTGCTAAAACAATAAATATTTTAAGTTATAGTTAAAATTTAGTGGTAGAGATTCTTGTTGGTTAGGATAAGTCGACGTAAGTCACTATAAGCCAAGGTGTGCTTATAGTCAAACTTCGGTTGTGCTTTCTCTTAGTGATGAGCTGGAGGGCCAGCTCGAATTTTACTTACGTAAAATTCTTCTAATTGGGGGAATACTGTTACATAGTAAAAATTGAACCTTTCTTTTAACTTACCTCTTGTGAGAAACCGTATGTTTTTATTGCATTCTGTATTCCGTAATGACAATGGTACAAAATTTAGCTTTTTCATTCCAAGTATACAACGGTCTCGGAGACGGAACTCTGGAGCTGGTAGCACAGTTCGGCGGGAGGCAGATAGAAATCCAAGTCAGCGAACGTTACGATGAGAATCCAAAATTGAAAATGAAAAGAAAGAACGGAATCCGCTGACAGGCCTTTTTATATGCCGAGTGATGTCACGGCATTGGACCAAACGACCATAGACACGTAGAAGAGAAAACAATTGTATGAATCGAATTAAATGTGAGATAATTATTTAAAAGGCTAAATTGTATTATTATAATGTTCTCTGAATTAATTGAAAGTAAATTAATAATTAAAACAAAAACAATTGAAACGATAAAATCGCTGAGCTATAATAGTGAGCTCAAAAAAACCGAAACATTACGTAATCTGTAGCGACGTCAAAATAATACTGCCAAACTGTCAACGCCTGTGTCAGACTTGACAGTGACGGAACGTTATGCGAAATGTTTGTTTACTAAACCAAAACCAAAATCAGGATCTATAAAATAGAATCAATTTAATGCTAAGCCAAAACAATAACATGAATTGCAGTGCTGTACCATTGTCATTACGGAATACAGAATGCAATAAAAACATACGGTTTCTCACAAGAGGTAAGTTAAAAGAAAGGTTCAATTTTTACTATGTAACAGTACCCACCTGTAAGGTGTTACGATTCGTGTGACGTTTCGTGTTACGAAAAAACCAGCGAGCAACGAGCCGCTCGTTCCTCGTAGGTTTTTTGGCGAATCCTTTGCCTGTTACGCGGTTTTGTACAGAGTTTTGTCGAGCATGTTACGCCGATTTTAGAACACAGTGTAACATGCTCGATACGTAACACACTCGCTGCGAATGTTACATTACACCTCGAAACGTTGGTCAGTACCCACCTTTATTCGTTTGTGTTATTGTATAAGTATATGTTATTGGTCATGAAAACTTATATAGATAAAAAAGAAGCCTATACATAGTTATGTAGTTCCAAATTCTGGTGCATTTAAATATTTGCATACATATACAGGGTGACATTGCTAGGGGGTGCCAAATTTTTGGAGGTATATGAGACCCTCAATAGTCATGGTCGAAATCTTGAATTAAATTTCAGGTGCCTAATCAGCCAGCTACATTGACGATAATGTATGAAGAGGCAGAAAAAAAATTAAGGTTTTGAACGATGGCCCCATAGTAAAAGTAACAGATATTAATGGTATAATTCACTTCCTAAAAGGCACCCCCTTGCAAAGTCACCCTGTATATAAAAAATAATTATTTTATATACTCCTTAATCGTTTTTTTACAGGACATACCAGCAAAGCTCCTGAAACTTGCCACGAAACCAAAAAGACTGAACAACAGGATAATGTTACGGAACAAATTCATACGAGATCACAAAAATTATAAAGATATTACTCCATACTTCTGACAAACTCTACACGAATTATAATTTGTCAGCTCGTCCCATTATCTTGACTCATTAGGGACGACTGGAAAGATTAATTAAATACGACAAAATTCTCAAGCTTTACTAACTTCTGAAGTCAAGATAATGTACGTCAAGATAGAGGGACCCACCCCGGCTGGTATAAAAAAATCCATGTACTCATTGTTTTATTCTGAAATTGATAAATTGTTTTATTTTGTGCTTAATTGTAATACCTTGTTTTCCTAATATTTCAAAATATATTGACAACTAACAATGTAAAAATAAGTAGTAACAAAACAACCATTCATTAATTTGTCCCAATTTATTGTTGTTTGGGACAAAATCATTTATTGTCCATTAAAAATATAATTTGGAAAAAAGTACATATTTTAAGTTCTATATAAATACAGACAGACAATTTAAGCACAAACTAAAGCTTACAAGACATTGTGGAAAAGGCCCTTAGTATTATAAACACACATGGGAAATGGTTCAAATAAAAAGGCAACTTATAATAACATTCCGATTTTATTTTATATAAATTCTGACTTTATATACAATCACAACTCTATAATATAAAACTTCCAGAAATAACACAAACATACAATCAAGAGCAAACCACACAAATTCGTTGCAGACCTTCAAAAAACATTTTAATGTGTTTAAAACTCAGCAATAGAGAATAAGCATTTAAATAAAAATACTAAAATAACTAATCTGATGATAAAAGATGATAATGTCTGAACAGTTTTCACTCTTTTCTTGAAAGCATTTGAATCCTAGTGTAATAAATATTCTATTTAAAAATATACTTCAAAAAATATGTCAAACATTGTTAACGTTATACAGGCGCTCTTAACTTTAAGACAAATTAAAAAATATCTATCTTTTGAAAGGGATGTTATTGAGATTAAATGTAAAATACAAGTAATTTAAAAAAAAACAATAAATAAATAATATGCATACCTATTCCCCATTTGCCTCCCTAGGAGTCTTTGAACAGAGCGTTCATTCTTTTTTAAGGTCCATAATATTGCAAAATGTCATACATCAGACTAAGAATACACAACTATGGCAGTAGAATAGAAGAAGCTTATCTTACAGAACATGAAAACTTTAACACACAATTAAAAACACAAACAACACTAAAACTTTTTTTAAATTTTATTCACATTTTGTCAACATTTAAGAGTAATGTTATCACCATTTTCCATTCCGTAATTAGACTATCAACAGATCACATTAGGCAATTAATTTTTAAATAAATTATATAATTTTTTGTTTCTGTTGCCAAATTTTTTGGTTGTTTACGAAACAAAAGAAATCTTATCAGATTTACAAAAAAATCTGATAATATTTGACTATACAAAATACAATTATATTTACAATTAATAGTGAAAAACAGTCTGACACACGTATACACACATTTATTACATAATTTGTTGTAAATATATCAAATGAATAATACATTGCTAATACTTTATAATAAAAATATTCCCGTGATTCCTTAGCTAGCATCGACCTTTTCTTTTTCATTTGCAATGCAAATGACTCACTTAAAAAATAAATAATATAAAATGAGTAAAACATAAATAAAAGATCCGTTTTGTAAAAAAAAAATTAAGTAATTAAAAAAAATACTGGCTTACACATAAAATAGTTGAAAATATAATGTGTGGTATTTATTCTATAATAATTTATAAAATTATTGAGAAATCTCCTAACTAGTACAATATCAGACCAATGCCTAAGAAAATCAGGACTAACACTGCTTTTTGAAGTATAAAATTTTAAATACAAGAACAAAACGCACTACAGTATATAAATATCTAGCATATTCACTTTTATAAAAACCCTTACATATCACTTATCTACACAATATTTCTCATAGATATATTATCTTTGAAATAAAGAATACCCTAGTCTTAAAAAACAATTTTAAGATCATAATATTGCCACCATTGATATAAATTACTACTGAACAAATTAAGTCCACTAAATTACTTCAGTAAAACATAAATAAAAAGAAAATGTCTGACTGTATATTAATTAATAATGGATTAATTATTAAAATATTTGGCTACTAGATTATTTTTGGCACAAAAATTTGGCATAATCAAATATAAATCAATGATTCCAACGCTTAAAAATACTTACTCGACCTCAATATAATTATAATAGCTAAATATATTTATTTACATTAGTCGAACACAATTTATTTTGTTAAACCCTTATTTTTACTTAGTATAATGGAGAAACAAAATGGAAATTTCTATTCTGGGGTCATCGTAGTTTCATTGAATAGATACCCGGTTATCATAAAAAAATACCTGTCCTGCATACCACTCCCCCTCCCACTTCCTCCTCACCTACCCGCGTCCGTCTGTTTCGTGTCAATACAGTTCATTTTTGCACACTTTTTTTTGCGTCACCGCGCAGTGGCTGGTCCATTATTATGATAACCAGGTTACAATATGCTCAAATCTTTTCATTCAAACACTGTCTAAAAATGTTAATACAATAATACTGTCAAATGGAGGATCACAAGTAATAACGAAATATGTGTCATCTATGTAAAACAATTTGGATTGCTTAAATTTTTTTAAAGTTTACTAGTTCAGGTTTCCCTTAGCAAAACATCATAAATTACTTTTTTAAAGAAATAAAATTGTACAAAAATGTTATTCGAAAAAATTGGAGCTACGCGGTTTGTTATTTTTACACATTTTTTATAAGCTTCAGTGATTGATTCATACGAGTAAGGTCCTTATTTCACAAGTATTGACACAGAAAATAAAACCAAGTAGGTATGTATAAAATGTACCAAATAAGTGCCTGTTAAATTCCATGTGATCTCCATCTGATGATGTAAAAATACAGTGAATACTACGCTACGATTTGAACGTGCTTTTTGACGGGTTCCCTCGGTTCCTTGAGCACGTACGATGTGGTTCTTCTTAGTGAGCCTACAGAATCTGCCAAAAAAATATAATTTGTGTGACTACATATCATTCAATACAAAACAAAACTTATGATGACAAAGCCCGGTGTTTAAAGTTATTTAGAACTAGCTTTTGCCCGCGACTTCGTTAGCGTGGACTTCAGGTTCGTCCCGTCTAGTAGCGCAAAAAATGTGTTTTTTTACGACCTCACATTAGAAACCTCAAAAATTGTAGCCTATATGTTATTCTGATGTATAAGCTATATTGTGGTAAAGTTTCATTCAAATCCATTCAGTAGTTTTTACGTGAAAGAGTAACAAACATCCATACATCCATACAAACTTTCGCCTTTATAATAGTAGTAGGATAGTAGGATAAGCCCGGATATTCAAACTAGCAACTTTTTAACTTTGTCTGGAATCATTCTGATTGGAGTCTCTTTGAAGCCAAATAAGACGTTTTTCATGGTAATTTCAAGTTACAAACACCATACACCAGAATAAAATTAGACTGTAGCTACAATTTTGTAAAAAAATAATAAATCTAGTGGTATAGTCTCTAAGCTTTAAAGGGTATACACTTAAAAATAAATACATTAAATTGGACTCTTTTTACCTTAAGTGTCGGTACTTAAATAAATTACCTGAACAATAATTTTCACTGTAAGACATTTTTTTATTGGTTTGGTAAGTTTTAGCACTGGAAACGACACCCTGTATTTGTGTTTTTTTTTTACTCACTATAATGCTGACATCGTCTGAACGAGTGGTGTGAGCAGCGCGCAGGCGAGGCGGGCGCCGAGGCCGGGCCCCGCCGCGCGTTCCGCTACGACCAGCGCAACTCTTTTAGCTCTACTGTGTTGTTTGGCGCGTCTTGGATCTGGAAAAAATGATTTTTGGGTAGTACAAATTAGGCACTAAAAGGTACTAACTATATATTATTAGTACCAAAAGGTACTTAGTATTTATCAATAAAAGTGCCCCGCCACACCTTCCGCTACGTCGAACGCAGCTCTTAGCTCTACTACTGTTTTATATGGTATGGTACGGATTTAAAGAAATGAATTTTTAGTGGTACTAATTGGGTACTATAGGTAGACCGCGAAATAAATACCTCGCCTGCGGGGCAAAGGGATGCGGGGGGAGATGAGAGCATGGTAAGTGAGCGGCGCGGGCGGGTGTTTCCGCGCCGACCGCATCCCTCGACCCGCTATCGCCTCCCCCCGCGCCCCGCCGCCCCGCAGGCAAAGTCTACCGATAGGTACTACATCAAAAGTGCCCTATCCACTACGATCAATCAATTTTTTTGCTCCTGTATGACTTAGCGGTGTAAATGTGAAAATTCTAGCTTATGAGTAACTAGCTTTTGCCCGCGACTTCGTTCGCGTGGACTTCTGGTTCGTCCCGTCTAGTAGCGCAAAAAATGTGTTTTTTTACGACCTCACATTAGAAACCTCAAAAATTGTAGCCTATATGTTATTCTGATGTATAAGCTATATTGTGGTAAAGTTTCATTCAAATCCATTCAGTAGTTTTTACGTGAAAGAGTAACAAACATCCATACATCCATACATCCATACATCCATACATCCATACTTACAAACTTTCGCCTTTATAATAGTAGTAGGATTTTATAGAATTTAGCTAGGTACTAGTGAATTTGAAGATGCTAGATTTGCAGAAAAAAATACGGTATCATTATCATTGCTGGTGGTGCTTTGAACTTGAATTTTCTTTTCTACTTCGTGGTTTTACTGGTGCAGAAGTTCATTTTTTATAGTGTCATAAGTTTTGATTACAACTGTGCTATAGGTAAACCGCGAAACTGAGACATCTCTGACGTCACTTTTGTTGTATTTTTCTCCCGAATAATGTACTCTATATTTTTATTATGAATTAAATGTTCTTCTTCAAGGTAAAAGAAAGATCGTTTAATTTACAGCAATGATAGGGAGTACATTCATTGCGAGGGAAATGCAAATAAAAGCGACAAAAGTGACGTCAGAAACGTCTCAGTTTTGCGGTCGACCTATAACCTATCCTAGTTCGCAGAGTTTTTTTTATTATTCTAGCTATGTACGCTTCGAATTTGTAATTCACCTTTGTTTTGTGCAATAAAAAGTTAGATCTATAGCGTCTTACTACTTTAGCTTTATAATAACTAGCTTTGAAGCCTACTTCAAATAAAAATACCTCTTCTAAAACCCCAAAGTCTGTTTCAACGATTCTTTCCGTCCGGGCGTAATGATCGGGGCTCCATGTCACCTATTTGAAATAAAGCGAAAACATGCAGGTAAAAAGAAAATAAAAAGTCAACAATGATTCATTTTAATTGTTTTAAAAAATGTAAATTCATTATTTGCTGTTAGATTAGTAATGTAAGATTAGCTTAATTTGTACTTAGAGCTGTGAATTTTGTAAGAATAAAAAAAGGATTTAAAAATTGCTAAATTAGAACAAAAAACAATAAAAAAAAATGTTTAAGCAGAATGAATAGATTTTACGAAGTCGCAAACATATCAATAAAGTAGCTGTGACATACGGACAGACAGACAGACTTCTCTTAGGGTCCCGTTTTTTGCCACAGAATCCTAAAAAGAGTCTGATATTAACTTGACATTAATTCAGCCATAATATAAGCTGTCGCTATTCGCTATAGCGGCTTTTTGTCTTTTCCCTAAGACTATGTCTACATACAAAAAAAAACATTGTGTTTATCTCGATTTTCATGCGGCTTTTTCAGTTTTCATTTCAATCTACTTATATCATTATCAGCTAAAGGACGTCCACTGCTGAAGATAGGCCTCTGCCACGGCTTTCCACAAAGACCGTTCACAAGCAGACTGCATCCAGTATGATCCTGCGATCTTGACAAGGTCGTCTGTCAATCTTGTCGGTGGACGTCCTACGCTGCGTTTTTGGTAGAAGGGTCTCCAATCTAAAACTTTTCTGCCCTAATGGCCATCAGTTTTACGCGCTATGTGCCCTGCACTTTGCCACTTGAGCTTGCTGATTCTCAGGGCTATGACCGTTACATTAGTTCTTCTACGTATCGCCTCATTTCTGATTAGATCTCGTAGAGAAACACCGAGCATAGGCCCTCTCCATCGCTCGTTACTTATTTTAAGTATCGCTTATTCTAAACTTACCTCGTAACGATTAGGAGCTGGAGGCACATGAGTGGCTGGCGAACACCTGGAACACCCAGGTCTAAGCACTGTTCTGCTGGATGACCCGCCTCGCATTGCCGTTCTTAACTCCTGGAAAGGTTTAATAACAGTTGTTAAAAAAATATACAAGGGAGGGGGTGGTTGTCAATCGAGATTAGAATTACATGAAAAATAATTAAAAAAAAAAAAAAATAATAATAATTAAAAAAACTTTTTCACATCCTGTAAAAATTTTAGGGCTCCGTGGATATTTTATCTTATAGCTACTCTTTTTTTTCTTATACAGGGTGTAAAAAAATAAGGAGCCAAATTTAAGAGGGAGAAAGAGTCTAGAAAACATGAAAAAAAGTGTTGAAAAAAAATATTATTAAATATTTTACTTTACCTATATTCCAAACTTGATTGACAACCACCCCCTTAAATTTTGCTCGTACTTTTTTTTACACCCTGTATAAAGATAAGAACAGTGATTTCTTACCTGTCCCATCTCACTACAAAGTGACTGCCGTCCCTGCGAAGCGTTTTTTCTCGTATTCCAACAGAATTCCAGTATCGCCACCATAATGGCCAATGCCAGCCCACAGAGTAGCGTGACGAAAACTCCGCCTGCAAGATTTGAGAACAGATCTGTTGAGACTTAAGATTGGAAATTCAGAAATGGGTGCCGAGCGAGAACTAATGAAGCTGAATTTTGAATGATATAAAGATTATAAATTGAAAAAAACTACAAAAAAAACTAACATAAAAAAATAAGACTACCCTATTCAAAAATGAAACCATCTCCTTGTGGCAAGGAGGCTATAATGCTGGCTGCGTTGCCGCGTTGGATAGCTATGCCAATCCTTCGAGCTAGAAACCAGCCAGCTTTATTATTGGCCGTAACAGAATTTAATTTTGGCGAAATTTTTCTAAACAGCAATTTAGCCGAAGGCCCCCGGCCCAAACGTTTCGACGCCAAACGGCGCAAATACATAATCACTTGCAAGTGAGCCGTACTTGCGACGTTTGGCGTTTTCAGCCAACTCCGCTGCTGCTCCAGCTTTAAGGGCTGATTCTCTGAGATGAGAGAGGGCCAAAGTATCGACACAAAATTGTTTATCCAATTGCACTTGAATAAACTCAAGTTCGCAGCATGATGATATTCAGTTGACTTATTCTAGCGAAATACAGGGTGTTATTGCAAGGGGGTGCCAAATTTTTGGAGGTGAAAGGGACCATCAATTTGAACAACTTTTACTATGGGACCATCGTTCAATTATTCATTTTATTTTCTGCCTCTCCTCTCTAATGTATATTATTGTCAATGTAGGTGACTGATTTTGTATGGGGAACCTGAAATTTTATTTAAGCTTTTGACCATGACTCCATAGTAAAAGTTGTTCCTATTGACGGTCTCATTCACCTCCAAAAATTTGGCAACCCCTGTACAACGACATAATTCATTTAAACTACTATTACTAGCGTATGGAACTGACACCACGAACATATTTCTTTCGCCATAACTTGACGCCACTTTTCATCAACTCATACAAACGGTTTCATAATAGAAATTCACAAGAAATACGTCACAATCTTGCCGTATTTGCGACACATTTTTTGCTTGGCATAGCTTCTCCATACGTATTAATAACTCACTGACATAAATTATAGAAAAGTTACAAATACTGAAGCCCAAATAAATAAATAAATATCCTTGGACATTTCACACAGCGCCATCTGGTCCCAAACTAAGCAAAGCTTTGTACTATGGTAACCAGACAACGGTTATAAACATACTTAAATACTTTTTTTGTAAATACATACATATTATACATAGAAAACACCCAGACCACTACAAACAGACATGTTCATTCACACAAACGTTTGTAATGTGCGGGGATCGAACCCGCGACCTCTGGCGCAGTAGCCAATTTCTTAACCACTGCGCCAAATCGGTCGTCAAAAAACCGTTAAATTTGATACTCACCTATATTCTGCACACCTAAAGGATTGGCCTTGCTATCCTTCCCATCTCTATTACACACATCTCCTGTATTCTTCCACCATTTGTCATACAAGATCTGTATGACGCCCTTCTCTTGGAGTTCTAGTATGGCTAGGGATATCTTATCCCGCCAGGGACTGCCTTTCCAAGTTGCTATGCCGTAGCCCTGAAGAAATCCAAAATTAATTGTTTTTATAGTGTTTTGTCACTATACAAACTTAATAATAATAATAATTGCACTTGTAAAAAGCAATTGTGTCAGACGAGGAATCAAACCCCGTATTTCTTCATCTTTCGTTTAACGAAAATCTTAACCGATTGTTAAATATTTGTACAATATTTCCTTCGGATATTGTGAGAGCCATTTAGCAACATTGACGACGCGTTTGGTGTATTGGTTAGCGCTCCTGACCATTACGCCGGCCGTCACGGGTTCGAATCCCGCAAGGGGCAAATGTTTGTGTGATGAGCACGAACATTTGTACAAAAGTCATGGATGTTATGTGTATCTAAGTATTTCTGGGAGACGGCCCCGTCATAATCGTTGTCTGGTACTTCGTAACACAAGGAAGAAAATTCCTTACCACGAGACCAGACAATTGGTGTGTTGTCTGGCGCATATTTATTCATTTTATTTATTTATTGATGAGGTCACGCAGCCTACGCGTTAAACAAAACACTTGCAAAATTCAACAGGCTTGCCAATGTCTCGGTGGCCGAGTGGTATAGGCATGCGCCCGGATAGATGCGCCGTAAGACACGGGGTTCGATTACTTTTCTGACACGGTTGCTTTTTACTAAGTAAAATTTATGATATCCAAGTGTTTATCTTTGGACCTGTGTCCTGTGTCCTACCTTAGAATCCAGCAGTCCTCCTATCTGCGTCAAATTGCAGTCCCTCTGTACTCTGTGGTCCAACATGGTGGACTCCATCAGAAACGCGTAGTTCCCCCCGAGCACCCTGCGTACCCCCTCTTCGTAGGACGATACCAAGGCTGGAGGGGAGGCGGTGGACATGTGTTGCCACATCTTCTTGTAGATATCTATGTTTGAATCCTGGAGAAAGAGGTATAAATCAATGATCACAGACAACTAAATTAGTTCGCGTTTGGTGTATTAGTTAGCGCTCCTGACTATTAGTAATTAAGTAAAATACTGGCTTACACATAAAACTGGTTAATTTTTTAAAATATAATGTGCCCTCTTAGAGGGTATCAAATTAATAAAAATACCTATTAAAATTATGGAGAATCTCCTATCTAGTACAATATCAGATCAATGCCTAAGAAAATCAGGACTAACAACGCTTTTCGAAGTATAAAATATTAAATACAAAAACAAAACGCACTACAGTATAATAAATATCTAGCATATTCACTTTTATAAGAACCCTTACATATCACTTATCTACACAATATTTCTCATAGATATTATCTTTGAAAGAAAGAATAAACCCCAGTCTTAAAAAACCGGTAAAGTGCGTGTCGGACCCGCGCACTGAGGGTTCCGTGCCACCCTTAACTGAATTCAGGGTCCACTTACTTTCACTTAACGAAAACATCACAATATATTGTGACAGCAAAAATAACTTTGTTTTTCATAGTGTTTGTATGAAAGACAAAGTTATATTTGCGGTTGATAAAAATGTGCAATATCTCAAAAACTGCTGGTTCGATCTCCTTCAAACCAATTTTCGTTGCAAGTTTTTGTTGAGATCTACATTATATATTTTTTTCAAAATTTTCACTTTCTTAGTTCAAAAGTTAGATGGGGGGGGACGCCCATTTTACCACTTTGGAAGCGTCTATATCTCAAACCTTACACTTTTAGAAAAAATGGTTTTAGAAACCTCAACATCATTTTCCTAGCCCTATCCATAGACACCCCACACGCATAGGTTTGAGTAAAAAAATATATTTTTGGTTTTAGTTTCATGTATGGGAGCCCCCCCTTAAATATTATTTTTTCTTACTTTTTGTATCTGAATCGGAAAGCGGTGAACAAGATACACCTACCTACCAAGTTTCAGCTATGTGATGCTTATAGTTTCAGAATAAAGTGGCTGTGACATACGGACGGACAGACAGACAGACAGACAGACAGACAGACAGACAGACAGACAGACAGACAGACAGACAGACAGACAGACAGACAGACAGACAGACTTGACGAAACTATAAGGGTTCCGTTTTTTGCCATTCGGCTACGGAACCCTAAAAACAATCTTAAGATCATAATATTGCCACCATTGATATAAATTACTACTGAACAAATTCGAGTCCCCTAAATTACTTCAGTAAAACATAAATAAAAAGAAAATGTATACTGAAGTCTGTATAATGGTAATTATGGTTCAAATATTTATCATTCTGTATAAATCAAATTTAAAATATTTGGCGACGCGTTTGGTGTAGTGGTTAGCGCTCCTGACTATTACGCCGGCCGTCGCGGGTTCGAATCCCGCAGAAATGTTTGTATGATGAGCACGAACATTTGTTACCTCTGTCATGGATGTTATATGTATTTAAGTATTTATGGGAGACGCCCCCGTAATGATCGTTGTCTGGTGCTTCGTAACACAATGAAGAAAATGCCTTACCACGAAACCAGACAATTGGTGTGTTATCTGGTGCATATTTATTTATAATAAGTTTCGCTGCTATTTTTCGTAACGAAAAATACGTGTGGCATTCACAATTTGTGGCATTAACGCCATATTTGTTTGGTGGCGCTGCGATGGAAAAAACCAAACTTAATTTGGATCATTTCGCTAAATCAAGGTCAGTCAACTTCAACGGGCTAACTTTCAATACGCAAAGTTATTAAATGTTTGAGTGTCTCATCAATGTTTCATCGGCCTAGCCATTTAGTTGGATTTCGGTGTTTAATGAACTGCTTAGGCATCCAAAGAACTGGCTGATTTAACGAGATGGCTGCGACATATACAGGGTGTCTCAAAATAGGCTAGTTTCCAAGAACAAGTCACAATGTTGGTAGTTTCTAGTAGTTACTTTTTTTTCTTTAAAGCAAAATAACTTTATAAATTCAACTTATTCATTTATCACACATATCGTGCTTCTCTGATGATGGCGTGCCTTTTAGCTGTCATAAACAACTCTCCATAGTATTTTTCTATTCGCTACAAGTATCCGTACCGTTACCATGAGTTACGACGGTTTTACTCGCCAGCGACTACGTAAAAAAGTCTATGGAAAATTGCACAGCGCCCCTGGCGGTCACTTGCAGAACTAAAATTTTCCATATAAAAAGTTACGTCGTCGCTAGCTAGTAAAACCGACGTAAACTCATGGTAACGGTACAGGATTCTTTCAAATTCCTTATTCAGTATCAGGGTTGTTACATTTCTGGGATACGTATGAGGATTTCTTTTAAGTAAAAATTTTACTTGTGTCTGAAAATCTTCGCTCTCCATTACAGTTTAAAATAACAAAAGTGAACACAATATTTTATGTTATCAAAATGCTTAGGATGCTTACTACATAAAGTAAAAAAGTTAAAACAAATAAGGTATCTTGTGTGTGTGTATGTGTGTGTGTGTGTGTGTGTGTGTGTGTGTGCGTGTGTGCGTGTGTTTGTGTGTATGTGGATCTTTAATATAATTCACTAGGATTGCTACTACAAAAAATACTCTTGACCTACCCGAAAAAAGGTCATAGTCGACCCTCCATTTAGCGTGCCATACTGTATACTGTTCTGAGCAGCCAGATCAGCAGCACTCTGTATGGGCAGCACCGTCCTCTCCACAGTGAGGAAGGCAGCCAGGTTCGCGGTGTATGATGACAGGATTATCAGGGTAAAGAACCACCATATCCCGCCGACTATGCGCGTTGATGTTGCCTGGGGAAAGTTGACAATATTATTTTATTGTCTAGTATTCATTAGTTGGTAGGTTTAGGTATAAAGATTATTTATTTCTCAAAAAAAGACACTGTCACTTACATGACAACAAATATAACATAAAAATAAGTAAGTATTTAATTATTTACACATCGTTCGCGCCGATCTATGCTACTCGTACGTACTAAATTTTAAAAGTAAGTTGGTAGATCAAGTAATCTTTACACGTTCCGGGACAGTGAACGTCTACAGGCGTAAAAATAATAAAACATCTATTCTAGAATTTTAAACTTTCGCGTTGCATTGCAATAACTATTAGACATGACGGGTCGGTTTCGGCTGTGTTGCAACTGCCGTGGTCACGAGTGAGTGATGATGATGATGATGAGTGAGTAAGTGAGTAATAGCAACTCATAAGTTTTTATTCGCGTTTAGACCCGTTCGTCATGTCTAATAGTTAAAACATCTATTGTGTCTGGAATAGTGTCCCGGAACGTGTTAAGAGTTTATAGTGATCAAGTTTAGTGTGTGCGCAATACAAAAGAGCACTCTCAGTTCTTTCACTCTCATTATTCGGTGAATAAGCATGCGCACATAGCACGTAGAACTGATGGCCGATGGGGCAGTAAAGTGCTAGACTGAAGACCCTTCGAACAAAAGCGCAGCGTAGGACGTCCATCGACAAGATGGACATACGACCTTAAAAAGATCGCAGGATCGCACTGGACGCAGACCGCTTACAACCGGTTGTTGTGGAAAGCCGTGGGGGAAGCGTTTGTTCAGCAGTGGACGTCCTTTGGCTGATAATGATGATGATGATGATGAAGCAGATGCGACATGACCAGTGAGAGATCAGGCATAGGACCAGCCGCTTTTAACATGCTTTCCGAGGCACGGGGTGTCATCACCACCAACTTCCTGACTCCGAGCTGTTTCCGAGTATTTTTTTAGACAGAAAAATCGGAATCAGGAACTCTTGATTACAGCAACCAGTGAACGATCCACCATCCCTACACCAACGAGGCTTAAGAATCAACTTTGTAACGGTTTTAAACGTGATATCTTGGGCACCATACAATACTATTTGCCCTGAGTTTCAAAATCAAAATCAAATCATTTATTTGCTTAGAATACAGAATACAAAAGTTTGATCTTAAAAATTTTATGGCAGTGCGTGTATTCCGCCTGCACGCAGGCATGCAAACATTAAAATTAATTATTATTTCAATACCAATGTCAAATACAATGTCATAATATTATTACAATTCTAATTCCAATCAAAGTAATCTTTAAGGCTGCAGAAACAGTATGTCAATAGCCAATCAACTAACTTTTTTTTAAACAATATTCCGTCAAGTAATTTCAATTCGTCGGGCAATTTATTATAAATTTCGATTCACATATTTCATATATTTTTCTTATAAATATCCTTATGGCTAGGAGGCAAATTATAGTTAACTCCAGTCATAACACTTTCCTTCTTTACACCTTGTGTATCAGCTTACCTGATCAGCCTGATCTCTCTCCGGTCGTGTCAGATTGCTGTCCCATCGGGCTATGAGAGTGAAAGGAATAGAGAGTGCACCTGCGTTTACGCACACACTTGTGTACTATAATATGTCCCGCGCAGTCGGTTAGTCGTTGTGACTGGCCCCGTAGTCAAAATCCGCTAGGGGATTATTATTATTATGACGACGCGTTTGGTGTATTGGTTAGCGCTCCTGACTATTACGCCGGCCGTCGCGGGTTCGAATCCCGCAAGGGGCAAATGTTTGTGTGATGAGCATGAACATTTTTACCTAAGTCATGGATGTTATATGTATATAAGTATTTATGGGAGACGCCCCCGTCATAATCGTTGTCTGGTACTTTGTAACACAAGGAAGAAAATTAATTACCACGAAACCAGACAATTAGTGTGTTGTCTGGCGCATGCTTATTATTAATAAAAATATATTATTATCAGCTCACCTTAGGATTCAACCCCGACCCTTGCCTCAAGAAGGTGCCAGTGATGAACCAGAAAGAGTTGCACACGCTGAACTGATTCGTCAGCAGCTTGGTCTCGTGGCCGCAGACGTGGGTGCTTGTAGACCTGGTGATATAGAAACATTAATCTATACTAATATTATAAAGATAGAGAGTTTGTTTGTTTGTTTGTTTGTTTGTTTGTTGGAACACGCTAATCTCCGAAACTACTAGTTCGATTTGAATAATTCTTTTTGTGTTGGATAGTCCAGTTATTGAGGAAGGCTATAGGCTATATAACATCACGCTACGACCAATAGGAGCAAAGATATGGTGGTAAATGTGTGAAAAACGGGAGAAAAAAGTCACTATTCCACGCGGACGAAGTCGCGGGCAAAAGCTAGTTGATTTTTTAAGTAGATCGTTTTCACAGCACGCACGCAGACTTGGCTCACAACGACTAGATGGCAATTGAAGCGCGATATCAGGATTTGGACTCGGCTTAACCAGATGATATGTATACAAAGTGTTTCAAAACAACGAGGAAAGAATGAAGGGAGTTACTCAGAATCAGTAACTGAACAACTTTCTCCTAGAAACATGGGTCGAAATATGCAAAAAAGATTTTGACTTCCCATACTAAATCGGTCATGTGACCCGTCTGATTTCTATGGAGAGTCAATAAATTTTTGCCATATTTCGACCCATGTTTCTAGGAGAAAGTTGTTCAGTTACTGATTCTGAGTAACTGCCTTCATTCTTTACTCGTTATTTTGAAAGACCTTGTAATATGCTTCTTTTTAGTGTAAAGAAATCCTTTTTTTACTATTTTTTAACCCAGACTGTAGTTGACTGTGTTAGGCTGTTCAGCTAAAGTGGGACTGGGTCAGTCATGTCTACCGCATACCGAACGACCTCTGGGCCAAAATCTGCACCGAGTGGGGTCCCTTTAAATGGAAGGCGCTCACGCGGTAGACCCAGAAGGCGGTGGTGTGACGAGCAGCTGCCCAAAACCGTGAAGATTCGGGCCTTTGCCCGACAGTGAGACACCACAGTGGCCTGAATGAATATAGCCATCCATACACGGCCTGGTATGAGTGACAGGGATGGCTGTAATCATTGGATCGGCATTTGTGTCCAGAGTAAGGCCTCAGGTTCTTAATAATATTTTTTTCATGTTAACGGATACGCTATCCCCAGTGTTCGTTTAAAATGCTGTTTTTGGGATATAAGACCTTACCATTCATAAGGCGAGAATCTGGCCATCACAAACAGCGTGAAGGAGACCAGCACGTATGCAGCCAGCACGTACAGCCAGATCTCTATGGCCAGCGGGTTGAGGAAGCTAAACAATCTTGTGGGCTGGGAAGTTGGCACCTGTAAGAAGAAATATACAGGATGAAATATTAATTGCTGTGTGTTCTTTATTTTTCTGTTATTTAATAAATATATTCTAACTGTCCATATAATATTTAACATCTATACTTATAATATTATAAAGCTGAAGAGTTTGTTTGTTTGTTTGTTTGTTTGAACGCGCTAATCTCTGAAACTACTGGTTCGAATTGAATAATTATGTTTGTGTTGGATAGTCCAGTTATCGAGGAAGGCTATAGGCTATATAACATCACGCTACGACCAATAGGAGCAAAGATATAGTGGTAAATGTGTAAAAAACGGGAGAAAGAAGTCACTATTCCACGCGGACAAAGTCGCGTGCAAAAGCTAGTATTAAATAAAATTCGCCGGTGTTTGGTGATACGCCTATTTACAATTGCTTACGCGATTTTTGAATACCAATAGTGGTAACTCTGAATGCTGTGTTTGTGCTGTCATTTTAGAAGTAAAACTAATAAAATGCCAAACAGGATCAGTAAAAAAACAGGTATCGGTTTTGTGCTGGTCACTGCAAACGTTATGTCCGTGTGAATATAAGCATTAAAACGCGTATAATACTAAGAGGGATCCTGCAGAAAACAGTTCCTGCGGGAACAAAATACGGGATGTCCGCTTGGGACACAGCCCGTAGATTAAAAATTATGATCTAGGTTGCATCCCTTATGTACATTCTTTTACAAAAGCACTACTATCACAGTAAAGTCTTCAAACTAAATAAAAAATAATAAATAATAAAAACGTTTATTTTTCACCACAGCAACAATTTTACAAAAGTTGGTACATAAAAATTCTAAGCTAATATTCTTTAAGTAGCTGTGGATGACTGGTGCCTGTGGTAGGTATTAAAAAACCTGTATTACAGGTCACCAGGTCTCCACCTCAGGACCGGTGCCAATCAGTAGCTTAAAAATAGTGCGTGCGTGAGCGTGTGTGTGCGTGTGCGTGTGTGTGTGTGTGTGTGTGTGTGTGTGTGTGTGTGTGTGTGTGAGTGTGTGAGAGTGTGTGAGTGAGTGTGTGTTTTTTGTGTGTGTGAGTGACACTAGTTAAGTCTGAAAGCTGAAGGAAGCTTGCTAACGTTTGCTGGTTGAAGATGCATACCTTGAACAGGATCCCGATCCCAAGGTTCATGAATGGCTTGGTAAAGTCGATGACAGCTTCTCTCGCGTAGTTGATCGTCATGGACGCGACTGCTATGTCTGCTTTCTGAAAAAAAAACTTGTTAACACGTTCCGGGACACTATTCTAGACACAATAGATGTTTTATTGTTTTCACGCCTGTAGGCGTTCAATGTCCCGGAACGTGTTAAAGAATTTTATCCTACCGATATTCGGCAATGGCGGCCCCTCTCAGCCTCTGCTGAGAGGGGCCGCCATTGGCCTATCTCTATAGGCCAGGTAACAGGAGATATTATAGTGCCCAGATGTGTGCGCAATACACAAGTGCACTCTCTATTGCTTTTACTCTCATAGCACAGGGACAGTAGTCTGACACGACCGGAGAGAGATCAGGCGCAGGACCAATGGCTTTACGTGTTTTCCGAGGCACGGGGGCGAAACACCGCCAACTTACAAACTCCGAGCTACCCTCAGAATTTCTGAACGAAAACCCCAGGTACATATTTTTGGCCCAACTCGGGACCTCTACCGCAGCCATCGCTTTAAAATGCGACCCTCTAACCGCTGCGCCATCGAGGCAGTTTGCGCACACACTTGTGCAGTATAATATGTCCCGCGCAGTCGGTAAGTCGTTCAAATCGACTAGGTGGACTATATTATTATGTACATAAGTATCAGTGTGTGTCTGTCTGTTTATTGTATTTACGAGTCAGTGTATTGTATATGTGTTTGTGAGTGGAATAAATGTATTTTCTTTCAAATTAAGTTCTTTCTTTCTTACCCTGTGTATCAGCTCCCTCACAATGCCGTTCCACTGTCCGGTATCCGGGTCTCTAGCTCCGTACATGTTATCCGGAACGAGTCTCAGGCGGTAATGGAAGCCGGCCCGGGCAGCCACTCTCGCTAGTAGATCTATACAGAACCCTTCGAAGCGCGCGTTGCCTTGCAGGTTCCAGCCTTCTTTGACCATGACGTAGGGCTTTTCCTGTAACAAGAGACTTTTGAAAATATTGTATTAAGGGTTGAATAAGCTGCATAAAGACGATGTTAATGCGTCGTCGAGTCTACGTACTGCCTGTTCCTGTGATGTCAGGACAAGTATCGGTAAGCGGTTTCCCAGATACTGTCAGGTTGCAACATATTAACAACTTGGCAGCAATCTGCGATTTAAAGAACTGCTCCACAAATGCAGTGATTCAGCTACTCTGCTCACTCGACTATGCGCAAATTGAACTGCTAATGTGTAAGAGCTAACATACTCGCTTAACCCCCCCCCCCCCTAAACACACACACACACACACACACACACACACACACACACACACGCACAGCCACAGAACGTGCCACACAACTAAGTCAAGTAATAGGTACAAGATGTATCGACGTAAAACTTATGCTACTCAGCGCTTCGAACTTGGCCGTGTGCGTGTGTGTGTCTAGATCTCCATAGCAATCACATAAAGACAGTAAAAGGCCCTGCTCTTTTTATATAGACCCTGCTGCAACTGCACCCGGAGCTGCAGATAGTGAAAAGTCCACAGTACTTAAATAAATAAATACTTAAGGCCGTCTTATTCCGTCAAATTATCTCATAAGCCCCGCCCCCTTGTTAAAAGTGCGGGGCGCTTCCCCCACCAGCACCCCCGCACAAAACTTTTTCTGTCAACTTTGTCTTACAAATCTCGTGTATAATTAAGCCATCTAGTGTTTATTTAAGGAACAAAATTTTCTTGAATAAGATACTTCATGCGCTTTTGTAAGTAACATATCCACGCCATCTAGCAGAACCCCTAAGAACTTTTACAAAATGGTTTCTTTAGTACACCATACATGCTTTTTAGTCTAAACGTTTATCGAAAGAACAAGGAACGCAAAGAGTGGCATTTCATTCTCACACGACTGGTCAGCACTTTATGCCAGCAACCTGTAACCATTATAAAAACAAGAAAGAATATCCGATAACATTTATTATATTCTTTATTGCACTTATAAGATGTACAGAAAATAGGTACAAGAAGTCACAATGTGAACAAAGGTGGGCTTATCCCTAAAAGATACCTCTTCCAGCCAACCCATAGGTGTAGGAAATGTAATGTAATAACATTTAGGTGGTTTATATTAAGATCCTTTTTGTCGACACAGTTATAGTCTCACTACTATCTTCCATCAGTCTTCCAATTGATGATGACTGAAGACCATTACAGATATGGCACTTCAAATTTAGGGTTCCGTACAAACCAGTAGGTATATAAGTCAAAGTTCACCCATCACGAGAATTTTGTCATGGTTTTTTTTTACACACTGAAATTCATAACATTTCAAATCATCATCATTATTCTCTTGCCCTGTTCCCAGTTTATCTAGGGTCTGCGCAGTATGTTTCACGCTTCCGTTTAACATTACAAATATGGAAAGCTAAATTAAAGACAAAGGTTTCTTTATCGTTTCAGTAATCCTTTAATAATATCAAAGTTTTTTTATTTACTAGTCGTCTCCCGCGACGTCGCCCGCGTATATTTTGGATGTCCCGTGAAATGGTTCAAGTAAATTAATGGTTTAAAGTAATTACTATCGAGGTCACCCACACCACGCTTAAAATACTCGCTTAATATCAGCCTGAACTATAAAAATGACTTGACTATCATGTGTTAGAAAGTAAGAAAATAGTAAGGCAAAAGTAGTTAGTAGTAATCTCTCATTTAGATGCAATACTTTTTTCGGCGAAGTTCACTATCAAATATACTGAGCATTGAACTTGGCTATCATTTTTCACATTGATGTTTTTGTTGGGATATCATAACTTTTTATAGAAATATTTATTTGCTTATTCATAAATCATTAATACATATTTTGTGCAAGCTTCCATCCACTTAATTATAACGGTTTCAGACCCTACAATTAAAAAACTTTCTTTTGTTTTCAGATTTTTTCCTTCGCTTACACATTATTACCTAGCTAGATGCCATATTTCAACTGTCTAGGTTTGTTAATTAGAGCACCGCACCCACACAATTACTTTGATAAACCATATATGGTTTTGCCATGTTTGACTTTTTGTAGTCTAGCTTATAGACCTTTTTTACTATAAAACTGTAATTTGGCATGGGTTTCTTTATATGCTAATCACACCGCCTAAAATATGTATTTTAAAATATTTTTGGGACACCTCCCTACAAGGAATGAATTATAATGAGCATGAGTTCCTACACCGAAAGGGCAACACCAGGGTTTATCTCATGAATCGTGATAGTAAGACAGTTGAAATTTTCAGGAAGGATGTATTCATGTTGCCGTTGAAAAAACAAAAACTTAAAAAACAGTTTTTTTTTCAGGTTGCTCTCATACAACTTATCTACTCTGATAATGATAATAATGAGGGGCTGCCCCATTATTAGGACTTCATATCTTTTGTATGGGACTCCCTGACAACAGATATGATGTTTATGCCATTTTCATAGATAATGGTACGGAACCCTTCGTGACCCCGAAGCGCCATTTCGCGCTAACTACAAGATTAATAGAATTATTATGTGTCACAAACACCAAAGTTGTTTTGGATATTCAGTAACAGCAATTTGAGGAACAACGGTTATAAAAATAAAATTAAGACAGTCTCCACACATTTTCGAAAGAACAAAATTGAAAAAATTATTCAGATTTGACATTTCTGAATGCAAATATAATTGGATTATACTGAGTAATCTCCATGTTCGTCGCTCAAGTCCATGTCACCAAATAAGAGATAGATAGTCAATGCATTATTACTACACGATTCAGAAAATGTGTACGTACGTACGTAAATAACATGGAAACCTGAGTTCCATACACGAAGAGAGCTGGACCGACCTTAACTTAACCTCCAATGTTTGTATTTTGTCACAGGAGTCTAGATGTAAATAAATAAATAAAATTAATATAGACCTATCACCTAATAATTTTCTCCCTCCCTCAAATTCATATAATATTTTCTCGTCTCCAATATACTAGAGTCACCAGGGCACAGCTTTAGCATTTGAGATTACTGCTAAACCTACAGTTATGGTTTAGCTCTGATTTTTCCAAATAGAGAAAATGTTCAAAACTACAAAAATTTGACATGAGTGTTTTATGCTTTTTGTTTATATTGTTACTATAGAAACGGATTCATCTCTACGATTGGTACAAAAATATAGTTCATTTATTCACAACAATTATATATGTCGCTACAGCCTTTCTCTTTTTATTTTGCTTAACACGTAGAGGTTGGGGGTTCCATCCTCATGGCATTGAGGAGATTTATCCGCATGGTGATGATGTTTTTGATACTAATTTTCTTTTTGAAATTTATTTTCATTGTTATGTAGTTTTTTTAATAGGATTTGCTACTTTAAAAAAAAACCTAAAAATTTAATTAGTTTTTATTTTTAATTTTTTTTATTTTAAATGTTAAAATGTCCAAAAATTAAAATAAATACTTATTTCGTTTTCTAAAAAAATATTGCGACTATGTAGAAAAATATTCATGATACCCCCGATTTGAACTCGCGACCTTTGATTAGTATAAGACTGGTGCTGATCCAACTGAGCGTGACGCGGCGCGGCGAAATTAGCTATTATTAGTTCTTAGGTGTTTTACGTAATTAAGTACGCAAATAAAATTGCAAAAATTGACATAGGTCCAGCGTTCGCAGTGGCGTCAAGGGGAATGAGGAAATGGTATCTCGTGCTTGTCATTTGAATAAAAAGATAGCGCTATTTCTGCTTGCATGTATAGAATAGAGATGACACGACGATCAACTGTTGCGTCAAAGTCGTTGCGCGAATCACCATCGTCACAAGTGTGAGAATCACTAAATCAGTGTTTTATGAATGAAAATGTTAATAAAACTGGAAAAAAACGATTGGACGCCCTAAACATCTTTGGTGTCTAAAGTAATCTTAAAAAGACAATTGGAAGAATTTGCTGCTTGTAAGAAAGAATACAGACTAATGAAAAAAATGGACCTTTCTTTGCCTGAACATAACACCGATAAAAACTAAAAAAAAATCATTTGATTCATAGCTGAGATCTCACTTATGTGGTCAAAATGTATATTCTTATAATCCCCTGTTCCTCACATCTGTGTAGCTTGAGCAAATCAAGATCAAAAAAGTCGAAATAGGTCAAATAAAGTGTTTTTAGATATTTCGTTATTCTGATCTAAATAACAAACATTTTGAAATCATTTTAACATGTATATGTGTAGAATGGAATTACCTACGAAAATATGTGATTTTCATAAATATAAGTCCAAAAATTTGAAAACTACATAGAAAATACGAAAAAAAAGGGGCCCACTTCTGAGGCAATTATTATCGAGCAAAGTAATTACAATCGTGTTTTCAACCACAATCCAGCTTTCTAGTAATCTTCTTCTATAACATATATAGATTCGAGATTTAAATAATTAGTGTTTCTATGTTAAAACTCAATCGAAACATCGTAAAAATGGAATATCTGGCCCTTAAGCGCCAGAGAACACAACTGTCTGGTTTTGGAGTAAGGCATTTTCTTACTTGTGTTACGAATACCACCCAACGATTATGACGAGGGCATCTCCCATAAATACTTAAATACATATAACATCCATGACTACAGTACAAAAATTCATGTTCATGCTCATCACATTGCATTTGCTCATTGAGGGATTCGAACTGTAGCGACATCTATGATCTACCAATGTCACTACATATCTGCGCAACACGCTGACTCGGCTTGACACGACTAGATGGCGCTGTTAGTTGATGTATGGAGACTGAAACGCGATACTAAAGATTTAGATCGGACTTAACTATATATGAATAAACCAAGACGGTGAACATTGGACCTTGGTCCCCGGCCATAACACCCGGTCGGTAGGAAGCGCTTCCCTTTGCCTTCCTAACTCAGTTGCGCCAAAGAACTTACCTCTACAGTAACGACAGTCAATGTGACATTAGGCGGAGGATCCCTCCTATACGCAGCAGGGTCAGTTATAGCCAGCCCTTCGTCAGGGCTCCAGTGGCCGGCCAGCACAGCCCCTCCATCTTCTCCGCCTGATAACCTCATGAGTTGCAGGTTGAACTTGCTTCGGGATCCGTTCTTGAATTCAATGGGCCCAGTTAAACCGTGGGCTTTTATCTGTGGGGAAAGAGGAAGAGTCAATCAGAGGACCTTTAAAAGCCTGATATTGTAGTTAACGCCATATTCAGTGTCTGCATGACCTAAAGGTTTGACTGGCAGAGAATGCTTTTAGCATTAAGTCCACCTTTGTACACCATGATTTGTGCAATAAAGTCTTTAAATAAAATATAGTAAGAAACTGGTATTAGAAGTTTTTATAGACAGTTGGACAGCATGCACTACAGTATGTACCATTCAATCATAATTACAATTAATTTTTCGTAAAAACTAAAGAAAAGTTAGCCTGCAACGTCCCACTGCTGGGCAAAGGCCTTACTTCAACTGTGAGGTAGTTTGAGCCATAATCCATTTATTTTTTCTATGACCACGTGGGCTCAGTGCAGATGAACTATTAGACATGATGGGTCTGAACGCGAATAAAACGTGGTGGAGGGTTGTTTGCAAGACAAGCTACTAACCTTGCTGTCAGGTGTTTTCAAGCCACCCATCATCAACTCATCAGCCGAGATGCCTTTCATTAATAAGTCCCCCTAGCCGATTTCGACTACGGTGGCCAGTCTCAAAGACTAACCGACTGCGCGGCACATATTATAGTGCACAAGTGTGTGCGCAAACACAGGTGCACCCTCTATTCCTTTCACTCTCATAGCCCGATGGGACAGCAATCTGACACGACCGGAGAAAGATCAGGCGATCTTTTACGTGCTTTCCGAGGCACGGGGGTGTAACACCAACTTCCAAACTCGGAGCTTCCCTGAGAATTACTGAACAGAAAAACCCAGGTGCATATTTTTGGCCCAACCCTGGAATCGAATCCGGGACCTCTAGCGCAGCCGTCGCTTTAAAATGCGGCCCTCTAACCGCTGCGCCACCGAGCGTTTTTGACTACACGGAGCGAACTTATCAAACCCTCACCGTATTAATATTCTCTAACAAAGCCTGCCCATTGCTCCACGGTACTTCCTTATCACAGGAAACATTGGTGGTTTGAATTTTGTCTGTGGTTGATAGGGCTTGGGCTAACACTTGCACTGCGTCATAAAGAAGGGCTGGTTCCGTCTGGAAATAGGCAATTTTCACATTCAATTAAAATTAGTTTAGCTGCTCAAAGAATGCTGTTTTGACGTGTTCAAGTTGGATGGAAAATATTTAGGAAAATTAACAAAGTCTGGAAGGTTGACTGATATTCTTTCCATAGATTTTGTGTCAAATTATAAGGCCACACGCGCCAATACATTGCGTGGTTCACCGTTGATGGTCTGTTTACGCAAAAAATAATGAAAATCTTCCTTAGGGAAAAACATTTGTTAGTACGAATAAAAGATTTTTATTTGAAAAAACTCAGAATATTTTGGTTACATTTTCACAGGGTAAAAAGCTTCATTGAGACTTCGCCTGCGGGGCGGCGGGGCGCGGGGGGAGGCGATATCGGGTCGCGCAGAGGTGCGGGCGGCGCGAGAACACCCGCCCGCGCCGCTCACTAACCGCGCTCTCGTCCCCCCCCCCCCCCCGCACCCCGTACTATAGTTTTTTTTTTCTGGGGGATTACGTGATTTACAGCTTCGTTAAGCCTTTTGTTACAACACTGTGTACTTTGATCCCAAAATACACAGTGTCTTTCTTTGGAATAAAAACGTAAGGCTGGTTGGGTTTCTTTATTTCCGATATCTAGATTTTTAATTTAGGTCCTAAACCTCCTAAAATTACCTTGATATGCCCGCCGCTCAGTATCGAAGCTCCAATAGGATGGAACTTCTCCATGACTTGCAGAGCCTCCTTCACTTTATCTGAGTCTCTATCTACCAGCCTCCAGCCGCTGATGTTGACGCGGTTGTAGTAGAAGTCTTCTAGATCGAAGAGTTCCATGTCCTGCAGTAAAAAAGAGAGATTTTGAATAGACTGACTTAGACTTAGGAAGAGTTCAAGACAATTTTTATACCTAGATATAGATTTTAAGACTTTTATATGTATAGCCAACAGACACATAAAAAGATGTAACATTAATATTACACAGATTAAGCAAGTCTGTTAGAATTATTTAATTAAATGCCTTTAAAATAATATCAAAAATATATTTCATAAATAAACATTTGTAAGTGGAAAACTTACGAATGAAGTGAAAATGTAATGATAGTCTTCATTGTTCATTTGCAGCTGTAAAATCTGAAAACAAAATGAAGAGACGAGGTTAAAAAATCTAATACATCCAATTTGATACTGTATGTAAAAAAAATACCGCGATTGGGTTCTAACCCGCCATCTTTTGCTCGCTAAGCGAGTATCCTAACCTCTCAACGACTAAATGAGCGAAGTGAGCGAGCTAAACGTTTAAATTGACAAAATTATCTTCTTACAACAGCTCTAACAATGGTCTTACACTACGTGGGTCAGTAATGTCAGTATCCACAATACTCAGGCTACATTTTGCGCCTTAAGCTAGGCCAGGCGAGCGCGAAAACTATGAGCTAAGCTACATAACCTAATTACAGCTCTCGTCAACTGAACACGTTGCGGGTCAGTATCCATGATACCTCCATCCAATTTTTGTTTTGCGCTTTAAGCTACTCGTAAATGAGCGAAGCGAGCAAGCAAAACGTTTAAATTGTCAGAACCTTTATATTGTTAAATTGTAATGATAATTCAATCCAATATTTGTTTTGCGCTTTAAGCTACTCGTGTACAAATGAGCGAAGCGAGCTTACAAAATATTTGAGCTTACAAAATATTACTTACAGCTCTCGCCAGCTGTCTCACACGTCGCGGGTCAGTATCCACAATGACTCTATCTACATTTTGTGCCTTCAGCTGAGCGAGCGCCCGACGGTACTCATCTGGCGTGTTGCAGCCAACAGCGTACATGTCCCGGCCGTCTTTAGCTATGTTTAGCACGTTTAGTTCTCCTGGAAGGATGGAAATAAAAGAATTAGTAGGTACATATACGTTTTAGGAAATAGTAAAATATTATTTATTGCACAATAAGGACACAAATAACAAAAACAGTTTGTCAGTCGCCGAGTACTGGTGCTCAAAAATATAACGCCAGAGTCGACACGAAAAGAAGAAGAACAACAAAAACATTAAAAACTGACAAATCACAAGTAAAATATTGGCGGTCTTATCGCTTGAAGCGATCTCTGCCAAACAACCATTGGGTAGAGGAAACAAACAACGTTCGTTATAGGTAGGAAGCGGTACCTATGCCAAAGATGTATAAAATTATAATATTTAGAGATTAGATAAACTTTAGTTAAAATTTATAAAAAATCATAAAATTAAGGATTTACCTACATTTAAAACCACCTGACCAACCACCAAACCTTTAACACAACGTCAACGTTAATACTAATCATCTGGGCTTAAAAATCGGATGAATTGAAGAATCTCAATCAGTGAAGGCTAGAAAGTCCCAATTAAAAGCTCTGACACGAAGAAGGAGTTAATTTGAAAGCTTATATGGCTAGAAACACAAGGTTCTCTAAGAAGACAAAATAAGTTCTAGAATCTCTGGTCTAAATGCTGGAACCACGAAGAAACTATTCAGAGCATCTCACCATAACCGTAATCCTCGTAGATGATGCCCATTCTAGTCCAGTTCAGGTAGGCGGTGAGGTCCAGAAAGGCTTTGTCCATGATCTCCCGGGGCGGGTGGAGGTTTATCGTGAAGGAGTCCGACTGGTTGTGAGCTGGGACAGGAGGAAGTATTGTTACTGGTGGGAAAGTATTGAATCGTTGATACATAGCTTAGTATAGGTAAAACGCTTCATTGAGAATTCGCCTTTGGGGCACAGGGGCGCGGAGGGAGGCGATAGCGGGTCGTGCGAGAGGTGCGGGCGGCGCGGAAACATACGCCCGCGCCGCTCACTAACCGCGCTCTCGTCTCCCCCTTGCACCCCGCCGCCCCGCAGGCAAGGTCTCAATCTCGCGGTTTACCTATAGCAAATTATATTTTCGGTCGGTATGTATAAAGAATATGTTTTAAATATTGGACATAATAAAAAAGATAATGCAAATGTTAAATGACGCATTGTATCAAGAGGTCAAGATAATGGCGAAAAAGCGTAAAGAATGGAAAAAACTCCGCTATGATAATAATTGGTCACCAATCACATACATTGCTCTGATCCCAAAGTAAATAGCTAATGCACTTATGTTAAGAAATCAGAAACAATGGTAGAACCACAACACCCATACCGGGAATCGAACCCGGGAACTCGGAAATGGCGACGCTGAAACGGTCTAGTGGTGTCATAGATTTCAATACAAAGAATTTTTTTTGTGTTTCGCGCGGTCGTACCGACAGCACGGTAAGTAGCTCAATTGGAAGAGCATTTGACCTGGTTAGCCAGAAAGATGCTGGTTCGAGTCTCGCCCGTGCGCAATTTTTGGTTCCTAGTGTAGTAAGTAAAAACCTTTACCCTTTACAATACTTACAATGATCAGCCAAATGCGGTGCTACTATCAGATGAGGTATATGCATGGACCGACACATTGCACCGAGAGTTGAACCCAGGAGGGGGCCGGCGCTGCTGAATAGCGCTATTGCTCCTGACTTGATTTGTGTGCAGGCTGAAAACAAATAATAAATATTCACTTAAATTTTATCAACTGGCTTGTTAGTGTGTCGGTGGCCGAGTGGTATAGGCATACGCCCGGATTGCGTAAGACACGGGGTTCAATTCCTAGTCTGTCACAGAGTCACAGTTGCTTTTTACAAGTGCAATTTATATTATATAGCGTAACTGCTGTTTCATTTTTTAAAGAGGGTCGTGTGCACGCCAGCTTTGATACAAAAAGAGAAAACGCTTTCCACCCTTTAAACGTTGTCCGATTTTGTAATTTTTTTAACATGTTTAAGATATTTTGAAAACAAAATTGTGACTAAAAAAACACTTCAGAATTTCGTCAACTTTTAACAAATCAAGCCTTAATTTTTGCCTTAGGTTTACAGGAATGAAAAGTATTTGCCCGCAATTTATTTTCTTGTACGCGCAAATCCCAAAAACTAATAAACTTAGAGAGATAACCTCAGTATAGATAGATAGATAGATATTGTAGCTAGATTAAGATTTATATTAGATATTGTAGACAACTAGCTAAAATTTAGCCCACGGCTTTAGCTTCGACTAAAAGTACCTAATTCATAATTTCATAATTCATAATTTATTTATTTCAACACATACAAATTAAAACATAAACTTCTTTGCGTTAACAACCGCAGTAGTCAAAAGACTGTGTCGCAGTTGCTAGCGCCCACCTCTAGAATTTTATAAACATTTTTTTTTCCTAATAAATACATTAATCAAATATAGTTTAAAATGACAGTGAAATTTTACATTTAAGTGCTTTACTGGTGTGTGTGCGTGTGTGTGTGTGTGTGTGTGTGTGTGTGTGTGTGTATGTGTGTGTGTGTGTGTGTGTGTGTGTGTGTGTGTGTGTGTGTGTGTGTGTGTGTGTGTGTGTGTGTGTGTGTGTGTGTGTGTGTGTGTGTGTATGTGTGTGTGTGTATGTGATTGAATGCAAAACAATTACAGTACTGTAGTGCATACCCACACCTACTTTTTATATAGATCAACCAACTTTTATTTGAGAAGAGATTCAACCTCATCATAATTCAGACCAAGAAGCCATTTTATCAAAACGGTTTTACATTTTGACTTAGTGAGAGGGTAAATGTTTAGCATTTTATTTACGTTATTATACAATAAGGGTGCCATAAAATCAAAATGATATTTTACCAGTACGATTCTCCACCTAGGAACTTGACACACAATGTGTTTTCTACGTTTATTTTGTATCAGCGCTGGGACGTAAGGAACAAGTATATGTTTGCGTAGAATAACATTTAACACGAATAATTTACGAACCGATAGCACTTCCCAGTAGTTGTATATACCTTCAGTTGGATACCTATTTGGTACGAAGGCCATAACCTTCAAAACAGCCCTCTGAGCCCTTTCCAGTTTTAGCATATTTGTTTTGCCCGAGGCACCCCAGGCAGCAATACAGTATGTAACAATGGATTGAGCTAATGCAAAATAGGCAGTTCTAAGAGTAGCTGAATCAGCTCCGACTCTTAACCTACTAAAGACAAAAATAAGCTTCCTAAGACGCGAAGAAACCGACTGAATGTGTTCATCCCAAGACAAAACACTATCGACGATTACACCAAGATATTTAATGCTATGAGTGCGTAGAATTTTGTCACAGCCGCATATTTCATAGGGGTCAGCATTACATCTGTGTGCGCGAATGGAAAAAGAGGGGTCGGGTTGCGATGCGAGTCTAGGAGCAAATGTTATAAATTTAGTTTTATTTAGGTTTAAGGTAAGCAAATTTCGGGACAGCCATATGATAACTGATTTTAACGAAGACTCAGCATGAAGGCGTGCCTCCTCCCAATTTTTCCCCTTCACAATAATTGCGGTATCGTCTGCATATGAGATTATGTTGCAGTTTGGTAGTTCCAATTTGCAGAGGTCATTTACATATAATAGAAATAAGGTCGGGCCAAGTACACTGCCTTGGGGAACTCCATAAGAAATTGTTGCTACATCGCTTGTGACACCGCCAAAGGTAACGCACTGCTTGCGATCACTAAGATAACTTTGAAACAGATCAAATACTGTACCCCTTATACCAATACAATATAATTTATCCAGAAGAATAGAGACAGACACAGTGTCAAAGGCTTTGGAAAGATCAAGGAAGACACAGAGCGTACTAAGATTTTGGTTAATATTACTTACCAGGGTGCTAGAAAGACTTAAAACTGCATCTTCAGTTGATTTTCCAGCTCTAAAACCGAATTGATTTGACGAAAGAAGATTTTTTGATTCTATATAGTTAATTAATCTTTTATTTACAACTTTTTCCATGATTTTAGACAAAACAGTCAGGACAGAAATAGGTCTATAATTAGTGACACTGTGTCTGTCTCCACCCTTATAGATTGGATGGACCTGTGCATTTTTGAAGACAGAAGGAAAGCACCCAGACGAAAAACAACAATTAATAATATGAGTGAGAATTGGGACAAGTATATGTCGGGCCTCCTTGATTAGCGTAGTAGGAATACCATCGCAACCAGCTGCACTATCCCGTTTAAGCCCCAGGATTATGCCCTCAATTTCTGCCTCATTGGTGTTATGCAAAACCATAGAGTCCGTCACAGAGACATCCTTTTCCATTATGGAATTATTTGATGAATCAGGAGAACTAGCAGTAATATTTGAAGCCAAGTTCTCACCTACACTAGCGAAAAAATTGTTTACTGCATTTACAGCGGATTGTGAGTCTTTATGTCCAGATAAGAGTACGTCCGGGGATGACGATCTCTGACGCAAATTAGAAATATTTTTAATAACTTTCCAAAGCTGCCTCGGATTATTTTTATGTTTTAGAAATTGAGTACGTTCATACTCCCTTTTTATTTTCTTAAGCAAGTTATTGCAAAAAATTTTATAACGTTTGTATGAAATTTGTAGGACCACATTATAAGGATGTTTCTTTGCCTGCCGATACAACTTATCTCGATGTCGTATACAGCGGAGCAGGCCCGGTGAAATCCAGGGCTTGGAAATACGTTTTCGACTAGGAACAGAGGTATATTTGGTGTTGGAAAGGACGATTGACGACAATTTGTCCGATAAAATCTTAGCGGCATGATCCGGACTGTCATTACTTAGGACATCAGAGAAATCTGTGCTCTCAATCGCTAACACGCAAGCAGCCAAATCAACATATTTATTAATTTTAGCGCACGTCGTCTCGCAGCTTTTAATTTGGCAACAGAACAGTACCGGAGAGTGGTCGGTAAACAAGGAGTCTAACACAAGAGTGATAGAAGGCTTATCACTTTTAAGAATGACATGGTCAATACATCTGTCATTGCGAGTAGGAAACAGATGAGCCGGTAACATTGCGTGGGATGCCATCATCTCCAAGTACGTATCAAAATCCTTGTCTATACTATCGACAGCTATATTTAAGTTAAGGTCACCGGTTAAGCAAATGGTTTGATAAGCTCGTAACGACCGCAAAAGAGTGTCCAATGAGTCAATAAACTTTGTAACATTTTTAAAAGATGGCGAGCGATATATAGCGATAATAACGATACTATACGAAAGCTCAACAGTTAAACAATTTGCATCTGTCAAAAATGGCTCCGCTACTTTAGCCTTAATATTTTCCTTAATAAAGATAACAACACCATCGTTCTGGTTAGAGTGCTTAGAGTGAAAAGATTGGTAGCCTGGCAGATCTGGTAAGTACGGGCATTTGCTTAACCAGCATTCAGACAATATTATAACGTCAATGTCACTTTTTATTCTGTCTAGAAGAAGAGTTAAGTTTCCAAAATTAGCAACGTTACCTATGCTTCTTACGTTTACATGAAACACCTTAAGAGAGCGAGCCAAGTGTCCTTGGAACCACTTCCGGTACCCATATTGCCTTCAGGCGCGACTCTTGACCTCCTTACAAGCCTTTTTTATTGCGAAAAATGCCTGGCTATTGTTTCGTGGTGCATAAATTGAGTTTTGTGGTGAGTGTGGATGTTTATGGCTGAAAAAGTGCATGTTTCGAGGTTTTCGTGAAATTGTTTTTGCGAACTGAAATATAGTTTCGGTTTGATGGTTTTTCAAAAACGTGGAAATACAAGTTGAAGAATCGTTTGAAAATTTATAAAAACCGGCCAAGTGCAAGTCGGACTCGCGCACGTAGGGTTCCGTACTTGCATGCCACTCCATTGTATGACCACCTAATTAGTGCCTGATTGAGTGTTCCAATAGCTTGAATGCCACTCCTAGGTCACAAGGAGAGTAAGAGTATGTCTAAAGAAAAAGATTCTAGTTTAAAACACTAAAACCAGTGTTGCCAGTGCCCTGTACTAAAAAGTTACCCAAGAGCGTTCAAAAAGTAACGTTTTGGCCTAAAAAGTAACGCTTTTAAAAAAAAACGGCCAAGCGTGAGACGGATTCGCGCACTGAGGGTTCCGTTCCATCCTAAAACTAAATTCGGGGTCCAATTACTTCCACCTAGCGAATATATCACAAGCATTATATATATATCAATATAATATCAATATATTTTTTGACTGCAAAAATAACCTTGTTTTTCATAATGTTTGTATGAAAGACAAAGTAATATTTGCGGCTGATGAAAATGTGTTATATTATATATAAAACTACCGGTTCGATCTCGTTTAACCAATTTTCGTTGAAATTATTTTTTTGAATGAAAATTATGTATTTTTTTCTAATTTTAAGTTCCTTTATTCAAAAGTTAGATGGGGGGTGGGGGACGCCCATTTTACCACTCTGGAAGCGTCCATTCCTCAAATGTTAGTCTTTTAGAAAAAATAGTTTTAGGAACCTTATTGTCATTTTGAAAGACCTATCCTTATACACCCCACATGTATAAGTTTGATTTTTTTAAAAATGGTTTTAGTTACATGTATGGGGCTCCCTTAAAGATCTTTTTTTACTTTTTGTATCTGAATTGGAAAGCGGTGAATAAGATACACCTACCTACAAAGTTTCAGCGGTGTGATGCTAATAGTTTCAGAATAAAGTGGCTGTGACATACAGACGGACGGACAGACAGACAGACAGACTTGACGAAAGTACGAAACTACGATAACCGTTTTTGCCATTTGGCTATGGAACCTTTAAAAATGGTTTGTTATGTAGAGATAGAGATTTAGGCTGTCTTATCGTATCGTTAAGCGATCTCTTCCAGACAAGCATTAGCTAGAGGACGAAAAATATCCAGAATATGGACGACGACAGCAATAACAAATACTACAATAAAACAGCAAATTATCGGTCCCGTTGGTTGGTACTCACTCACTCCGTACAACTTGCTCTTTCTATTTCCTTACGATAGAGACGATCAAATTATTTTAAATTCAATCCATACACACACTAAGCTACACACAAGCACAGAATATATAATAGTACTACACAAGCATTGAGCATGCGGTTCTTTTACCGTAAATTTTCTATTAAACTTAAGAAAATTAAGGTTCTAATGATCTATCCCAAATGTAACGCAAAAGTAACGTTTTGTGACTTGTAACGTAAATGTAACGTCAAGGGGTCAAAAAGTAACGTAAAACGTTACAAAAGTAACGTTCTGGCAACGCTGACTAAAACAAAGTATTAGTCGAGTTTATAAGTATCCGGCAACAGCAGTAATTGCCGCGAGTCAATGTACATCCAACGCCATCTAGCGGTGAGTTGTGGTACCAAACCAAATATTTGTGCGTCTTATTGTCGTCAATATTGTTTTTAATTCGTATTTTAGAATAATTATTGATAGATTTTTTTAAAAATAAATCTGAAAAATCCAGATATTTATTTACGATGTACATACTTTATAATTAAATTACCTATGTCCACACAATTTACCTTTCTTATAAGTCCTAAACGAGTCTCTAGCCGGCGTGTACTGTATGTCATACACCAGGGTACTGTTGGGCAGCAAACTCCGTTCCTTGTTGATGCGGTATACTGCGTACTTGAAGGCCAGTTCCGCGCTCCCCCCGCGCGCTTCTTCCGTAAATATTGCCCCTGAAATAAAATAAAAACTATTTAAAATCTGTAACCCATTCAATTGTACCCTACTCGTTTTTTCTCTTTTCGTTTGTAGCCCATTATAACTGTTTTTTTTTCGTTTGTAGCCCATTATAACTGTTTTTGTGACTCAAGTGTCTCGTATAATAATATGAGTCACTGATCTCAACGACAAGCGAGAGAGCAGTGACGGTATTCAGCAGCAGCAGCCACCACCAACGGGTCATTTATCTACATGAGTCACATATGACTCATGTATCACATATGACTCACCAATCTTAACGACGGGCGAGAGTGTGGCGACGGTATCCAGTATAATTAGCCACTACCAACGGTTTTTTTCGGCATGAGTCACATATGACTCACGTGTATCACATATGACTCATGTATCACATTTGACTCACCGATCTTAACGACGGGCGATAAAGCGGCGACGGTATCCAGCAGCAGCAGCCACCACCAACGGGACATTTTTCCGCAACATCACCCAGCTTGCGCGGACGCCTCTCGACCTGGTGACAAAAATAATTATGTAGTTAGTTAGGCTTGATTCAATTGATGAATAGAATAGAATAGAATAGAATTATTATTTATTTGACACACACATAAAAATAAAAAACAAAAATATTAAAATACAAAATTAAAAGTTAAATATATGAAAATATTAAACAAAAAAAATTTAATAAAAAAGATACGAGTTGCACAATGGACTTTACTGCTCATTGCGAATGAGCATACCTAATCGTTCAGTAGATACTTAGATGTCCGTATAAAATTATCGTAAAACAAAAACTGACTCAGGCGTTTATTTGCCAAGAACACAATAACAAACAAGAAAAAAATTAAACTAAGACATGCAACAAAAAAAAAAACAAGTAGCACATGTGTGTTGAGTACATTTGTATGTACATAAAACTGATATGAACTACATAGGACCTTCTCTTATTGGGACCGTGCGCGACAACAGCGCCACAAACTATTGGAGGTCGTTGAAATGACAAATGACTGGCTAACATTACGAAAAGTAATTTCAACAAAATATTGTATTATCCGTGTCGATTTTTACCTAATAATAAAATGTAATGCATGATTACGGTTTGTACTAAAATTGCTAGAGCAATAGAGACAGACGTCCGCCACTGTTGTTTTTTTTGGTCACTACGAGCGCTGTCATCGTTTTTGGGTTCTCTTATCACCTACTTCGCACATAGCGAATAAATGTACTTAAAAATAACGAACTGGTTCTACTCATTTTCCGTCACTCTATACCCAGGAAATTGTTTTTTCTCCGGAAAGGGTGTTTTTGCTCGTTAACGGACTAATGGATCGATAGATCTGACACGCTCAGGATAAAACATTATTACTGACGAGTCTATGATACGGGGTAAGTTTGTAATTGGTACTCATTTTCTTGTAAAAATGATTTTTAGATTATTATTTATGTACGGCCAAAAATAGTAGTCGAGCTAATGGTTTAGAATGTTTTTAACACTCACAATGTAATATTTATATTCATAAAAAATGAAATAAAAACCAAAAATTGCGCGTAGGCGGGACTCGAACCAGCATCTTTCTGGCTAACCGGGTCAACTGCTCTTCCAATTGAGCTACCGCCGAGCTATATTTAAAGAAAGAAAAAATGAAAATTTATATTTTTATCAAGGACATTACACATACAGTATTTCAGAAACAAATTAAATATGATAACGGACACATAAAAAAATTACAGCAAAATCAAAACAGCACAGGTACTTAAAACACAATATGTGCCGTGCAAGAATAGGTTATAATTACAGATCGGAAAACAAGAATGTATGTGATTCAAAATTGTGCGTTCTTTTTTGGTGTGGCTCATATATACTTTTTGTGACACCCTATATAAAAATCTCATAACGCAAAACCTGTAACAATACTTTTTTGTTCATTGAATATTATTTATCCAATGCGGACGCCCCAAATAACTCGGTTGGATTAAAAACCTTTTTTTGAAGTCGGAAAATAATTAAGAGGTCAATCACCCACGCTCCGAAGCTAAATTGGAATCCAAGGGGGAATTCTTTCATTAAAGTCGTTTTAAACAGAATTTATATGACTAATGATTCTTTATCTCTTTTGTGACGAGTAAGGACAAAGCTAGTGATGTATTGAGAGACTTAACGATTTATCGACCACGCGTTTTGCTTTCTCCCCTGCCTTTGCAGCGTAATGTTTTATAGCTTTAAGGCTTCCTCGATAAATAAGCTATCCTACACAAAAAGAATTTTTTAATCAGTCCATTAGTTCCTGAGATTAGCGCGTTCCAACAGACAAACAAACACATTATTCGAATATTAATAAGAACTCAGAATCCCGTGAACTCAGAATCTTGAAATTTGGTACGAAGCAACGTCTTATAGCATAGATAAAGGAAAAATTACGAAAACCATAAATTTTTAGTTACATCACATAATATATATTTTTTTAATAATTTTAACTTACTACCCATTTCCTCATAAACGCGTAGAGGTATTAAATTGAAATTCATACCAAATACTCAGGTCTATAATACCTTTAAGCTGTAACAAAATCAAACTTCTATGTCAACGCAATCAAAAGAAACAGCAATTTAAGCTGCATATTTTGAAACTCGCAAGTACTCGCAAGGGAATCAAAACCTAAAGGGTACTTCCAGTCGACCTAGAATCTTGAAATTTGGCATGAAGCAACGTTTTATAGCACACATAAAGGTAAAATTCCGAAAACCTTAAATTTTTAGTTACATTACAAAATATATATTTTTTAATACCTAGCAGGTTTGTACGGAACCCTCGGTGCGCGAGTCCGACTCGCACTTGGCCGGTTTTTTTCTATGAACTCTATGCGTCCAGTTATCGATCTGCGTAGCTCTCTGAGTGGCCAACGCTAAGGTAGAAAATCGCCCAAAAAGTGTAAATAATGACATTAATCAACATTTCAACATCATTTTTAAAAGATGAAATACAAAAACCGAAAAAAAAAGATGAAATAAGAAACCAAAAAATAATTTGAAGAGCATTTAACCAGAAAGATGCTGGTTCGAGTCCTGCCCGTGCGCAATTTTTAGTTTCTTATTTCATCTTTTAAGAATACAAATATTACCCACTCACTGTGAGTATTAAAAACATTCCTAACCATTTCAACATCATGTCTTGCCTTGTTGTTTGAGTTTTAAATTCCTATATTTTGCCGCCTGTCTAAAGTTACAGACGCATCGATATTCTCTTATAATTTTCCCCTCACTAACTTCGCGACATTTAAGTCCAATGCAAATTCATTTCAAGCATTCGAGTAAAGTTTTATATTGAATTTGTTAGAAGAGAAACATTCACAAAATCAATTTGGTGAGGAATTTTGACAAGCCATCTACATATAAATATATTTGTTGTAAAAAGACATGACGTTCTCCCGACTTCGTTCACACAAAATTACAGTTACCGCGTAACGATTTGCTTTCGCATACCATAATTTTACTACTATTACTTTATTTATTGTAGACATTCACCCTTTAAAAAACACCATAATACTTACTTATTTTGCATATTACCATCTCAACAGTAGATGCAAAGTTTGTTTTTTGTTTAAATCAGTGTTTTGATCTTTTTTTCTTTAAAAAAAAATACCAGTCAACCAGGAGACCGATTATCGCATGATCTAACTTATTTCGTGTGTCAAATCGATTACTAATCGATATCCACGTAAAAAAAAACTACCGCATGAAAGATATCAAAATGCATAGAAATCGTGACCCGGATAAAGCAATAACTGTTTTTTTTAAGAATATTCGATCGGTGAACTGTTTTCGTAAACGAACTACACGAGAATTGGTCTCCAGATCTCATCATAACAGCCGCAAACGAATTTCAACACAATATTGATCACGTAAAGTTCTATTTCCCCGTGGGATATTTTGACAGATTTGTAAGTATTTTGCGGACTGTGTCTACGAAGATTACGCAGTCTTCATCCGATCTGCCCACTCATAAAAGTTGGTAATTTGAAAAGTTTCTTGTAAACAAAACAAGTGTTAAACTAGGTGAGTATGATAATGTTATGATGACGCGTTTTCCCTTCTTCCCTTATTAAGGAAAAGTCAAGATTTGCTTATGAAATTCGCGTAAGTTTAAGCGCGAAATACTGTAAACATGGCGTGGTTAATTTATGGAAATAAGTGTGTAATCCCTCTTTTCTTACTCCAGTATAAATAAAATTAATAAATATTGCGTTCCTCCCAAAGTAGGTATCTCAAGTAGGCACTAGTAATAGTAAGTATTAGTAATATTAGTCCCCCTAGCCGATTTCGACTACGGTGGCCACTCATTACAACTAACCGACTGCGAGGGACATATAGGGCATAAGTGTATGCGCAAACACAGGTGCACTCTCTATTCCTTTCACTCTCATAGCCCGATGGGACAGCAATCTGACACGACTGGAGAGACATCAGGCGCAGGACCAACGGCTACTTGTTTTCCGAGGCGTGGGAGTGAAACACCGCCAACATCCAAACTCCGGGCTTCCCTGAGAATTTCTGAACAGATAAACCCAGGTACATATTTTTGGACCGACCCGGGAATCGAATCTTCGGATCGGACCTCTAGCGCAGCCGTCGCCGCTTTAAAATGCGACCCTCTAACCGCTGCGCCATCGAAGCACTAGTAGTGTAAAAGGGGCCGTTTCTCACGGCAGTCCAGTCTTGCAGGATTACTGCCTGCATTACCGGATCCCGCAGAATACTTTGATGAGTTCACACGGCAGTTTTTTGCAGGTTCTCCGACAACTGAGTTCGGTCAACAATCACTCTCGCTTGCACTTACTGATGAAGCTAATTTTCCATAGATAAATCTTCTTCTTCTTCCTACCCTATTCCCATTATCTGGGGTCGTTGGCGTAAACTGCCTCGGTGGCGCAGCGGTTAGAGGGTCGCAATAAAGCGAGGGCTGCGCCAGAGGTCCCGGGTTCGATTCCCGGGTCGGGCCAAAAATATGTACCTGGGTTTTTCTGTTTAGAAATTCTCAGGGAAGCCCGGAGTTTGGAAGTTGGCGGTGTTTCACCCCCGTGCCTCGGAAAGCACGTTAAGCCGTTGGTCCTGCGCCTGATCTCTCTCCGGTCATGTCAGATTGCTGTCTCATCGGGCTATGAGAGTGAAAGGAATAGAGAGTGCACCTGTGTTTGCGCACACACTTGTGCACTATAATATGTTCCGCGCAGTCGGTTAGTCGTTGTGACTGGCCACCGTAGTCGAAATCGGCTAGGGTGACTGACTATGACTATATATCTGGGGTCGGGTCTCCTCTCACATCTGCGCCAGGATATTCTATCCTGGGTTGTATTGTACAATGCATAGGCTTAGGTAAGTCATCGTTCAACACCGATGTCTTCTTAAATCGAATAGTTTATTATTTTTTTTTACACTGATATTATTTTAAAAGTTATAAAATGATTCTTTGCACTGTTTGACTGGCGAGGAGAAGCGGACTACCTATTGATACTTCATATATTTCTTCTTTCGGCCTAATTAGATAAAGACATTCAAAAACTGCTAATAGGTAATTGATGTCTCAGAATAGTGTTTAGTAATACAGATAGCATACCTATAAGTATTTTACCGAAATTAACTATGTACTATTAACATAAGTGAGTTTGTTGTGGTAATGGAAATAAATTAATTTGATTGATTGATTGATTGATTGGTATTCTCTGGCATTTGGGATTCCTCTAGTTCTCTCTCAATCTTAGACCACCAGGTCAGAGGTTGCGGCCTCTGCCTTTCTTTTGTTCAAGCAGGTTCAGAGCGATTTGAACGACATGTTTCTCGTCTCTTCTTTTTACATGCCTATACCAATCAATCAATGCCTATGCCTATACTATTCAATCTAGCACTACCGATAACCGCAACTATTACATTTCCAACACCTATGGGTTGGCTGGAAGAGATCTATTTAAGGTATAAGCCCACCTTTGTTCACTTCATCAGCTGCATCATCTGTACAGCTTATAAGTGCAATAAAGAATATATATACCATTTTTCATAGATAAATACTCGTATAATTAAGTACACATTTCACGTCTCGATACATCATTACACTCGATTTTGCGGCCCAATGATCTTCAAAACGATGTTTCAAACTTAATTACTCACGGAAAGTTATTGTTTCCTAAGGAAACCATGAAAACATTGACACAATTTGAAATTGGGCTACGATACAAAACATAATTATCAACTTAATGTTCGCTACATAGAGTCCAACATTCTTTGAGCTGTGGTGCATGTCTTAACACGGTTTTATCTGTCAAACAACCAGGGTACGTATATATGCAACTTTGACAGTTAGACCCTTATCACACTGCGACTTCTAGCAGCGATGCAAACGCGATGCAACATCGATGCAGTCGCAAAATGTCAACCTTGACACACTGCGCTACTTTTAGCATCGATGCAGTCGCGATGCTAACGCGCGTTAGCATCGATGCAGTTGCGCTTCTGCATCGATACAAACGCGCTTCTGCATCGATGCCAAATTAAATCTGTTCAATGCGTGCGTGAGTCGCGATGCTGTCGCGTTTTTAAAACGCGCTTCTGCATCGATGTTAAATACCGCAGTGTGTGCAATTTTCCTTGGACTTTTTTTACGTAGTCGCTAGAGAGTAAAACCGTCGAAAACTCATGCTAATGGTTAGTTTCAAGAACGATGCCGTTTCCTTGTGGCCGCGGTGTTGCGTTGGATAGCTATGCTAAATCGCTAATCCTTTGGAGCTAGAACCAGCCAGCTTTATTATTTGCCAAAACATATTAATTTTGGGGCAATATTCATACACGTTGATATTTTAAACACGAGCCTAACTGCGTTCTTGCATTAAGGCCTTGCGATGAATAAAATAAATCTCTATGTGTGTATATTTTTCTTTTGTTGAGGCAGCCAGGGCAATAAAGATAACCACTTTTATACAGAAGTTTGTAAAATTGCGATGCAAACGCGGAAACTTTTAAAATTCCTTGTTTACGCCGCCGGCACTTAACTTTACTTGACATTACGGCCGAGTTGTTTTGGATTATGGATTTACCGTAGATATTTAAACTTTATTAAGGAAACCTCGTTACAAAATCTCTTATAAAAATTATTTATTCAGACGAATTGAGAACATTGTGTGGGCATCTAAAGTGCGAAGTCGGCTGGCCTGTATTTCCGTATTCGTCGTAGCTATTCATGTGTGATCCTTGACTATCTGTAGTTATTGCTTTATTGCAATAGACTGATACATAAATCCTACCGAGGCGTCATGGCCATCGGCGCAGGACATTGTTTATAGTGCACAAGTGTGTGCGCAATACACAAGGGCACTCTCTTTTCCTTCACTCGCATTAATCGGTGAGACGACATTCCTTCATGACCGGTGAGAGATCAGGCGCAGGACGAACGGCTTAACGTGCTTTCCCAGGCACGGGGGTGTCATCACCACCAACTTCTGACTCCGAGCTGTTTCCGAGTATTTTAATGACAGAAAAACTCAGAAATAACTTTCGGCCCGACCCGGGATTCGCACCCGGGACCATCCCGGTACTACAGTGACGAAGCACTGCTACAAATGCTGCGCTATCAAAGTGATTCAAGTAAAAACCATTTTTCTCTTCATAGTAACGAAGTATTTAAGTAATCGGAGATGCGGTATTTCACTAGTTTGACAGTTTACTTTGTAAAATCGAGTAGCGGAAGCCATACCCGTGCTCGCTTACTAAAAACTTGGACGTAGGTTAAAAATCACCCTCTTTTTCAGGCGGTGTCAAATGTCAAGCGGTTGTTAATATCTTGTTTGGAGCTTTTAGTTACTGTGGAAGTATCAGGATACATTCGTAAGGATCCTAAACGTGAATAGTAGTAGCCTTTGAAGTAAGTAATGGCGAAGAACAAAAGCAATAAATGTTATTTTGATTTTGATTTTTGACTTTGACCCTTTTTCTCAGGAACGCGTGGAGGTACCAAGCTGGAATTTCCATAAAATACTCAGGTCTACTGTTCCTTTTGGAGCTGTGAAAAAATCAATCTTCTAAGCCAATGCAATCAAAGATACAGCCGCTTCCGCAAATTTTTGACACTCGCAAGGGTGAATTTTCTGTTCCATAATACTCATAAAAGAAGAAATAAAAAACCAAAAATTGCCAACCAATTTTTTGATTTCTTATTTCATCTTTTAGGAATACAAATATGACACTGTGAGTGTTAAAACATTCTAAACAATTCCATAATACTTATAATAAAAATATGTTTGCACGGAAATTGACATAATTTTATATAAATTGTGAAATATTTGAATACTTAATAAGATGTTTGCTGTACCCTATCGGGTGTGCATATGTAGAACATATTTAACTATGTGAAACACTATTATGTATTTTTGCAAATAAATGAATATTGAACCCTTGGTGCGCGAGTCCGACTCGCACTTGACCGGCTTTTTTCGCTTCGCTCAGTTCAAGTACCACTCATTGGTTAGCTCGCGATCGCTTTTGAGCGCTCTAGAGAAAGCTACTAGCTACCAACTCAAGGATTCTTTGTTACGGACTTGAATTCTCTTAGCGATCTTATTTGCGATAAGAAGGTGAACACAGCTTGTTTTCCGCGCTATTTGTTTCTTGTTTAGTACTTACAGTATTTACACTACGTTCACTCAGACTTGCAATATCGTTGTACCGACATCTATGTTCAACCGCTGTCACTACATAGATGTCACTACATGACTAGATGGCGCTGATAGTCGATTTATGGAGACTGAACCGCGATATTAAAGATTTAGCTCGGACATAACTACATATGAATAAGCCAAGTGGACAGCGGACCTTGGTCCCCGGCCAGAACACCTGGTTAGGAAGCGCTTCCCGTTGCCTAACCCAGTTGCGATATCTCTGTTGTTATTCGGTCACTCATTCCTTGCTGAAAATATTTTGTCAACCTACCAACTCTTTTCATCGGCTACTATCCGTCGCCTGTCGGAGTTGATCGCACATTTGTTGAAATTGTTATATTGTAAGGGCAATCTCGCAACATTGATGAGGTTAAGCAGCCTACGCGTTAAAGAAAGCACTTGCAAAATTCAACAGGCTTGCCTATGTGTCGGTGGCCGAGTGGTATAGGCATGCGCCCGGATAGCGTAAGACACGGGGTTCGATTCCTTGTCAGACGCAGTTGCTTTTTAGTGCAATTTCTATACATATATAATTTATGAAAACTTTGACTAAAATAAAGAAACCATTTCATTATTTATGAGAAAAGTAAGCAAACTTTTAAAACAAAGACTGTTTATTTTGCTCCAATTAGATTTTAGCTAACAAAAATGATTCAGCAGTTTTCTTTAATAAAGTTTTCCTACTTTTAGTTTTATCTAGTTAACGTCTAGATATAAAACCAAGCTAGTTTACGTGACTAGACTGTTATAGGTACGAGGCTAAAACCGTGCTTCTTTATCTAGTAAGTCTATTGCTATAAAATATCACGCTACAGACGGGGACAGAGTAAAAATAAACGCGCGTATGAAGTCGCGGGAGTATACTTACCTAAATCTTGAAAACTACTTACGCAACGGATTTTGATGCAGTTTTTTTAAACAGAAAGTTATAGCTAAGTATAATGCCGGAGGCGAAACGAAGGTCGCTGGGTCCGCTAGTAATATATATTATAAAATTCAAAAGTTATTGAAGATGTAAAGATGTTTGCTGCTCCTTCACGCTAAAACTACTATATGGATTTTGATGAAACTTTACAATAATATAGCATACATATAGGCTATAATTTACGGTGACATTTTGTGATATAAGCAGTGGTGGCAGCGATTTGATTGTGTTATGACATGTAAGTTAAGCAACTTACGGCGTGGTCGTTGTTGGATGGGTGACCATTTTGACAATATAAGTGGAGTAGGTATATCTCGAGCATCTCCGTGCTTCGGAAGGCACGTTAAGCAGTTGTACCCGGCTAATATCGGTCAATATTAGTTGTTAATCCTAGTCAGAGATCATAAATTGGCGGCTTGATAAATTCTGATAGCAAGGTTCGTCGCTTGCCTTACAAAAACACCCTCCACCAATCTGCACTGAGCCCGCGTGGTGGAGTATTACTTATATGACTTATACTACCTCATACTTGAGGTAAGGCCTTTTAATTTTTTTTTTAATTTAATCATTTATTTCAGGCAACTTGGGCCCATACAATAAATACCTTAAAGACTAACATACATACATTAACAACATTATTATTTATATTATATTTTGCCGGCGTAGTGTTGCGCAACTTTTGCCCAGTAGTGGAATGTTTACAGGCTAACTTTACATATTTTTACGACATTTACAAAGTTGAAGCCATAGGAAAGTACTAGTATAGTTACACCCTGTGATTAAGGAAACTTCGAGCTACAAACAATAATGATATTCGCGAACTGAAAATTATTATTCTGGCCCAGTTGCGTAATTGCGTGCTTGATAGTTTGCTCATCAAATGGTTGAATTTCGTTACCAGTGGTTGAGTATTTAGGATTGTACGTGTTTAAATGAAAAAGTACCTTTACCGAACGTCAGAATGGATATTTGAATGACCGTTGGTTACGGTATTTTTTATCAAACATTTAACTATTTCTTGAGTTATCTATCGATAGTAATATACGTTTCCCAAATTATTTTATAAGTTTACGATTTTCTGTGTTTGTTTGTTTCTGCATGACCTAAAGGTTTGACTGGCAGAGAATGCTTTTAGCATTAAGTCCACCTTTGTACACTAAATTTGTGCAATAAAGTCTTTAAATAAAAAAAATAAAAATAAATACTAATAACCTAATAACCTAAAATTGTTACTAATGTTCGATAAATTATACTTGATCTAAGAATAGATTAAACTGCAGAATTAAGTGGTACAAATGACAAAATATTTTTTTTTGAGGACTTTACAAAAAAAATATATATAGTAGGAATTCAATATTTAAATTCCCTTTAATATGTACATACGTATAGCTAGAACATCTTTCGAATGCATCATTAGTTGTATTATAAAAATAACAGCAACTGTATAGAGTCCTTAAGTTTTAATAGTAATTAAAAAAATATAATTTGTATTTTGTTTTTTAATTTATAATAAGACTGATAATATCTGAAATAAAAAATATTTTTATTTTAAAAAATTAAGGTTTCAAACAGGCAACACATAATACTTTTTTCTACGAACTGTTTTTAAAAAACGTTGTTCCTGTCCCTCAATACCTAAAATAACAATTACCGTTATTTATAACGATACGAGTCACTAATTAAACACCGTTAATGATCTTACTACAATCTCATTAAGCTTAAGCGTAGGCTATGCCTCGTTAATCGACCATAATGTGGATAAAATTCACGATACAAAGGAATTTATTCATGATTCCTACCTTGAAGGGTGCTCCAATGCCTTGCATGGAATCTTTACGTCTTCCGTCAAACATACAACACTGGATATCGAATTCTGAAGCACATAACTCATACACTACACACAATGAAACATCAACTAACTATCCACATACTAAACACTTCGCCAAACGCTCATATTCACCGCTGAAAAAGGACTATCACAAAAAACCTTTTCCCACGACAAGCTTGGCCATCAAGGATTTCCTACTGATTATTTCATGGAGTACATACAAGTCCTATAGCTACGTAAAATCACTCATTTACAATGATACAGGAGAATTTCAACTCTAAAATGGGTAGAGTTAGGTTGGTATTGATTTGAGGGTGGATGGAGGGTGGCGGCTTTGTCACCCCCAACCCCTATTTAGAGGGATGTGCTACGACGATGTGTTTAGCGAAATAATACTAGTTACATTAATATAACGGTGTCGGTATTCGTTGCAGAAACCGTTATCAAGTAAAGGGTGATGATGATGAAACATTTTTTTTTTGTTAAGCTATATTGCTGAGATGAGAAAAAGACTATTAATTCAATTCAATTCAATTCATTTATTCATATAACAATAATACATTGTGTTTGAATTCATAGCCTATCAGCCTGTTTTGACGGTCAACCCGACTATTCAAACATTATTTAAGCTACTAATGTATAATATGTTAGTTAAATGTAGTAAGATTATATCCACGTCAACTCATAAAGGTACCTTATTAGTTTAACATTACTAATGCTTACTAAATTATTAATGGCAAAAGCGTATGCAAGTATGTAAGCCATGTGTTAAGGTATAATTACTCAGTAGCTTAAGCACGAACTTTAAGAGAACCGCGTTAAATCTGTTTAGCCAAAGGCGAGATAATAGCGGACAAACATACAACCCTCTTTTTTCAAGTCAGATAAAAATGTTTTTATTTCTAGATGCAAACTGAATTCCTAAATACCGTTATGTACTCCGTTATTTTAGGCACATCACTATGACAATCAATGTTGCCAGTTCAAAATTCATATTTTACCAAATCACACCATTGTTTTTCAGTAGTTACATTGTGGTGTTTACAATGCTAATTGGGTTTCTAATGGCTGTCTGATGGACCCATGCTGACTGCACAAATTAATTAACAATGCTGGTTGTGTCACAGTTAGGTAGTGTTGGTTTTGATAAGTTTTTAGGTAATAAGGGCAAAAATGGCAAAAGTAAAAGAAGTTAAGAAATGTAAAGAGAAGAAGTTTAAAGAGTTTTTAATAAAATAATGACCTACTCTTTATGTTCGGTTGAGAAATTGATAAATACTATGTTTTATTATTTTAAATAGCAATCTGAAATGCCGATTTAAACATTAGGCTCAATTCTGAAATAAATCAAATTACTGGCAGACAGCAGAAAATATACGTATTTTTTTTGGAAATTTACCATATCTCATTTAAATAGTATACCAGTTATAGGTAAACCGCGAAATTGAGACCTCGCCTGCGGGGTACAGGGGCGCGGGGGAGGCGAGAGCGGGGCTTGTGAGAGGTGCGGGCGGCAGGCACATTCTTTTCATTATTCAGTACGCTCGCTACACAGGTAGCGATAGCATCTGTTGTCTGTGTTGACAGTTGCGGACGCTTTGACAGAAGTACACAAGAGAATACTGTCTGAATGAAGTCTGAAGATGAGTCGCAGTATATTCGGACACAAAATCTATATTATTGTATTTTTGTCGTGTTTTTTTTAAAATTCTATTTTACATCATTCTAGCATTAAGCCCACCGTTTGAACACTGTTAATCAGTCAGGTATCAAACGACTGCCGGGAGTCGCATAATAATGGAATTTCTATTGTGTCTCGTTCACACATACTTGACGAGTTAAACAACAGTGTTTAAATAAATGCTCTAAATATATACGAATATTATATAATAAAATATAGATCTAAACTCAGTGGAATATAAACTAGATATGAATATGAACTCGATAATACACTCAAACAAAACAGTCGCAAAAGCTACCAGGGAATGTTATTTGAAGTTTTTAATTTTGCCAAAAAATCTGTCTTATTTTAAAATTCAATTTTATTTATTGATCAAAATCTACGATTTGGATAGTAATATTTAGAATTAATTCACTCTTATTGGTGTAATTGTATTGAATCGAATATTTTTTTCCAATATGTTATGTAATGTTTATAAAGTGTCGACACTGACGACCACTATTGTGACCACTGACGTCACATATCTTAAGAACTGTCGCGGCAAATTTCGTCTCTTGTGTATCACCGCCGCCCGCACCCCTTACATTCCCCGCTCTCGTCTTTCTTATCTAATAGTGTGTAGAATCGAGCCCAAAATCGCGTACGTATGTACGATCGTTTACGAGGCCAGTTTATTTATCTTGTCAACCTATCTAGGTATGCAAAATACAGGATGAAGTTATTATAATGCTGAAACAGTTTATTTTGGAGATTTTACAACTTTTAAATGGTGAATTACTTTAAATATCTTCGAACACATCCTTAATAACTTTTCTTTGAACACTTCCATCCATGAAGTACAGAAAAGCAACAATACTCTATATTCGTAAATGCTACTTTTATGTCATGTCACATCTGACACTGACAGTTAGCTAACCTAAAAGTTAATAAACTCTGCTGTCTGTTTTCTTTTACTACTTTGAGTGCTAAAATAATACATAATACTTCTCAGAAAAATTTGAAACTGCTGGAAGTTGAGTATTTTATTGAAGAACCATGAATTTAGCTCGGCGTATCTGCACAATCCGGCATCCGACTGTCAGCCGTAACTTCGACAGAAACCTCCGTATTTCTGCCGTAAAATACGAATCTTCTCAAGCAAGTCAGCCTCAAGTACAAGAAGAGAAGTTCGACTTCGAAGACCTGAAAGTTCTAGAGCGAACTGAGCGTCGGAAAGCCAAAATTCGGCCGTTCATGAAGGATGTATTCGTATCTGTTTTCAACAAGGATTTGCTGGCTTTCCCCGAAATTATAAACAAAGAAGAGTCTGAAAGTTTGGAGCACAGAGTCGCTGCTCTCGATAGAGTGTTTTCTGATGCAGAAAAAACAAGAGAAGATCGTAAAACAGCGTTAAAAAAGACCGGAATGTATGGCGCTCCTGTAAGTCTAACCAATAATGGCTTAGCAATGAATGTCACAGAGAGTTTGAGGTATTTAGAGGTGATATCGTCAGATTTGAGTCTCGGACAAGAGATCAGTGACCACTGGGTGGCTTTGGAAGTGTTACGCAGTGGTTTAGAAGCCGAGCAGTATCAGCAAATCGTTGATGACTTAATAACCGGGGACAGAACAATAGCACTATGTATAAAGGAACGAGTTGCGGAGAGGATCACACAGGCTGATTTCAGGACTACTGCTGAGTTAGATATTCAAGGTTTGTTTGAATGATTTATTATTCATTTTTTTCTTCTGTTTTCCTGTTCCCAATGGTACTTTATACATCTGTATATACATTTCATGATTTTTAGTTACTACACTCACAAAGTAATGAACCGATTTTGATGCAATTTACACTGTACACTAAGTTTGAATATCTCTGATATTTAACTAAAAAATAATGATCTTAATACAACTTCTACATTGCCAGAGGTTAGGGGTTCAAATGCTGTCCATGCTCCAGTCTTTGGCATCTTTTGTAAATGAATAAAATAACATCATGTAGTGTCAAAAAAGTTGAAACCATCTTATTTTAACATTCTAGGTGTATGGCGCATCACCGGTGAGAAAGTATGTCAGAAATCAGACGGATACATGCTAGTACTGTGCTCATTAGAAGCCGGTAGACTTCAGGGCTTCCTGGTGCATCCTAAAGTAGAAGGCGTAAAGCAGAGTGGAAACTTTGTCAACTTTCTACAAACCCCTGGTATGTTTTACTGATATTTTATTTTAGGACCTTAGTAAGTGATTATTATTATTAAGATATCTTTGAATAAGATGTAAGTGGTTACAAGTATGATCCTTTATTTATAAAAGCGGTCCCAGTGAACATTCTATAACTAAATCTAGTAAACCGTCACATTTGGCCGTAAACAAGCTGTCAATGATGCTTGAATTTTCGTTTTACATCTTTAGCGGCTTATAATTTGTAAAGCGGACACTTTTGAAGTTTTACGAAAGTATATTTTCGATTTATATTTAGGTGAACTATACATTTTTAAATTATTCAGTCGTGGCGTCATTTCTAAAATATCAAAATACTAAGTTAGGCAGGGTCTATAGTAAAAATTCCAAGCCCTCTAACAGTGCATAAAAATAATACAAAATGTACAGGACGCGCTGAACCGTTTCTATTTTTCCGTTTTACTTTTTAAGGCCAAGGCCCGTCGCTTTCTTTTTTTTGAACTATCCTATAATGACTTATTCTAACTGTTGTTGTGGCCGTGTAGTTGTACACAAAATAATAAATAAATTTCACTAATCCCCCAACTTAATCCTCATTTCAAAAACTATGACAACACATAAAGTGTTGTCTAATATATTATACGTTTGGTGTAGTGGTTATCTCCTGACTATTACGCCGGCCGTCGCGGGTTCGAATCCCGCAAGGGGCAAATGTATGTGTGATGAGCACGAACATTTGTACCAAAGTCATGGATGTTATATATATTTAAGTATTTATGGGAGACGCCCCCGTCACAATCGTTGTCTGGTACTTCGTAACACAAGGAAGAAAATTCCTAACCACGAAACCAGACAATTGGTGTGTTGTCTGGCGCATATTTATAAATAAATTTATTTATATTTTATTATACAACATCAATATTCTCCACAGCAACACCGCTAAACGTGATATCAGAAGATGCGCTCGCTCAAACGCTCAGCGCGTCCCGATTATACGCGGCGACGCTTTGCCGAGTCGCGCTGCAGAGGGCAGTGCAAACGTGCGTTGAGTATGTCAAGCCGAGGGTGTTTTCAGGTCAGTCATAAATAAAGTTATTTTTTTTTTCATTGACTACGAGTACTATAGTACACATCTAGTGTAAAAATTCATTCATTTCAGCACGCTAAGATCATTTTTAGGGTTCCGTAGCCGAATGGCAAAAAACGGAACCCTTATAGTTTCGTCAAGTCTGTCTGTCTGTCTGTCTGTCTGTCTGTCTGTCTGTCTGTCTGTCTGTCTGTCTGTCTGTCCGTCCGTATGTCACAGCCACTTTATTCTGAAGCTATAATCATCACATAGCTGAAACTTGGTAGGTAGGTGTATTTGGTTCACCGCTTTCCGATTCAGATACAAAAAGTAAGAAAAATAATATTTAAGGGGGGGGCTCCCATACATGAAACCAAAACCTAAAATTTTTTTTTTACTCAAACCTATGCGTGTGGGGTGTCTATGGATAGGTCTTTTAAAATGATGTTGAGGTTTCTAAAACCATTTTTTCTAAAAGTGTAAGGTTTGAGATATAGACGCTTCCAAAGTGGTAAAATGGGCGTCGTCCCCCCTCTAACTTTTGAACTAAGAAAGTGAAAATTTTGAAAAAAATATATGATGTAGATCTCAACAAAAACTTGCAACGAAAATTGGTTTGAAGGAGATCGAACCAGTAGTTTTTGAGATATTGCACATTTTTATCAACCGCAAATATAACTTTGTCTTTCATAAAAACACTATGAAAAACAAAGTTATTTTTGCTGTCGCAATATATTGTGATGTTTTCGTAAAGTGAAAGTAAGTGGACCCTGAATTCAGTTAAGGGTGGCACGGAACCCTCAGTGCGCGGGTCCGACACGCACTTAACCGGTTTTATAAAGGTGGGTACTGACCAATGTTGCGAGGTGTAATGTAACATTCGCATCGAGCGTGTTACGCATCGAGCATGTTACGATGTGTTTTAAAATCGGCGTAACATGCTCGTCAAAACTCTGTACAAAACCGCGTAACAAAAACCCGACGAGCAACGAGCGGCTCGTTGCTCGCTGGTTTCTTCGTAACACGACGTACTGACGAATGCTTGTTGTGTAATATGTTACATTGCTCCTCGTAACGTTGGTCAGTACCCACCTGTAAGGTCAACCCCAAAATATGACTAAGTCAATTTTTAATTTAAAAATAAACACAAAATAATCTATTTCTTTACAGGCAAACCGCTTTCGGAACTATCAACAATCAGGGCTACTATAGGTGACGCTCTTCTAGACTTATACGCGAGCGAGAGCAGCGAATATTTCACTGCTGGTCTGATGGATGGATATGAAGATCCTGATGCTGAACTGGAAATGGCTATGTGCAGGTAGATCGTAAAAATAAAGTAAAGTTAGCCTGTACTGCTGGGCAAAGGCCGTACCTCAAATATTAGGTAGTATGAGCCATACTCCACCACGCGGGCTCAGTGCGGATTGGCGGAGGAATGTTTGCAAGGCAAGCGACTAATATCAACCGATATTAGCCGGGACCAACTGCTTAACGTGCCTTCTCAAGCACGGAGATGCTCGTGATATACGTCACTTATATGGTCGGAATGGTCACCCATCCAAACACCGACCGCGCCGTAAGTTGCTTAACTTCGGTATCACTACCAAAGCGCTGCCACAGCTGCGCTACGAGCTCCTCAGGTAGAACGTATAAACATTAAAACATACCTATTTCAGATCAAAACTGTGATAGCAAGAGGCCGTTACTATAGTAATATTAAACACTCGCTTCCTATGCGGAATTATTTAAATACTCAATAGGCTAGATGACTAAATTACAAAAACTAGATAAATCCTTACCTTAGTAAATATATTGATCAAATACCTTGATATTTTTAAAAATATTTAACAGATACAAGATTTAATTATGATTTAAAAAAAATAATTTGAATGGGTCTCAAAAACGCTCGAACTGTCATGGCGTACTAAATGACGTCACGGGCGGTAGTTTGATGATGTCTTTTTGGCAGCAAAATACTATGAACTATGAACCTTTGTTTTATCTAAGTATACTAATATTATAAAGCTGAGGAGTTTGTTTGTTTGTTTGTTTGTTTGAACGCGCTAATCTCCGAAACTACTGGTTCGAATTGAATAATTCTTTTTGTGTTGGATAGTCCAGTTATCGAGGAAGGCTATAGACTATATAACATCACGCTACGACCAATAGGAGCAAATATATAGTGGTAAATGTGTAAAAAACGGGAGAAAGAAGTCACTATTCCACGCGGACGAAGTCGCGGGCAAAAGCTAGTGAATAAATAATTCATTTATTATTTATAATGCCTCCTTTTTCGAAGTCGGTAAAAACATCAAAAAAATTCGCAGAAACTTCATGGCTAACCACGGTCTCTCGTCGATGCTCCGACTGCTAGCCATACCTGAATTGGAGAAAGAATTGGAATGCAAACAAATATTGGACGACATGCGCAACTTGGCAGCGAGAGGGGACAGCCTGGATAGCATTAATATGTTTATTGGTAAGCCTGAAATAACGTCTCTCAAGCTGTATTTTCAGGGTTCCGTACGCAAAAGGTAAAATCGGGACAATATTACTAAAACTTCCATCCTTACCTTGTAGATATCCCGCTGTTTAGAACTAAGCGCTTCTCATCAACATTTATAATGCGCACGGCAAAGGAGTGGAACTCGCTGCCCACGTCGGTGTTTCCTAGTGACTACAATCCGAATCTATTCAAAGTTAGAGTGAACAGGCTTCTTCTGGGCGAGCTCGCTCCATCTTCGACTCCGTCTTAGTCGCACTTGGCTTGGTCTGGAGTCAAGAGCAAACCCATACTAAATAAAAAATAAAAAAATAAAAATAAACTTTTCTGACTGTCCGTCCGTCCGGCCGTGTCTGTCACCAGTCTGTATCTAAAGAACGGCGATAGTTAGCTAATTTTGCACAAATTCAAATTTAATTCAAAATTCAAATTCAAAATCTTTATTTCAATTTAGGTCATGAAATGACACTTATGAACGTCAAATATACAGTGAAAAAAATTAAAATACATGTGCCCTGTGCCACAAATTACGTATTTCTGTTACCGCTATAACAACAAATAAAAATAAAACAAATATATGGGGGCCTCCCAAACACCTTTGCTCTATAAAAGTAATAGTCCCCCTAGCCGATTTCGACTACGGTGGCCAGTCACAACGACTAACCGACTGCGCGGGACATATTATAGTGCACAAGTGTGTGCGCAAACACAGGTGCACTCTCTATTCCTTTCACTCTCATAGCCCGATGGGACAGCAATCTGACACGACCGGAGAGAGATCAGGCGCAGGACCAACGGCTTAACGTGCTTTCCGAGGCACGGGGGTGAAACACCGCCTACTTCCAAACTCCGGGCTACCCTGGAAATTTCTGAACAGAAAACCTCCGGAACATATTTTTGGCCCGACCCGGGAATTGAACCCGGGACCTCCGGCGCAGCCGTCGCTTTAAAATGCGACCCTCTCACCGCTGCGCCACCGAGGCAGTCAGTTTGCTCTATATTGATAATGGAAACAGTTTTTTTTTTCGTTCCACTCATAATGTGTTTATTGAGCTTATAAATGAGAAAGTTTGTTTAAATTGTTTGAAACTACTGGATTTAATTTGATCAAACTTTACAATTATACAGGGTGACTTTGAAAACATTGGCAATATTTTAAACTAAAAACCTACTCATGATTTTAAGTCTCTTCCACATATTAAAATGAAAATCAATTGATTTGATGAAACCGAGAAAAATCATTAAATATCACTCCGATTTCTGAGGTCCGTTAAGGCCGAGTAATTTTTTCTATACTTCAATATTATTTACAATTTTAGAAAATCTTAAACTGTAATATGTTAGTTTTATCTGAAGCAATGATCAATTCTAAAGTGTTTAATATGATTTTTCTCGGTTTCGTCAAATTATATTTTATAACAATTGATTCACATTTTAATATGAGAAAGGGACTAAGAATCATGAGTAGGTTCATAGTTTCAAATATTTACAATGTTTTCAAAGTCACCCTGTATAGCTCATACTTCGGAATAATACATAAGCTATCATTCATCGAGATATGTCTTGAGATCCGAAATTTACGCGTATGAATCCGCGGGGTAACTCTTGAATATTATATAGTCGATGCGAAATCCAAATAAATTGCTACTAGACTGTGTACCAAAAACAAAACGATTTCAAAATAATATTTTTGCTATGTGTATAACAGTTTATAAAATACCTGATCACATCAAGGGACTCCCTATACATCAGTTTTAATCGTCACTGCGTATGTGGCTATTAGAAAAAACTTTTTATAGCATTGACGATTTCTTGAAGTACAAATCAACCTAATAAATTGATTCACTGATTTAGTGTGGTCGTTGCATTGCTTTGTTTTGTCTTGTAAAACTATATTATATTCTATTCTATTATGTTTGCATGCTAATCAAATTAGCGAAACATGTTTGCACATTTTCTTATATTTACTTTTAACATCTATGTATCTACCATGTTTCTGGCAAATAATAGAAATTTGATTTTTTTTTTTGATTTTTTTTATAGTATAATAATTAAAATAATAATGTAGAATTATTTTGTAGCATTAAATGGAGTACACCACGCTGGAAAGATGATGGCTGAAGAGATAAAACAAATCAGAAATCCATTGTTCCATCCCACATTTATATTGAAGAAAGTTATCGCCAACAGAAAACAGGTACTACCTATACTCTGATTTTTAATTAGATAGACCAAAATGACGTTTGGTGGGTGGTCACTTTTTCGTAATTTAAAAATAGTGTTGGTCTTTAATAATCGAAAGTTTCAATTTCATTAAATTGTTGTTTATAATCGATTTTAAAATATTCAAATAAAATCTGTTTATAGAAATCAGGAATCCTACTAAAATCATAATTATTTCAATGAATTTATTTATAGAAAGTATTGAAAAGTCAAAATAGGTAAGACCATACAAGAATATTGCTATTACAAGAGAATCCTAGATTTTTCTACTCCTTACAAAAAACTGTTATATGTATTACGTTTATTTGTAGCTTTATGTAACGTTTAACATGTATAATTTATCCTAATTAATAAAATCACATTAATGAAAATTCACATCACAAGTTCAATTGATCGCGTACAATTGAATTTTTCAAACACTATGGGTACTACGCTAGCAACATTAAAAAATAAAAAGTTTGATTGAAGCTGTCATTCTGGTCTATCTAATTAAAAATCAGAGTATAATTATATTCACTGATATAACTTTAAAAGTATTGCAAAGATTGTTTACATTGTATGACTAGCAATGAAAAACGGACTATACATAATATATTGTTACTGAAGAGATTATGAATCCTTGTATTTCAGGCTAACTAAACAAAATCAATATCTATACTTAAAATAATGAAGCCGAATAGTTTGTTTGTTTGAACGTGCTAATCTCAGGAACTACTAGACCGATTTAAAAAAATGTTTTTGTTTTGGATAGCTTATTTATCGGGGAAGGCTTTAGGCTATAAAACATCACGCTGCGGCGGGAGGGGAGGGGGCAAACTCAAAATGGGCGGACGCCGTCGCGGAGGACCTTTAGTTTTTAACTAGCTTTTGCCCGCGACTTCGTCCGCGTGGAATAGTGACTTCTTTCTCCCGTTTTTTACACATTTACCACTGTATCTTTGCTCCTAGTGGTCGTAGCGTGATCTTATATAGCCTTCCTCGATAACTGGACTATCCAACACAAGAAGAATTATTCAATTCGAACCAGTAGTTTCGGAGAATAGCGCGTTCAAACAAACAAACAAACAAACAAACTCTTCAGCTTTATAATATTAGTATAGATAAGTTGCTTGTTGCCAATTGCCATTTGGAATAGTCAAGTACTTACTTACGACTTGACTTCTAGATAAATGATTTATTTAACTGAGGAATGCCTAAACATATTATGTTGACATAAAATTAATGACTACGTGTGACGACTAGGGAGTAAAACAATAAAGAATAAGAATGTATTTTTTATAAAATAATAATTTACGGTTTAAGAACTTTATTTCTCATAAAGAATTACAACAATTCACTTCTTGAGAAAACAATAGCTAATTATAATTATCTTACTGACTAACGATCACTTTAAGTAATAATAAAATTAATAAATAACTATGCCAACAATGCGGGCACACACAATTTGTCATTGTTGTAAGTGTAGCATTTATTTTATTTTATTTCTACGCCAAATGGCAGAACATGAGAAACTTACTTTTATTCTTCAGATGTTTTATGCTACCATATTCTTGAAAATAAATGATTTGAATTTGAATTTAAAACTATTTCTTTCAGGAAAAAGACGACCCAAAACTAAACTTATACCTGATCGAATACCTCCATCCTACTTTGAAGCAGCCAGCAGAAAGCTTGGAGTACTGCGTGTTACGAATGAGATACGCTTGTGAGACGCTCATGAGCCGGTATGGGGTCGACGTGGGAACAGCTTTCACGTGAGTCGAAAAACTGGCTCATGAGTCATATGTGATACATGTGAATCATATGTGACTTATGATCAGTTGGTGGCAAATGCTGCTGCAAGATATCGTCGCTGTTTTTTCACCTGTCATTGCATTGTATAAAATTATGAGTCATATGTGATACACGTAAGTCATATGTGACTCATGCCGAAAAATAATCTGTTCTTGCTTGTTTAATTTTAACTTCATAATGGAATTCCGCAAATTTTCTCCTGATTTCATTAATTAAAAATCCATTGTTTGTGGCTACTGCATGAACATCGTTGCTGCTATCTCTCCCGTTACAAATTCCAAATACCTTCTCGTTACAGAGAACTAAACAGATTAGCTGAAGCAGGCACAGAAGTACTAGCCATGACAGCAGTCTTGGCAAGAGCATCCAGGTACATACATTATTTAATTAATCTATTTATGAACACCCTCAATTACATACTATTGACATTCCTATTTCACCCTTTTCCTTTTAACTCCATCATAATATCTTCTTTAAATCCTTTTATTTAATCCCTCCAATTTTAACCTCTCATCTAACTTCCCCTAAGTATCTGACTTCGAAAACATTTGCTCTAACTTCTAAACGTTAGATTTTCCTTTTACTTTTACGTGGGGATGTGTATAAGTATTCTTTTGACATCTTTATTTGACATTTCATACCGTTTTTCTAAATCCTTAAAACACATCTTGAACTTTAGCCAAGTTAACTAATAAACCACACTTTAAAGTACACTTTTCCACTTTACCCCCTTTTCCCATTCACCCCCGTTTAACCAAAACTCGTATTCTTTTCCCCACAGATCGTACTGTATAGGCCTTCGCAACGCCGAACTAGAGATGAAATTGGCCGCATGTTTCGTTGACAATGCTAAAGAAAAAGTGAAGAAACTCATCAAGGAAATAGACGATGGGGAATATCTTAATTTGGATCATTTTAGGGTGTCTTTCGGAAGGAGGTTTTTGGATAATAGCTCTGATTTCGTGGAGAAACCTACGGCTAGGACGTTTTGGTAGATTTTGATACTTATTTAGAACTTCGTCGCTTACCAAACGTACTTATCATCATCAAATACAGTCGTCTTCATAAAGAGCACATTTTAAAATATGGCATACTATGCTTTAATTTTATCGACGGGGAAAAAATAATAATAAATCTTTTTTTGTTTTTGTTTTTTCGGTTATTTTTCCCTTCTGTGACCTTTGTGTACAAATAAATTTAAAACAATGAATTAAACTTTTGGATTGAATGATTGGAGACCCTTCGACCAAATGCGCAGCGTAGGACGTCCACCGACAAGATGGACAGACGACCTTGTAAAGATCGCAGGATCGCACTGGATGCAGACCGCTCACAACCGGTCGCTGTGGAAAGCCATGGGGGAGGCCTATGTTCAGAAGTGGACGTCCTTCGGCTGATAATGATGATGAATGAATTAAACTTAATTATCATCAGAGGTGATCAGGAATCCTCATAAAATTTGCACACAATACGAAACAAAAATTTTTAAGAAAAAAAAATTTTTTGTTACAATTATTTTTTATTATTTTTTTATATGTTTCTGTCGATAAAATTAAGCGTAGAATGCCATATTTTAATATGCACTTTTTGAAGACACATTGTATAAGAGCTAGGTTTTTGTTGGAGGAGTTTTTTTCATATAAACTCGTAAAGATGAAATAAGAAACCAAAAATTGCGCACGGGCCGGACTCGAACCAGCATCTTTCTGGCTATTCGGGCCAACTGCTCTTCCAATTGAGCTACCGTGCTGTCGGTCCGACCGCGCGAAATTATTGGTCTCTTGGATACGTCATTGCGTGACGTTAGTTAAATTAGGAAAGATATGTGGTGGTTTCCCTCTGGCCTTCCAAGTTCCACACCGCAGTTTAACTCTGTATGATTGTTTATTGTAACTAGGTATATTTTGTAAATAAAACATTAATTAATTATTGTTAATACGTGTTTTAATTAAATTTATTTATTTTATTAACCTTAAATACTAAATCACTACTATACAGCAATACATAATGAAGTACATAAATAACTATCTAAAATGTATCTTTGAGGTCTGGACCCACTACATCGTACCATAACATGACCGCGCTAGGAGCGTATCAGACACGAAAAGCAACACGACACGCTCTACTATGCCCACTGAACGGATTGACAGCTTTCTGTCTCACCGTTATATAAGGCGCTGGCTACACGAGCGAGAGAATGGCGACGAGTCCGCCCTTATATCGTCGGATAATCTCCACGAACGAGCGATAATTCCGCCGCGTATCGTCGCGAGTCGTAACGGAATCGCAGCGTTTCCGCGGTGACTCGTAACGGTATCGCCGCGTTTCCTTGACGACGCGTTGCGAAAGAAAAGATTAACGATAGGCAACGCTGAAATGACGCTGCGTTTGACAGCGCGCCCGCTGCTAGTCGCGGCGGGCTAGCGACGATGTAATGACGTTTCGCGCGCTCATTGCCACTCGTCGCATCGCCGTGTGGAGACGGTTCCATAGAGAGTGTATAGAAATACGTGACACGACGATAATATCGCCGCGATTCTCTCGCTCGTGGACCCAGCGCCTAAAGCGAAGAAATCGTATTTTGTCGGTGCTGACAGCGAGTTTTCTTTGTCTATGGTACTGACACGCTCCACACGGTCTAGTGGGAACAGTGTCATAGTTTTCAATAATATTCTTCCTTATTTTTATGTCTGACACAACTGTAGTACAACTTGCTCCAAGCACGATCATGGTACCTATGCTACAGTGTAAGTAGGTAGAGACCTTAAAGTGAAGGTATGCCTAAGTTTGTGAACTAAAACTTGAAATTTTAGTTATCTATGGTAAAATTCGTGGTAATACCGTGCCCTACAAAACTAAAGACGTATATTTTGGCTCACTTTTCGGTCCGCCATTTTGATTTTATTTGAAAGTAGCGGCCATTAATAAACCTTAAAAAATCGATTCCTTGCATTATTTTATAACAATATTCTATCACAAAATCTCCCAAACCCTCACGTTTAGATATAAACATTCTGTAAAGGACGCTCGAACTTTAGTTTTACAGCTTATAATTCAAAAACCTGACGATTTAGGAAGCTTTACCAAAGTATATTTTCGATTTATATTGATGTGATTTTTTTAAGGTTCCAATCGTGGCCGTAATTTCGTAAAAAAATAAATACCAAGTGAGCCGCACGCTCCGTAGTCAGAATTCCAATGCCCTACGGCCTATAATCGACTTTAGGGTATACACTAATATACGAAACTCCAGCTTTCTCCGCAGCTGGCTTAAAACTATCACCGAACGTCACTCCCTTGCCTTTTATAACCTCAACTTTGTCTATCTTACCGGATCTAGTTTTCTTCCTTAGTCTGACCCCGAGTTTTTCTTTATTCTTCTTAGTGTCAGTAAACGCAGCCTTTTCCATTTTGTCGTCAAAACCTTGTACTTTGTTTTTCTCTTTTCGTTTGTAGTAAAACACTTCCCATGCCAATGTTATCATGGCTAGCCCCAAACCGAAGAGGGTAGCTATGAAGACCCCGCCTGAAAAAAAATGTTTAAGCTGCCTATTCACTTGGAAATATATATTAATATACCGAGATATATTCGATATCGCTCACCATAGTTTACAATGGAACCCTTCTCACTGAGAAAAATAATATTTTATATCCCGAGCTATAATATGTTTTGGAGCGATTCGAGAAAGATATATTTTCCGCTGCCAGCCCAGCACAGCAACCCAAGTATGTAAATTCTTATTGAGTTTTACAGATACTTGACGCTTGTTAATGATAAATTATTATTATTGAACTGATATCGAGTGGACGTCCGCCATTTTGAATTTGGCTTCAAAATAAAAACCCTAAATAAAATGAGAAGTTATACAGTGTGTCCCTAGATAAAGGGCAATCCCGATGGGAGCTGAAAGTAGGCCTAATATTATACAAAAAAAACCGGTTAAGTGCGTGTCGGACCCGCGCACTGAGGGTTCCGTGCCACCCTTAACTGAATTCAGGGTCCACTTACTTTCACTTAACGAAAACATCACAATATATTGCGACTGCAAAAATAACTTTGTTTTTCATAGTGTTTGTATGAAAGACAAAGTTATATTTGCGGTTGATAAAAATGTGCAATATCTTTAAAACTACTGGTTCGATCTCCTTCAAACCAATTTTCGTTACAAGTTTTTGTTGAGATCTACATTATATATTTTTTTCAAAATTTTCACTTTCTTAGTTCAAAAGTTAGATGGGGGGACGCCCATTTTACCACTTTGGAAGCGTCTATATCTCAAATCTTACACTTTTAGAAAAAATGGTTTTAATAACCTTAACATCATTTTAAAAGACCTATCCATAGACACCCCACAAGCATAGGTTTGAGTAAAAAAAAATTTTAGGTTTTAGTTTCATGTATGGGAGCGCCCCCTTAAATATTATTTTTCTTACTTTTTGTATCTGAATCGGAAAGCGGTGAACAAAATACACCTACCTACTTACCAAGTGTCAGCTATGTGATGCTTATAGTTTCAGAATAAAGTGGCTGTGACATACGGACGGACAGACAGACAGACTTGACGAAACTATAAGGGTTCCGTTTTTTGCCATTCGGCTACGGAACCCTAAAAAGAAAAGAAAAATAAAATGCAGAAGCAGGCACAGAACGCCATCCTCTAGCCATAACAGTTTTAAAGTCGGCATGTAAATTTTTAATACTTATTTTTTTTTAATAATAGGTATACGTTTAAAACTGTAAGCGTAATCTGTTTTGACAGTGTTTAAACTGAATTATTTACCCAAACTCTCCAGGGTGATTCCTTCCGACTCGTCAGCATCAGGGCAAGCCTGGCGCGCTGACTCGTTCCAATACCTACAAAAATATAACAGAGATTAAAAAAATACAATTATAAATAAGCAAACTACTGACTGCAGAAAATGCCATTATTATAGCTGGAGAATTTTATTTTGACTGAAAATATAGGTATAGGAAAACGGTTTAGTAGATATTGGACTTATTCGCAAAATGGCTTACGCCAAAAAAAACGACCCATTCTCGAAATGACCTATTCTTAAATAGATTATGTACTTATTACCTATAGATATATAGGTAATAAATTATTTATAACCTTTTTGAGGGCTTTAGAATAGAATAGAATTATTATTTATTTGACACACACAAAAAAAATTAAAATAAAAAACAAAAATATCAAAATACAAAATTAAAAATTAAAAAAATTGGACGGAACAAAAAACACAAAGCCTCATTGTGTGCCAAAAAGGACCCCGCTCAGTATAAGTCGTGACAGCAGATGGTAAGCATGCCACGACACTGATTTTCAGCGGGAGCCCTTGCTAAGTGCTGGGTGTAAACACAGACTTGAGGGAATAAACTTAAAATTACCTGAGCCGCTAAACGCTGGGTAAGCACATAAGAAATGTTTAACGTCGTGACTGCTACTTGCACGCGTATTGTGTTTGTGCATTGCTTCAAAAGAGGCCGGGGCTAGAGATTGCAGCCCGGTATGTTTCTAATGGGGATGTAAATAATATTTAGTAAAGAATACGCATATTATGCGTATTAATATGACAATAGTTGAACTCACGATCCAGTAACCGGGCTAGGTAAAAATGGCCGGGTGCGGTGGGTATCTAAAAGGGCACCGGGTTCGTTCAGGCCCGGTTCGCAATCCCTAACCCGCCCGGGGAGTACGTGAAATGAAATGCAATGAAATGAAATTTATTTGCTTAAAACACGGTACAGATTGATGGAAACAAATTAAAATGGGTCCAGCGTGTCTTACCGATATTTCGGTAGGCAAATATTTGCTGTCGTCGTGCAAGCACCAATCATGTAATTTGAGAACTGAATTCAGTTTCGACACCAGTTATGGTCACACTTGTATATAAGGTGACCTCGTTTTAAGTGATAATATTTAAAGGGCCGATTCAGCACAATATATTAATCATTTTTTGTTATTCGCTAGTTTTTGAGAAAACTGGAGACTAAAGTAATATTTATTTTCAGATTTTAATTTTTTATAAATTAAGGCTAAGATAAGAGAAAAAGAAGGTTTGGGCATTGAATTGAGAGAGGCGAAGCCGATGACGAAGATAACTTTTTAAATTGACAGGGTACTTACTGTTTTAAAAAATGATATTGTCTATGTTAAAGAAAATAATGATAATTAAAATCTTGATTTTCCAAAAAATAATGATAGTGTCCTGTTTCTATGATGTATACAAAGCCACTGTTAAAATATTATCACTTAAAATGATTTGACCTTATATACTGGTGTAAGTTTACTGTTTATAATTGACTAGCGGCCCGCCAGCGACTTCGTACGCGCGTAATAGTTTTACTCCGTTTGGTCCCCATAGATAGATCGTAGCGAAAATATTTATAAGCCTATACGCATTAAACTACTTCTATAGCCTTCCCTCATAAATTAGCTGGCTAACAATGTAGCTAACATATTTTATAACCGGACCAATAGTTCCTGTTATTAGCGCGTTCAAACAAACAAACAAAAACATCCAGTTTTTAAATATATATACGTAAAAATGCGTAAAGATAAATTATATATTTTATAAACACACAACACGCAGCCCGGTTTTTAATCTGGACAAACTTACACGGGGATAATATCTTTTTATTTTACAACGAAATGGAAATACTACGCCTATCGTCAATCTTATATTTCTTTCGAGAGCTAATGAAAAAACCAGGCTATACTCCGTGCGCTTACACAGCATCACGCCACATACAGGCTTTGGGAGAAGCAAATTCCTTTAAGTCTTCTCCCGCTACCTTAAGAGTTTGAACTTGAGCTTTGTTTATAGTCATAGCGAATACTCTACTTTCTTGAATTCAAATCGTGAATTCAAAGGGTTAATTCTATGTAGGGATCTACCCCATCATCATCATCATCAATACCCAAAAGCCGTCCACTGCTAAACATAGGCCCCCACGAAAAGTTTGCAAAAAAAAAGATTGGACACCCTTCGACCACAGAAACAGCGTTGAATGTCCACCGACAATATGAACAGACGACCTGCAATCTACACTGTACACAGACCGCTTGATACCTACCCTGTTTAAACACAATAAAATATTATTTGCTGTTAAGGAATAAAATCTCTACTCGAGCATTTGCTCAAGAGCAACATCAATAACAAACATGTGTCAAAACATTGTGTCTCAGACATGTCAAATGATTGTCAAAAATGATATACAAAATATTATTATCATTAGCACTAAAGAGTTTTGATATCAACTTCGAAGAAAATCACCCCCAGAATAACTTTGTCACCCTTTTTCACCCCCTTAGGAGATAAATTGCAATAAAATATAAAATAAATCTTCCGTCAATTCTGTAAAAGAATGTGTATGCAAAATTTGAAGTAGATTGGACCAAGGGATCACGTTGTTCCATACAAACTTTGCACTCCTTTTTGACCCCCTTAGGGGTAGAATTTCGAAAAATCCTTTCATATCGGATCCCTACGTCATACAAAGAACACACCCTCCCAGTTTCAGGTTTCTACGATCAGCGGTTTAGGCTGTGCGTTGATCCATCAGTCAGTCAGTCAGTCAATCAATAAGTCAGTCGTTCAGGACAAAGCATTTTATAGGTATCGATTATTGGTTACTCATAGAGCCTACATTTAAAATTTTGGTCCTATTACAAGCCACACCATGCATTTACTTACTTGGAAGCTAGCTGTTCCAGAAACCGTTCCTTCTGCAAATCCAGCAGAGCTCTGGACAGCTGCTCTTGGAGCCGTGAGCCCTGCTGCACAGCAATCGCGTATGGCTGCTCAGCGAAGACTTCTCCCACTTCGGTCAGATTGCAGTTGCGGGTCACTTCGTATCTGGATAGTAAAAAAAAGTAATAGTAATAGTTCCCCTAGCCGATTTCGACGACGGTGGCCAGTCACAACGACTACGTGGGACATATTATAGTGCACAAGTGTGTGCACAAACACATGTGCACTCCCTATTCCTTTTACTTTCATAGCCCGATGGGACAACAATGCAGAACAGCTAAATATTTTTGGCCTGACCCGTGGATCGAAACCGCGACCTCTGACGCAGTCGTCGCTTTAAAATGCGACCCACTAACCGCTGCTCCACCGAGGCAGTTATATTGAGGCCATATACAGACTATGGTTATATTTTTGTACGAGTATTTATAGTGTTTTGTCACGATACAAATTTCATAATATAAATTGCACTTGTAAAAGGCAATTGTGTCAGATGAGGCATCGAACCCCGTGCCTTACGCCATCCGGGTGCATGCCTCTACCACTTTGAATAGAATCTTGTACGTGCGCATTAAAACGCAATTTGTTTCTGGGTTTTTCTGTCTTAGAAATACTCGGACACAGCTCGAAGTCAGCAAGTTGTTGGTAATGTCACCCCAGTGCCTCGGTGCGCAGGTTAAGCCGTTGGTCCTGCGCCTGATCTCTCATCGGTCATGTCGGAGCAGTCTCACCGAATTAATGAGAGTGAAGGAACAGAGAGTGCACTTGTTTGTGTATTGCGCACACATCTGGACACTGTAATATCTCCGCGTACCTGGCCTAACTCTGTTGAGAGGGGACGCCGTTACCGATAATCGGTGGGAGAAAGTGCGACAAGGATCTTCTGGCCAATACATGACATTAACAGGGGGGCGCTAGCATTCAATAAGGTAGCCAGAGCAGAAAATCTCCCATGATTCAGGGAGTCTATTATTTATTAGGGTCTTTTTTACCCATCCATGGCAAAGTCAAAGAAAAGATTTCTTAGATGGAAATGTCGTTGAAGGCCTGTTTGTACCATAAGATTCATATCATTAATGTTCTACCGATTATAGGCGCAAAACAATTGTATTAATAATAAAAACCATTGAAAATAATGCTTTATTTTAGGTGTTTAGCTCTACAGTATTCAAAAACAATCATATTAATAGTTTACACAGAACACGTACGAAAATAAAACAAAAGGAAAAATCGAAAAATCTCTTGTACGATTGGGGAGATTGCGCTAAACTTGATCTGGCAGCCGCATTTTTTAATTTGACAGCGTTAGTTCCGACTGTCACCGTTGGCCAAAAGATCCGTTGATCCATGTCGCACTGTAGGTACTTACTTTATTTCAGCTGAATCATGAATGAAGGCAAAATCTGCGTCCGTATGCTCGTTGACTTGCTCAAAACCAGTTTTAGCATCCGGTACTGGGCCTACAACATAAAAAAAAAACATAACGACCACCAACTACTAAATAACCAAGCCTCCATTAATAATATGACCTTTATGGCGTGGTGACTACGCACGCTTAGTTTCAAGGCGTCGCCGCTCCGAGGTCCCGGGTTCAATTCCCGGTCGGGACAGTAATAGAAATCATACCTTATTATTCTATACAGAGTGTTAAAAAGTTCGAGACAAATTCAAGAATTTTTCGACCTATGTTGGTAGGTTGTCAATCGAGAATACTTTACACAGGAAAAATAAAAAATATTTTTATAAGAAAATGATTTTTTAAAATGTCCACGGATCCCTAAAATTCTATACAGGGTGTAAAAAAGTACGAGTCAAATTCATGGGAGTGTGTTATAGAATACAGGAAAAAAATTAAAGTTTTCTTTAATATTTTTTTTATATTTTTCCTATATTCCAAACTCGATTGTCAACCACCCCCTTGAATTTGGCTGGAACATTTTTTACACCCTGTATTGTCTCGGTTCTGGGTGTTGTGGTACCACCGCTCTTTTTGATATATGATTGGTGTTATTCAATAGTTATGTTAATATTACCAGAAGCATTAATTGCCAACAGTATGTGTCCATACTGTTCTCTGATGGGATAATCCCATACTCTATACTGCGCTTGATCTGACGTTGCATTCAGGGTTATTTCTTTCCAAACTCTGTAACAGAATAACGCTTAGTTACTTACTAAAATAAAAAACGCTTTAAAAAATAGAATAGAATAGAATAGAGCAGAATTATTATTTATTTGACACACACATAAAAAAAATACAAAATATAAAATAAAATAAATAAAATACAAAATAATAAATACAAAATTAAAAATTAAATAAAATTGTACGGAACAAAAAACACAAAGCCTCATAGTGTGCCACTAAATTAAAAACACACAATAACATAAATAATCAACCGCTGGTAACGAAATTGAGTTTTTACCATTACTTTCGATGAGGAAATTGGGCCTTAGTCCGTCATTGTACAAAAAATCAAACAACGGGTTACATTACATTCCAATCGTTACCTATACAAAGTATCTTCAGCAAACTTCATGTTTATGAAGTATTGGTGTATGGTGGACCCCTCCACCACGGTGTAATTTATCCTGGACTGCCTGGCCAACTGCTCCAACGATGATACTGGTGTCTGGAATGTATAAGCTGTTAGAAGAGTCAAAGTCAAATATGTCATGTATGTATTGCCATGAAGTGCAACATAGATCTTAAAGTTAGAGAAACTTGCACTCACTCACTCGCTTTCTCACACACACGCACACACACACACACACACACACATACAGTCTCACATACGCACACATACATACATACACACACACACACACACACACACACACACACACACACACGCACGCGCACTCACACACACACACACACACACACAGACACACAGCACACACTCATATTGAATATTGTTTTTATTTTCTTTTTCAGTGTAAATCGCGTCACAAACACATTAAACAACGTACGTACTCTAGGACGCACACACAGGTTCGAGAATAAGTACATCCGTGTATCACTCTCTCTCTCTCTATTTCACTCTTTCTTCTCAAAAACCGTTGCTTTTTAGGGTTCCGTAGCCAAATGGCAAAAACGGAACCCTTATTCATCTAAATGACACACGAATCGTGCATATGGAGCAAGTATCATACCTGCATCCTCTCAACAGTCAGGAACGCAGCCAGATTAGCGGTGAACGTGGCCAGCATGAGCACCACGAACAACCAGTAGGCAGCTACTAAAGTCCTCCCTGATAAAGCTTTAGGTGCCTCCCCCCCTCCTTGCGGCGTGAAAGAGGTGAGAGCGAACCAGAAACTCTCTTTGAGGGTGAATTCGCTGCAATAATTATGTTTGATAGGTACTTATAATTACAAAATGACGTTCTATATTTGAATTCTTCATTGGTATCCACGATACAAAATTAAACGTCAGCAAAAAAGGGTGCCTATCGAATCATGGAGATGGTCGTGATAGGTACATCACTTATATGATCGGAATGGTCACCCATCCAAACACGACCGCGCCGTAAGTTGCTTAACTACGGTATCACTAACAAAGCGCTGCCACCATTGCGCTACGAGCACCTCAGTACTTAACACGTTCTGGGACAGTGAACGCCTACAGGTGTGAAAACAATAAAACATCTATTGTGTCTAGAATAGTGTCCCGGAAGTAGTGGTAGGTAAGTGCTATTCGTCGAATTCACACAAAGAGCAATGTAGAGGGCTATGCGTGGCTATGCTCGGTATTTCTCTACGAGATCGAATTAAGAAATGAGGAGATACGCAGAAGAACTAACGTAACTGACAAAGCCCTGCAAATCAGTAAGCTCAAGTGCTAAGAGCGTCTTCTCGTCTCAACTACCTGTGTCTGAAGACGAAAATCTTCAACCAGTGTGTGTTACCGGTGATCAATTAGATGACAAACGGATCCGAAACGTGGTTTCTAACTATGGGCCTTATAAAGAAAATTCAAATCACACAACGAGCGATGGAGAGGGCTATCCAACGACCTCTATGTTACACTAGACAGGCTGTTTAGAACAAATTTTGTGGTACGGTAAGTTTAGGCCAGATGGAGCATCTGCGTTTACTCTGTTACCAGAAACTACCACATCAAAACGTTCCTTACGTCAAAAGACGAAATAGATAAATTACGTAAATATGTGTTTATGTGTTCGTATTTTCACCAACTTTGTCAGCGATAATTTTGTTAAATTGTTTGTAGTAAATCTAAGTGATTCAATGATTAATTTGAGGCATAAAAGTATTAATTTTAGTTTTCTCACAATTTCCATAGAAAACCAAAGATCAACCAAAAACAGACATGCCAAACAAAAGTCTCATAGGTAGAAATGAATGAATTTCTGTCTAATAAGAAAATCGGCCAGTAGAGTTGATTTGAGTTTATCTTATTTTAAAAAGAATCATTTCGTTAAAAATGAATGTCAAGATTGTTTGCAATATTACAAGACTATCAAAAAACTGACTAAGTACAAATCTGTATGTTGTACTGACAGCAGTTGGATTGTTAGATAAGTACAAATTATGTTGTTATAATATTGGTAGGCATATATATACCCTTAATTATTTTTGAGGATCTAATATCAAATATTTTCATATACAAAACATTACCTATCACTCGAATAAAAAATATGCAAACGTAAGTACTAATATCGAATCTTAGGCAGAAAACTAAAAACCAGTGATGTGTCATATCTGTTCGATTACTCTTTGCTACCTTTGACAGTTCAGTGTTGTTGTTGTAATGGCGATTGTCATGTTTGGGAGAAATGAAAAAAAAGGATCGATGTGATTTCTTTTAGAGTTTTTTTTGTTTTTTAAGTTACAAATTTTCTCTAATACTTGAAAACGATTTAAAATATCATAATGTATTTAAATGTTTATGCTTTAGTAGCTTAAGATTGACTTTCCTAAGAAGCACGACAATAATCCGCATTAAACAGGAGAAATTAAAAAATACTTCAACAATGGCAACACTTCACTTCTGTCATTTTAGAAAATGTACCACAAAATTTGTTCTGAACAGCGTGTCTAGTAAAATACATATATGTCTATGAGGCTATCATATGCTCGGTATTTCTCAAGATACTCTTACTAATCTGTGGTATTTCTCTACGAGATCGAATCAGAAATGAGGAGATACGTAGAAGAATTAAAGTAACGGATATAGCCCTGCGAATCAGTAAGCTCAAGTGGCAGTGAGCAGGGCACATAGCGCGTAGAACTGATGACCGTTTGGACGGAAAAGTTCTAGATTGGAGACCCCTCGACCAAAAGCGCAGCGTAGGACAAGATAGACAGACGACTTCGTAAAGATCGCATGATCAGACTGGATGCAGACTGCCCACAACCGGTCGTTGTGGAAAACCGTGGGGGAGGCCTATGCTCAGCAGTGGACGTCCTTTAGCTGATAATGATGATGATGAGGACAATTACTTACCGGCACGGATATGGATACGCCTGTGGATTGTTCCTCGCTGAATACGGCGAGTACTTATCCAGGAGCCAAATCATGAGCCCAGTCAGCACCAACGCTGCCACGATGCTCAGCCACACCTCTGTGCGTAGAACTGTCATGAACTTGAAGAGGGATGTCTTGCGGATCGGCTTTCGGATTGCTGGAAATAGGTTCAGTCAAGGTTTCTTGTGTTCACGACGCAAAAGCGGGCGTTACTTCAAACCTTGCGCGCATGTACACCGTTGTGGGCACTGTGGGCATGCCCACAACCCTAATCACAGTTTACAAAGTGCACGGTAGAAACTTTTTGACATTTAGGTTTAAAGATTCTTTATTTCTCAATAACACATTGACTTTTTATTTAATTAGGAAGCATCCTAAACAAATACTTCGTTCTCACTTTGCTCAGCCATTAATTATTTGCTTGCTTTCATCTATAGATGGGCGCCTACTCGGATATAAACCCAGCCACTGGATAAATATCCAATCCACGCTATTTTAACCCACCCGATTCCAATTGATACCGGGTATAAATTAAAGCCTGTTTTAAAAAATTAAATGAAATATTTTTATTGAAGTTTTCAGTCACTTTTATGGTGTGATTCAATTTCTTTTCAAGTAGTTCATAATACCGAACCATAAAAATAGTATATTTTTATTTAAATGCCATAAAAACTGTCTTGCAAATATAGTGCGTACTTGTATTTTGGCAATCCTAAAGGGGAAGAGGGAGACTGTGTAATGTTAAAAAGTTTTACAGGACAAAATTTTATTCAGTGCATGCAGTACATTATGCGTATTTGTAGATCTAAGAATTAAGTACGAACTAAATTTATAAATATACACATATAATGTGGTTGAAATTTAAGAAAGCTTATCGACAACATTTACTGCATAATGCAGCCTAACGTATCGATGTGTAAACCATAAAGCGTTTTACGAAAGGTCACGTCAACGAGTTATTCTAAAAATACTACGAGAGTATTTAACACATTAAAAAGAAAATGAAGTGCTCAGTAAATTCATTACTTGTCGGCTCTACGATCACACAATGACCATAGTCACACAAGCGATAAGTATGCAAACAAAAACAATACCTTTCCAACACTTCTACCTGGGATTGCCACGTGCGCAGTTCTATCGCCGTTGGCTATAACTTGCCATTTTTGAATGTAATGTCGCTGCGCGTAGTCTTTGTAATAACTATTTTTACAACTTCTCGACCAACGACAGATTTACTGTCAAACATTGAGTTACAAATCGCGTAGAGTGCATTTATTGTTATGTAATACTTATAATACAAGAATGCTTTAGCAAAGAAGGAAAGATATGTCAAAGTGTTAAACGTGCTCAAAATATAGTAAATTCAAATACTGATGCAAAACAAAAAAAAATACGACGAGATGCAGATTTACATTGAGTGCTGTCACCGCTACCAAGTCATCAAGTAAAATATTGCAAAGTTGAGATAACTCCTTTTGTCTCTGTCCTTTTGTAAGTTATACTCATTTAAAAAAAACCGGTTGTTCATACTACTCAACATTATCCGATTATGTTGAAACGAATAATATAATTTATGATTTTAAGTGAATATGATGACTGACTGTATAGCATAAACAATATTTCTAATCATATTGTAGGTCTAGGTATTCATACACAGCCAAATGATACTCAAAACAATGAGTATTCAACGTAAATTTAATAAATACCCAGCATTCTTAATAAACACCTGGGTAAATTAGGTAAAAATCAATTTTTACCTACCGGGTGGGAATAAATTGGATATCCACTGTATTTTTACCCACCCGCCCATCTATAGGTGATACATATCACGCCTATGAAAGCAAATTCACATGAACCAAATTGTATCGCGCTCGCTTCGCTCGAGCTTTAGTTTTACTTTCGTGTCATCGCATTTTGTTAATATCCAGTTTTGGTTTTTGTTAAGTCTAGTGGTACATGTTGGCACTGACCACGTCCAACCTCGCCGCGACACTGCAGGAGACTCTGTAGTTAGGTCTAGGGTCTAGGTTTAAAATACTTTCTCAGATGGAATTTAAAGCGCAGGTTACAAGAACTTAACATGAAAAATATTATATGTTTAGTGTCTTGTAACCTGCACACACATCTTTAAACACATCTGAGAAAGTATTTTAAGCCCTGTAGGGTCTAAGCCCACTGCACCATACCATACCATGACCGTGCTAGGAGCGTTTCAGACACGAAAAGCGAACACAATACGCTTACTTTGCCCACTGAACGGATTGACAGCGTTCTGTCTCACCGTTATATGGAGCGAAAGCGAGCAAAATCGTATTTTCCCGGTGCTGACACGCTCCGTGCATGACAGGCGACGGTGTTGGTCGGCGACGGAACGGTTTAGTGGGCAAGGTGTCATAGTTTTTTTTATTTTATTTTTCAATAAAAACATTTATTTTTGCCTGACACGTTGTGCGTAGTGGGCAAAACCTTCATAGGGACATAAAATCTAAAGGTAGATAACCATTTCTATCTTGAGTGGGGCAAAACCTCAGATGGAATGGATCTTGGGAACGGCCGTAAGTATTTACTTACCAATCAGAATGCCAGTCTGCTCAAAGTAAGGAGCAACGAAGTCAATTACCTCTTCTCTCTCGGCTGTCATTGTCAAAGCTGCTACAGCCAAATCTGTCTCCTGCAGGAATATAATAAAATCTTTCATCCCGGAATTGCAGTCATTACAAGTACAGTAGGAATATAAATTATAATTTCCAACTCTTAGAAAAAACTACAGTAGCGATGCATTCGGGGTTTTCACTAAAACGCAACCAGGGTCTCGATTGTCACGTCAATCAAACTTTTTTCGTGTGATTATTCGATAAAAAGCTGCGGCACGGAAGAAATCGAAATGCATAGAAATCGTAACCCTGATCAAGAAAAAAACTGTTCTTTCTTCGAAAAAGAAAACTCGATCAGTGATCTTTCCGAATACGAACTCCACGAGAATTGAGGCCCAGGCTTGTAAAAAAACGTAGTGAAATTTAACGTCGGCAAAAAAGGGCTAAATTCAAGCCTCAACGTGCCTCCCGAAGCACGGAGATGGTCGTGATAGGTACATCACTTATATGATCGGAATGGTCACCCATCCAAACACGACCGCACCGTAAGTTGCTTAAATACGTTATCAACTTATCACTAACAAAGCGCTGCCACCACTGCGCTACGAGCACCTTAGTACTAAAGTAATAATTTTAATGCTTACCCCTCTCATCAAATCTCCAACGACCCCGTCCCAAGATCCATTTGGGAGTTTCTTACCGAAACTCCCAGATTTTGGGGTAATTATCTCGTAATCAAATTCCATTGTCTGTAAACAAGTAAGATCGTGACAGCAGAATCAATTAGAAGAGGCTTTTAAAATATGCAAATACACAATTAAAACTATTACAGCCAGCGCGTTAGTAACTGAGTCGTGAATCTATATTGTCTTGGGCGACACACACAACGACAAAACTCGGCTCTCCACTGCTAGATGGCGTTGTTAGCCAACCTCCTACACCGTCCGAATCTGCATACAATCCAGAACCGCGATATGTTAGATTTAGGTCAGACCTACAATATTTAGAAAACCAAGACGGTATTCCATTGGACTACAGTCCCCGACTGATATCATCTCGGTCGGCAGGAATCGCTTCTTGTTCCTTCCTGGCCCCGTTGCGCTAAAGCGCATCGCTTTATCGGTAAAGCTTCGAATACACGTGCCTGTAAAACGGGGCAATAGCTTGCATGCCTTACAGGTATGCGCAAGTTTAGCAGTTTGCGTTCTTGCATCCCTCTATTCATACTACTGATATTCAAACGTGCCAGTTTTAGAGCCCCCCGCGTCCACTCCCTCACATTGCATACCAGTAAGCGTCTTCGTACATATACAAGAAGATGGCATGTGGCATGTGCAAGTAGCTGGCATGTAAGTGTGCCAGCTACAAGCATGATGTGTATTTTAGCCTGTGAGAAAGACATAACTCTGACACGACTTAATTGATAACACGCAGACTATAAAGCGGAACCTCCCGAACACCACATCTCCCGCGATCTGAAAAACCGCTGGATTCAGTGCTGGGCTATTTTCCTGTTTGCTCGCCGCTACTAAGGAAATCCTAGTTAGTTTATAGTAAAACACCAACGTCACAAATATTTTTCTCTTAACTTTGTCCAACTATCTTACCTCTGCAAGTTTGGCAATCAGATCGATGCAGTACCCTTCGTAGACCGGCTGGCCATCCTCGTTTACTTCCGGTTCTCCTGACTCCTGAAGCTTTGGCAGAGTCCATGGGACTGCCTAAAATTATAGGTAGATATTTTTACTTGGCAAAACATCTCCATTTTTTAGGAGTAAGTAGTAACTTCGAGAAAGGGTAGTACTTAGTACCCTTGCGCTTTGCTTGACTCGCCACTGCCGTGGCCCCAGATTTATGACCTCTTTCGGAAATTGTTAAGGGTGCTGAACAAACTTTTGAAACTTGTAAATAAATATTAGGTTCTGAACTATGCTATAACAGTTCGCGTGGTTTCACCCACGCAACTATCGGATCTCACATAAGCTCTGAAGTTGTTATCACTGAACTCTTCAGCGTTAAGGTGCTCCACCTTCCACTACCAGACTGAACCAAAATAGTCACTGAAACCTTCTCCTAAATGTTACATTACAACCCTTTTTTTAAAACCGCATCGAAATCCGTTCAGCCAAACGTAAGATAATCGGAGACCAATATACAGGTCAAACTTTGTTGAAGTCAGTTAATAAAAAAATCGCATCAAAATCGATTCAGCCAAACGCGAGATAATCGTGGACAAACATACAAACTGAGAAACTCATTCTTTTCATCTGTTAAGAAAAACTGCTTACTCTATCAAAAGATAGATGGCAAAAAGTAATACATACCGGAGACGTCCCAATCCTGAAGAACAGCCTTAAAGGCTCCAGCGTGACTCCTGGTAGGAGCCTAAACTCCTCGTTTGCAGACCATGTGGCTACTGGCTCCTGGCCTTTGTCAGGCTTGTAGGTGGAAAGGATGAAAGTAGATCGGAGGAGGAGGCCAGATCTGTTAGTAAAGTAAAGTTTTTTTACTTAACTTTAAAAAAAACGGTGGACGAGTAGTATAGGCATACGCCCGGATAGCGTAAGACACAGGGTTCGATTTCTTGTCTGTCACTTTTCACAAGTGCAATTTATATTATTAAGTTTGTATTGTGACAAACACTATAAATACAAAATTATAATCAGCCTCTACTATTGTTTAGCACCCAATTTCCTGGAGAAGAAAAAATATAAAAGCGGCATATTTTCAGAAGTCGACATCCTGCTGCTGATAATGATAATGATGATATAAGAACATTATAAAATTACTTCTAAAATTTAACGGAGTAAGCAAGTTGTTCGAGGCCCAACAATTTGCCTGACGTTTGCCTAATACTGTGTTCGCCTTTGCATTTGTGTAACTAGTTAGTTAATTATATAAACTTTGTTATTTTTTTTTATCCAACAACAGTTGTTTTTATAATTTATGGAAAGCCTATTATTGGCCTTAATATTTGTAAAATCCTGTTTGTCAATACTCATGTACTAATCGCTGTTGGTTTTCATACAAATAAAAAAATAAAATAAAAATTATTCTTCGCACGATAGAAACTCACCTTTCTTCATTCCAATAGAACACCGTATCGTTACTTGTCTCCGAATCCTCAATGAACTGCCTAACAAGTCTATCCCTGGTGACGTTCATCTCGGATCCCTGGACGCTGTCGCAATCCACCTTCGAGCTGATGATGGGCAGTTCCTTCTCAAGCTTGAAGTACGTCTCCGATATGTAGGTGAGGAGGGCGTTCAGGATGGCCTGCTTTCGCTGTGAAGATGATAAAAGTCATAAAAGTAGTTCATTTTTAGCATATTAAAATAAATGTAACACTATTTTGCCGGCGTAGTGTTGCGCAACTTGGTGTCCGGTAACCGTCCGCGAAATCGGCGATACAAAACACCCATCGGCCAAAACTCTGCTCCCATGAAGGTCTTCAGCTGTGACATGTGTGTGTGAGCGGTCCAGGTCTTTAGCGCCTAGTTTCCTTTAGATTTAAAATGTTGGCAGCTCGCTCATCTTTTTTTTAAGGATGGATGTTTTTGTGTCGTATGTGCTAGCGATTTTCATTGAAAAAAATTAGGCGCCTGATATCTCGACCGTCCGTGTGTGAGAGAGAGAGAGAGTGACTATTTTGAGTGTGTGAAGGAAGTGTGTGTGTGTGTGTGTGTGTGTGTGTGTGTGTGTGTGTGTGTGCGTGCGCGTGCGTGCGTGTGTGTGTGTGTTTGTGTGTGTGTGTGTGTGTGTGTGTGTGTGCGCGCGTGTGTGTGTGTGCGTGCGTGTGAGTGTGTGTATGTGCGTACCTTAAAATCCGAAGGGCAGTTGCACTCCTCCCCAAGTCCCAACAGCCGGCAGCATTCGAGCTGGTTGACGTGTAACGTCATGGTTGGCAGAATGAGCTGGCTGACATCAATGGAGTCGGCTGAGTAGTCGGTGAGGACCAAGTTCCAACGGTAGTCGCGACGGACTAACTTCTCTTTCACTGCCTATGGTCGGAAGTAATATTATTTCAGCGTCATTATAGGTATGGAAGCAAAGAGAGCTTAGCTTTACCTAGTTTTATGCCTTCATATATGATTATTTATTTATTTATTTTTATTTTATTGAAAAGGCACACCAACAGTTTACATAATAATATTGTACCCACTTAACTAAAGTAACGTTGACAATGTTTATTATATTATATGTAGACCTATTAAAGGTGTACACAGCATTGTAGTAACGAAACAACAGTAATTAACTCATATAGTCTTAAGGACAATTTTGAAATAATAGTTATAGTATATCAAGATAAGTTACCTGAACAAGTTAATTAAACAGCCTTAATCCAAAATTTTGACAATAACTATGCATAGTTGAGAAACACAGCTTACAAAAAATATTGAAACGCATTACTCATTCAGCAGCTCAGACAGCTTTTTCTTAAATTTAGGCAAGGTATCATGGAAAATGATGATTATGTTTTCAACACTGAATTTATGGCAATAATACCAAAGTATTAATGTGTATATGTACATCTCTTTATCTGTTAGACTTAGGTAAAAGCGCTGAGACACAGAAGGTATAATAGTACCGGCTTAGAGTAGGAATGACTTGACAGAAGGAATAAGAATTCGTCACAATTCTCACCCGTCTATAAGTATCCATGACGAAACCGCTCTCTCCAGCGATAACGTAGAAACTTGGTTCAGGCCTCATGGCCTTGAGGGCCTTGGCGGAATCCCTGGTCAAGCCGGCGTGGACCCACAGGCGGACGCTCGATCGGCCTAGCAGCTCGTAGAGAGTGCGGTCCACCGCTGAGATAGATAACTCAAGAATGCACATCAAAATAGTCAGCTATGGAACAAATCATGAAAATTAAGTACAAAAAACCGTCGAAGCACTTCGAGAAAAGGTAGTAGGTAAGTGCCCTTGCGCTTCGCTGACTCGGATTTGGCGGGCCACTAGGCCCCTTGCCATCTAGACTATCTGGCATAAAATGCGATTAGATTCGTGTCTACACTACCATTTAATTATGCAATAAAGTCTTTAGATATAAATAGGTAGTTAGGCGGTGTTTTCGCTAGTAGCGATCACTTTCAGTCGACCGGTGTTAAAGGGGGAAAATAGAAAACCTTTTAAGAATGTCTTCGAAATGATAAGCGACATTATTTTATTGATTTTGTTGTTTATTTACTGGCTGTATATTTTTTGCTTTTCTTTTTAATTGTGTGGACAGATGTCTGAATAAAAAAAATTGAATTTGAATTTGAATTATATTATATTATTCGAAATGATAGCGATATAGCCGGTAGGTAGTTACATTATAGACCAGCGGCCAAGGTCTGAAGCACAAGTCCAATTTTTGGCATTTCGCCACGATAAGTTCAATTTTATGATTTTCTGCGGCATCAAATATTCTTTTAACTTATGTAGCTATATTTAATAAATCGTTAAAATTATAACCAATATACTAATTATGTCTCAGTATTTTGAGCACCACAGGAGATAAGAAATTACTTTAGTCCAGGAGCCCTATTTTTGAATCACTCGCGTCAAGATGGCGAGTGATATTAAATGATTAAAGTCGAATTTTGGAATGAAAACCAGTTGTAATCTACTCAAAAAGGATTTGAAAAATCATTGCTCAATTTTGTGAGTACTCACGTCTAGACTGTGAGTGATTTCCGTTGATTATTTATGTGTTTTCGAACGAAAATCCCACGCCATATCCAAGCGAGTGATTCAAAAATAGGGGCCCAGAAGCCAGTCAGTAGCTATAATATCATAGTCAAGGAGCTGGTAATATCTACCAATACATTTATTGAACTGCAGCTTTCTGACATCACTTTCGTCGTCTCCCAATTTAAGTAAGTACTCGTTTTTAGTTAAGAAAGATGTTTTAAGACAAAGGATGATGTGACAGTTGCTTAAGGTAGTCTCAACTCACCGCTCTCACTGTCCAACAAAATGGCAGCGTCCGTTGCGTTCCGACTCTCCAAATACCGGTCCAATGCTGCCAACAGCTGCTGCGAGTCGAGCGACGTGCGGAGTATTGGCAGCCCTGCGTCTGCGCATAGTTGGTCGGCGAGGGCCCAGGGCGTCCAGGAGAGATCGATGATGAGGGATGTGGGCTTTGAGAGCGCTGAGCATACTGTAAGAGGATTTAGTGTAGCTTTTTATGGTCATTTAAGTAGGTATAACCTATAGTTTATTTTTGTTTTATTTTTATTTTATTTTATTTTTATTTGTAAGGATAACCAGGGTTTACAAATAATTAGTAAGCTACAAGTTATACAATTTTTAAACCACTTATTGGTAATCACAAGTAGTAACAAATTAAAAAAAACGAACGCACAAATCGAACACAATCCAAGGTACACGAAAACATATAAGAAACATTATGCCTTATTAAGGGGATAACAAACTTAAGTAGTTCTTAAGATAAAAATCTGACTACAATGTAGTATTTATACTATTGTTCATTGAAAAAAAGTTCACTTATTGTTTTTATAATGTTTTGTCACTATACAAAATTAATAATATTAATTGCACTTGTAAAAAGCAACTGTGACTCTGTGACAGACGAGGAATTGAACCCCGTGTCTTACGCTATCCGGGCGTATGCTTAAACCACTCGGCCACCGTCACATTAACAAGCCTGTTGAATTTTGCAAGTGCTTTTTAACGCGTAGGCTGCGCGTGACATCATCGAGATTGCTCTCACAATATTCTACTTAGTTAGAAGGTATAACCTACTTAGTTTTTTTTTATTTAGGTTGGGTTTGCTCTTGATTCCAGATCAAGCCAAGCCAAGTAAGATGAAGTCGAAGATGGAACGAGCTCGCCCAGAAGAAGCCTGTTCACTCTAACTTTGAATAGTTTCGGATTGTAATCACTAGGACATTAGATGAAAAGGTAGGTATAGTATCCAACATTTTCCTACCAATTTTCGGTAATGGCGGCCACAAAAAAAACAAATCGTTCGAAACAAATATACAAAAAAGCTTCAGTAATTTGTGGACCGATTTGATTATTTTTTTTCGTTTACCTAGAGAGAATTTACTTCCAAATTGGGCCTATTGTCGGGATCTGATGATGGAATCTTGGTGTCATCGGGCCCAAATCTTATATGGACGTAGAGTGTACTGCACTATAAGTAAACCGCGAAACTGAGACATCTCTTCTGACGTCACTTTTGTTGTATTTTTCTCCCGAATAATGTACTCCATATTTTTATTATGAATTAAATGTTCTTCTTCAAGGTAAAAGAAAGATCGTTTAATTTACAGCAATGATAGGGAGTACATTCATTGGGAGGGAAATTAAAATAAAGCGACAAAAGTGACGTCAGAAACGTCTTAGTTTTGCGGTCGACCTATAATATCTTTAGTCGAATTAGGAACTTCCTAATTTAAATTTTTAAGTCAATTGAAAATACAACCTACAACGTCGATAACTTTCATCTTCGTTCTCCCTGTCCAACTGGACCACAGCGTCGCTGATCCTCACGTCACCACGCTGTTCCTCGGCAGCCTTCAGCGCTCTACCGACCTGGTGACCTAGGTCCGACTCGTGGACTTCTATGATGAATACTGTAAGAAGATGACGAGAAAAGAGTTTCGACGTCATGTGCAGATGGCGGTTTAAGAGTTTGATGTCAGGCAAAGGTTATAAAGCATTTCTGCTAATTTGGGCCAGAAAGTACCTCGGTGTTAAAATAAAAATTAATAATGAAGAAGGTGGTATACCTACCTGCTACGTGTATAAGGGACCTATACAATGTTGTTTTACAACAGATTTTTCAGTAATGGCGGCCCCTCTAAACAGAGATGAGCGAGGTAGGTTCGCAGGAGATATTATAGTGCCTAGCTGTATCTACATGCACAATACAAATGTGTGGTTCTTTCACTCTCATTAATTCGGTGAAACGGCAGTCCGACATGACCGATAATAGAACAGGCGCAAGATCGGTGCACGGGGGTGTCATCAGCACCAACTTCCTAACTCCGAGCTGTTTCAGAGTATTTTCAAGATAAAAAAACCGGCCAAGTGCGAGTCGGACTCGCGCACCGAGGGTTCCGTACAAACCTGCAAGGTTTACAAAGTTCGTTCATTACGACAATCGAGTCATAACTATGGTATTTTTATTGCAAAATGAAATTCATAACATTACAATGGGGAAAGATGGAGGAGCATAAATTTAAGACAAAGATCTCTTTATCGTTTAAGTAATCCTTTATTTTATATTAACACATATCATTTATCTATAATATAACTGAAACACTTATACTAGCCTTGCAGCAGACTTGCGAAAGTTCTTTTATTAAAGTTATTTATTTACTAAGTTTTTTAGTCACTATTTAGAAATCTGGTTCAAAAATATTAATTAAGTATTAAATTTGAACCAGACCTGTAAATGGTGACTGAAAAAGTTATGAATAGTACCACATTGAACATTGAAGTTCGAAAAAACGTTATCAATAGTTGTACAACTTCGTGTAGTGCTACTGTTTATTAACGGAAACATGTTTATGGATGAAAAATATGTGGAAATTCCATTTTGGGGATTCATTCTAAAATCTATATTGAAGTCTCCCACAACAATCAGACGAGAAGATGAAGTGTACATATTGAGGTTGCTGCCGAATATTGTTGTATTTATACATTCTATTGCAACATTAATTTGACATTGTGGTGACCTATATACAGTTATCACTCTGATATTAAACATTTCAAAATGCAAGCATTCACAATGGCCGTTTTTTTTTTCACGGGTTAAAGGCAATTAGATCTAAGTATTTGATATGAATTTCAACTTGATAGCTCTACGCGTTCATGAGGAAAAAAGTAATAAGTTTATATTTATTAAAAAATATATATTTTGTAATGTAACTAAAAATTTAAGTTTTTCTGAATTTTTCCTTTATGTGTGCTATAAAACGTTGCTTCATGCCAAATTTCAAGATTCTAGGTCGACTGGAAGTACCCTTTAGGTGTTAATTCCCTTGCGAGTACTTGCGAGTTTCAAAATATGCAGCTTAAATTGCTGTTTCTTTTGATTGCGTTGACATAGAAGTTTGATTTTGTTACAGCTTAAAGGTATTATAGACCTGAGTATTTGGTATGAATTTCAATTTAATACCTCTACGCGTTTATGAGGAAATGGGTAGTAAGTTTAAAATTATTTAAAAAAAAATATATTATGTGATGTAACTAAAAATTTATGGTTTTCGTAATTTTTCCTTTATCTATGCTATAAGACGTTGCTTCGTACCAAATTTCAAGATTCTGAGTTCACGGGAAGCACCCTGTAGGTTTTGATTCCCTTGCAAGTGTCGAAAATTTGCGGCATAAACGGCTGTATCTTTTGATTGCGTTGGCTTAGAAGTTTGATTTTTTCACAGCTTCAAGGGACAGTAGACCTGAGTAATTGATATAAATTTCAGCTTTATACCTCCACGCGTTCCTGAGAAAAAGGGTCTTGACAGACGGACGGACGGACGGACAGACGGACAACAAAGTGATCCTATAAGGGTTCCGATTTTCCTTTTGAGGTACGGAACCCTAACAAAGTGATCCTATAAGGGTTCCGTTTTTTCCTATTGAGGTACGGAACCCTAAAAAAACAGAAACAAATTTCGGCCAGACCCGGGATCCGAACCGGACTACCAACGAGGCTAGCTAATAAATACGAGTACTTACTGCCAGACTACAAAGTTTAAAATCATAAATATAACTTACCAAAACGCAAAGATAGCTCCGAGGCAACACAGCATACTTTGAAGAGAAATATTAACAGAAACAGCAAAGGGACCTCCATCTTTAACGATCGCAATATTTGCAGTTACAACTCCTCACTTTGTTTATGAGAATCGCTGAAATATATTCCTGAAGAACATAAGGTATGAACAGAGTCAAAAAAACGTAAAACAAATTTTTTAACTTTTCCAACATAAGGACTTTATGCTCGAAGGCCAAACATTTTTATCGACACACAGCTAGTAAAAAAAAAACAAAAGCGCGCGAATTTTCTGAAAGTTCAACACAATATGGCTGACAATTTTCAGACGCAATAATTTTCATGTCTTGGAAAATTACTAGGATGGTTTTCAACGTTGAATAATTGAGTAAGTATGGACAAATAATGCTTAAACAAAGGCGGGGCTGATATTGTTAGCTTTGATTTTATACAGCTTGTACAGACGCAAAGAAATTACAAAATTATTGAAAATAATTACACTAGCAGCTTAGCCCGCCTAAATATTGAAACCTACTTAAATCATTATAAATTATAGCCTGTGTGCTATTCTAGTGAATGAATTATACTATAGTAGAGTTTCATCAAAATCCATTCTGTAGTTTTTGCATGAAGGAGTAACAAACATCCATCCATATAACCATTCTCACAAACTTTCGCACTTATAATATTAGTAGGATATCAACAAAGCCAATTATTAAATAACATTGACGCCTATCTACTTATATTTTTATAACGTTACCACCGTATGCCTAACTATAATAATAACGATAACGAAAAATCACGTGACGTGACAACTAAAGACGTTGAGGTATACCAACCCTCAAAATGTAACAATTTTTATAACGTTTGAGTATACTTTTACGTTTCGTTATTTCTAATCTTGATCAAAGAGCAAACCTATATTACTTAGTCAATTTTGTTGCAGTCCTTTGCTTGAAGTGGGTGGTAATTTCTTATATTTGTATATTTCTCATTCATCATCATCATTATCCGCCAAAGGACGTCCACTGCTAAACATAGGCGTCCTCCGCGGTTTTGAACGGTCTGCATCCAGTGTTCCTGCGATCTTTACAAGGTCGTTTGTCCATCTTGTAGGTGGACGTATTGGTCGAAGGGTCTCCTATTTCTTTTGACGTGACAACGTCTTATAAATTGGTTTGCCGGGTGACACTTCAAGAAACTGCGTTACGCTCCGCTCACGTTATGCGCTCACAATGAGAGCGAGTGAGAGGCACGCGTCCCTTCCACTCGGGCATGGTTAGCCCGCCTAAGGGCGAGAGAGACAGAGCGAGAGAGAGAGAGTGAGAGAGATAGGCATACACACCGGTTCATGTGTACATAAAATTATTTTACCACTCAAAGTCGTTGTCACGTAAAACTTTCGCCCGTATACCGACTTTACAGGCAACCATTTTTTCATTTAGTAGTCAGTATTGGTCAGGGTTGTAGTATTGAAAAAAACACTGACACAGATACCAAATTCTCATCCTGTGTTGCGAGCCAAATTAATGTTTAAAAATTTTATAGTTTCTTAATAGGCATTTTGTTCACGATTGTACTTCACCTAAATATTTCAGACGACCCTTTACGTAACTGTCTTACTACGCCAATGAGTGTGGGAATCTTTACACATGGAGTTTCTGAACATGCAATCTTATTAGTGTGACTAGAAGATATGATATTTTCGGACATATTTTTTTTCTAACTCGAGGACCTAGAGCGATCCCTGCAACTTCGCTCGAGAAATAATGGCCAGATTCCCGAAAATTCTCCATCTAGGTATGACTTTCTATTAAAAATTGGTGCGGGTTATTATTACAACTAAAATAAAACGAGCAATTTAATATATAATAACTATTTATGTAAGTATATAAACATTACATCGATAAGAAAAAAATAATTCATTTACCTAACTCACAAAATGAAGGAAAATAATTAATAATAATAATATACCTTAAAAACAACATACAACCTCACGCTACACGTATTTTTAATTTAATGATTAAATTAAAAACCAATTTTAAATTATAATATTCTTTTTTTTTAAAGATGCAGATTATTTACCGGCATTTAGTCGAAATTCTATTTTTTTTCTTCAGTTTACACTAAGTCACTTAAAACTAATCTTTTATTCAACGCTGCATTTAAATTTACAATTTTTGGGTCCGTTTAGTGTAAATTTCGCTAAAAATTGATATATTATTTTTATTCATTATTGACACAAAAATTTCTATCAAAAAATTAAATACACCACAATTACACATCCAAATTGATTTTATTTACAATTTGCATTTTTTCAATTACGTTATTTTTTAATAAAATGGCCGTATCCGAACTTGCAGTCAATATTAGAAATCGGTACCGAATTTTTGAGGTATCATTTTTTGGTATCACTAAAAGAACCCAAACTTGCGCAGAACTATGGACAGAGCAGACGCCCCAAAACTTAAAATCTACCTCTCCAAATCTCTCTATGAAATATTCTAATTTATACAGATTTCCATACACCCCGAGAAAAATATAATCCTATACTACATCAATGAAGATACCAGAGTGAAAAAAAAAACTATTACAACACATCACTATCTCATGGTATAAAATTTCCATAAAAATTTTCACCCAAAATCGTGAAGCTTAGTGCTCAAAAATGTATTCAAATAATAACAAAAAAATTGTACAATTTCCGATATCGACGATGAATACACTTTTGAGCTGATTGCCTAAGCGTCTTAATACATCTAAAATCTAGATAATGCTGTTATCGCGTGAGAAATATCGTAAAATCCATAATTTATATAACATGAATAAATGCGTGTTCTGATGCGGGAGAAATTTTAATTGATATCAATTATTTTTGTTAAAATATAAAATTATGTCGCGCATCAAAACATAAAATCAGAGACTTGATAAAGAGCGGGAAAAATTATTAGAACCACTTTTCTTTGTCATTTACATACAATGTTTTGTGATCAAATCACCCAAACAGTCTTAAATCGTATAAGTAAGGTTTTAACTGCATAAATCCTGATCTTAAAGGTTGTTTCAAAGTACCTTATACGTTTAAAGGCAGGTTTGGTAATGAGCTTTTAAAATATGGTTTCAGAGCTAAGCAGTATAGCTTGATTCTAGTATGATGTGATTAGCAGTGGAGTTAAAGATATTGTGATGTTCACGTAAATACAAACCAGTGGTAATTAAAACTTAAAACTCAAGAGAAATTACAGCAGTTCTCATAAAATTGTGATTATTTCATTAGATATACAAGGTGTTTTAAAAATACCCGTTTGGAATGAAGGGAACTACTCAGAATCAGTAACTTAACAACTTTCTCCTAGAAATAAGAGCCACGAGACCGATTTAGTATGGAACCTTTTCTTGTCATTTTTCGACCCGTTTCCGAGAGAAAATTGATCGGTTACTGATTCCGAATAACTCCCTTCATTCCAAACGCGTAGTTTTTAAACACCTTGTATATTAAATTGATTCTAACAATTTTACCGCTCCATTCAACACAGACGCACCGAAATCTTGCAAATCAATATTAAGAATAAAAAAAAATACATAATCTAGGAACATTAGAGCTTAAAACGAAACGCTAACGCTAAATAATTTATTTAACGAAAAATACGAGGAAGATATTTCATTTGTTGATGTATTTATTACTAAGTTAACGCACAAAGATCCGGTGCGTATTCTTAAATTAATTTTATTTGAACTGTAGCATAGACCGTGTATATTTTTGCTAAGTAAATTACATAAAAAAATAGTTTTGTGTAGAATTCATCAAATTAATAAATGATAGAAAGCAATCAAAAACCTAAGGATTTTAAAATTTAATTTATATATATTATACAAGTTATGGAATAATATTATCTATGAAAATATAAAATCCTTAGATTTTTGCATATCAGTCATCGAACACTTATAGTTGATTTGTGTATTGCCTTTAGTGATGGGAAAACATCGATAAAAAAGTCACAATTACATTGATTGATATATGAAACACAGAATTTATAAAATTCATGATTGTTAAGTGAATATGAAATAACGCAATGCTATAGTTCAAATAATCGGTTATGTCCTAGCTTTGAAATTAAAGACGTCATCGTCAAAATAAAGTACTTATGTAAAGTCTATACATACATATTTTTATTCGATTAAAAATTCTAAAAAACTAAAATATCATAGATAATACATAAAATATCACTAATTAAGTTTTTTCTATTTCAAGTCGCTACTATGTGCTGAGGCCTTGTTTTGACTCTTTAGACAGCAGAGATGTGTAAAATATACAATACTAAAAATTCATTGATTGAAAACAAATTAAGTAGATATTCTATCGATTCTAGGATGCAAACTAAGCCCACTACCTTAAATACTTTGGAACAATCACCTATCATCATAAAAAAACACTTTTCTCTCTCTGTCGGGTTGTATGAAGTTGACAAAGACAGAATAATGTTTTGACTGTGTGATAATCGGAAGCTTGAGGCAAAAGTTAATAGATACTTGACATCAGTCAGTCATGTAGGTAGAGATCTGTGGTCCTTATCTGACATCATAGAATCAGACTTATATTACTAATCTAGCTTGGATCCGTTAAAACGAATAAATTATATTAAAGGAACATCAATTTTATTGGCACATAATTTTAGCAAATAAGTAGATTTCCCTAAAGCTGTCCAAAGAGTCTCAAACACACCAAGGAAGAATGCGCGAAAACTATAAGTGTCTCTAAACAATAAATAACGTGCGAAAAAAGTCAAAGAATTTCTATTACAAAAAAAAGTTAAATATCCTCTTCAGATCGTTGGAAAACAAAACGCGAGGCGGCGCCAACCGGCCAAAAACAAATTTTGAGATCACCAAAATACTTTTGCTAGCTATACGAATTTCGATACCGAAAAAAAATTAATACCAATTTTTTCGGTTACAAATAATGATACCGAAAAAAATTGGTATCATTTCCTTGGCGAGTTGGCGGCCGACCATCGCGCGATTCACTGCATGAAGTAGTCCGGGTGATCTGGGTCTTTCTCGAATCGTTTCGCCTCCTCTTGCATGCTCTCTTTGATTTTCAAGATGGCCGCCGACTCGGTCTGGTCGTTTTGATCTCCGCCTGGGCCGCCGAAACCTTTCGGACAGCGTTTTCAAGCGCATTTAAACTAAAACTTAAATGGAAATCGTCGGGTCGTGGCCAATTCGGTGGTGGAAGGGATTTCGTTTATTTACTGTTATAATACGACCCGCCCCTCAGAAACCGAGTATTATTTCTTTTTTTATCTGAGAGTATAAACTTATTTTTTTAATATAGTTTTTACTTAATTCCAATACAAAAAAAAAATTCGAGGGCCGAGCCATATTTATTTCACACCGATTATTAAAGAACCACAAAGAGAATATCACTAAAGTATTTTATTAAAATATGAGTCGTAGGAATCGAACCTACACGAACTATCAAATAAAAGATCGAAGTAATTCATTAAATAACTTATTTGTTCATTACTTTCCAAAATCTACTCTACAGGGATTTAACAAACGTTACATTAAATTTAACTTGAGTAAAAATACAAATGGCAAGATTATGACAAGTTATTCTAACTTACAATTATGCTTTATTTATTGTGAAATGTAATAAAAATACTCTGACTTCTATTTTGAAAAATAAACCGATTAAAAAAAATGATTTCATTGAAAAACTTATTTAGCATTTGTATGGATGTTGCGATTGCGAATGAATTTCATGGTGTGTTCCTATAGGATTCGCCGATGAAAAATAAAGAACAAAAATCTATTTACTGTATACTATCCTTTATTTAGACCGATATCGATATTTTGAGCGATTCATCAAACAATAACAACATTAGAAATTCATTTGAACGTTGTAACAATTCGTCTACATATAAGATCTGGATGTGGAGTACTCACTTAAACTGTTGTAGTCACCCATGCCCGACCCGGAGTCTTCTCTGGGAGTGCCGGGCCCTCCCCCGCCCACTCCCCCTGGCGACGACTTCATCCCATCCACGCCTCCTAGGCCTGAAGATATGTTTAGAGCTGTTCAAGTTTCTGAATTAGTATAAGCGTATTGTTGAACGTATTAGTAATGGGAGCGCCTTTGCAGTTTTTTTTTTTGTAATTTGTTTATCATAATAAAGCCTTTTCAAATTTTATAGCTGGCATTCGTTAAATGGGAAGTTATTTTCTAAGCAATATACCGACAATTTTAAAAGGATAAAAGATATTTAGTTTATTGTATCAAGAACTTCAGTTCTAACATACCATGGAAGAAATACGTACGTCTGGGACCACTACATCGTACCATATCAAAACCGTGCTAGAAGCGTATCAGACACGAAAAGCAACACAATCGACGAGCCCACTGAACGGATCTACAGCGTTCTGTCTCAGTATATGGAATGAGAGCGTATTTTTCCGGATACTGACACGCTCCGTGCATGACACGCGACGGTGTTGGTCGGTGACGGAACGGTCTAGTGCAGGGATGGCGAACCTATGGCACGCGTGGCACGAGTGGCACATTTGAAAGTTTTCTTGGCACGCAAGGACAATCAATTTTCATCTTATTTTATCATTTAAAATAAATACTAAGCTGTACTATAATATTGTCATTCGAACATTTTCCTTACACATGCAGTTATTTTTAAAACAGGACCATATCCCGTCACGCGTCGAGCTTTTCGAAACGGACGATGGCAGTAGTGCTCAGGGTAATTTATGTACCTAAATTTTTGATGACCTTCATCAGGATTTATCAAAATATCACATTGTGGTTATAATTATACCTTATAAATCATATACCATTATAAAGTATAGGAAATAACCTATACACTGAAAAATGTGTAATAGAGTTTTATAACTTACATAATATTTAATCCATTGGTTAAAATCTCCACTTTGTTTTTGTAAACTTTCGTCACTGTAAACAACACTTTGATACACAAATTTGTGATAGTATTGACACTTATACACTACTCTATTCTATAGATTAACTACTTGCCATTAATTTTCACAACAAAGTTCACAAGAAATAAGACAAATGACTACCCAAATTATAATTATTTACGCAGCGACACCGACCGCGAAATCGTAATGGCGGACTGACCGTTCCGATAGAAAAGTTTGGCACTTTTTTCACCAACTTATTTACTAAAATTGCTAAAACCAATGCTTAAAACATATTCTACACTTCTTTCTTAGTAATTTCATCTATAATTATCGTAATATACACATCCCGTTTAACTGCTTGAGACAGTTTTACCTTTAGCACTCACGGAACAATTGCGTAACAACAACAGTAATGGCGGACACTGAGGCCAGGACGAAAAAAATATTATCTTGCAGAAATGTTGTTGCTTGTTGCCAATTGGTCAGTACTAGAAATATGTTCAGAAGTATTCTCTGATTGGGTGTGCAAATTTATACGCCCGGCCAACCACAGAAACTGAGTGAAGGTAGGCGCCAAAGATAACGAATTTCGTTACGGACAGACGTTTGTCCGTAAAACGCGTCGAGCTCTTTTCGCTCAAAGACAAAGGTGTGTCCAGGAATCACTTGACGGGATCGTAAATAATAGATAGTGGCATTCACGAAGGCGCGCGCCACTCTTTTTTGATTAAGGAAGGTGCGGGGTGATATAAAAAAAACTCTTGGCACGCTACGACCCAAAAAAAAATTTCGAGATATTTTTTGGCACGCTTAACTAAAAAGGTTCGCCATCCCTGGTCTAGTGGGAACAGTGTCATAGTTTTCAATACAAATAATATTTTTTGCCTGACACGTTACAAGCACGGTCATGGTATACTACGATGGAGTAGCCATATACGTTTAATGTCAAAATTCAGGGGTTTTGCCAAGATACTTTCCGATATAACAAGTCATCGTCACAAAGTAAAGGTTTTTTTTTGTAATAACTTCGTGACTAATAAAAAAAATGCTAAGGCGCTCATTATAGTACTGTACAATGTTAGTATTACGGTAAGGAGAGCATTTACAACACCAATTGTTTACTTTAACAAATAATGTTTAATCTTCAGGCGTCTTATCTAAAAACATGAAAATCACAAAATAATTTTTAATACTTCTTGACGATTTTATCGGTTTAGAATCTTGACTTAAAATTGTAACACTAAAACATATTTTTCTCGTGTAAAAACGCACGAAATAAATGCTTTCCTTATTTTATATTCATTAAATTATTAGTAAGCAATAAGTTTTTTGTAATATTTGACATGTGGGTAATAAAAAGTTCGTTTCGCTTCATTCTCCAATAATTTGGTCAAAACTTCAATACAATGGAACATATTCTTTGAAAGTATTTATTTTTAATAATAATAAATCCGGTCTGGCTTAGAAAATGATTCATCGTATTTTATTTCTGAGTTTATTTACATTGATATCATCAAAAATGCTTGCTTGTTTCCATACACTATTTATACTTGTGCTGAAGTTGCAATTATAAAGAACTTGGTTTTTGACAATATCAATGTTAGATAATTTTCCTACTCAAATAATACACTATTATGTTGTATAAGAATATTACTAAACATAACAAACACGAAAGGAAAAACATGTTTTAATCAATTCGTTTTTTTTTTTTCATAATATGTAATAAAATGTTACGTTTAGTAATAATAATAAATAAATATATCGTAATTTGTGGTGGCAGTGTGGGCATAAGTTAATTACATACAGAAAACATCGTACGTGTTAAAAATGCTATAATATTTAGTAAAAAAATATATAAATCCCCACGTTAAATGTTTTCTGTATTCTTTTTTTGTATATACCTAAGTACTATTTCTAAATAATTATTCAAAACCTCGGGCATTTATTATTTTGTCAGTTTTTCATATTTTGAAACCCGAAGTGTAATATTTTTTTGGTCTCGATAGTTAGAGATAAATTGGTACCAAAAAAAAATCGGTATTGATACCAATTTTTTTGCGCAAAAAAAAAAAAGGCCCGAAACTTTGATCGGGGCTGGCAAGCACCTTCACTGGCGGGCGGTTGCGGCAGATGCTGCGGCTGCGGGCCGTGCTCACCCGCGAGAGGGAACTCGGCGCCGAGCGCTCCCGCGCCCACCGGCTTCATCAGCGTGTACATGTTGTCGCCGCCTGCCGCGGAGTGATACCAAGTTTTTGAAACTGGTATTTTATAGCCTATGTTTTTTTTATGTACTAATTCCTTATTTTTTTTTGCTTATCAGGATCCTAATTTTTAATTTAACTACTTTTTAAGGACGGAGGATTACAGCATATAGCTATATTCAATCTTGCAAGTTGGTTCTACATACATTCCACTAGTCAACTAACAACTTCTAGGATTAGCACACTGACTTTAATCGTCTATTTATATTCTAGCTTTCTAACAAAATTTGATATAATCATTGTATAGTTGTCTAAATGAAAATCATTATATAACATTTATGGCATGGTGAAAATTCAAATATTGTTAACTTGTTAGAAAACTAAAATAACGTTTTTTGATAGAACAAGTGATATGTTTATTTTTAAATTTACAAATAAATATGTTTCGTTAAGTTCCAATTTCATTCTAGCATAAATAGTGGAAAAAAATATCACCTGTGCTAGCATTAGGAGTGACACTTAAAATCTAACATAGAATGAATATAAAATTATAAACATAATAGGACGAAAATAGGTTTTTATACAACATAAAAGAAACATAAAAAGCGTATACAGAAGTGACCCAAAGCGGACGAACCAAGGTTAAGCGAGAATGAAGCAAGCGGAACTAAAAGTAAGAAATTATCGATGGAAAGGTTTTTTGAAATAAAAACATTAATGCACACCTTATGAAAGTATTTGGAAAACATCAATGATACCAATTAAACAGCGAGTATCATTGATACCAATTTTTACTCCATAAAGATGTGCGTAAAAAAATACAAAACGACGCCAAAGGAAGTGCCACAGTCAAATACCTGGTTTTTAGTGATGTAAAGATATAGGAACCTGTAAACTTCTGAATGTAAAGGTTAAATACTCGTTCAAGGTGTGCTGGGTTGAGTTCAAAGTGTTATTAACGGGACCAATAGCGACGGAGAGCGAAAACTGTACGGAATATATTAGAGTACATGAAAACAAATATTGCGACCAATTTCCGCTTATACAGTTAACTTTGAAAGCGCGCTCGGATACCGATTTTTTGATAATCATATTTATTTTCACAGATCCATGTGATAATAATTTTAAAAATATACCTCAAAAAATTGGTATCAAAAAACTGGTATCAAAAACCGGTATCCAAGCGTAACCCATCGCCACACCGCCACCCGAGTTACAATCTACACTCACCGGAATTCGAAGAGTCTTGCGGGCTTGGCATTATCGGTGTCGGGGGTCCGGGGGGGCCGTTGCTTCCCGGCGGGGCCCCATAGGCCCCCGGGGAGCCCCCGCTGTAGTTGAGAGGGGCGGAGCCCCCACCCCCGCCCCCGCACCGCTGCCGCCTGCCCAGGCGCCGCGGGGTCCCATTCCCATCGGTGGCATACCTGTTGTTTTATGTTAGTTTAGTGCGCGGTACTAAAAGTCATTTTGAATAAATTTTTGACATCTCTTTTATTTACTTTTTAGGGTACATATAATAATTAAATAAGATTTGAGTAAGTACGTATAAGAAATTTTCAATCCTACTACTATTATAAAGGCGAAAGTTTGTATGGATGTATGGATGTTTGTTACTCTTTCACGTAAAAACTACTGAATGGATTTGAATGAAACTTTACCACAATATAGCTTATACATCAGAATAATATATAGGCTACAATTTTTGAGGTTTCTAATGTGAGGTCGTAAAAAAACACATTTTTTGCGCTACTAGACGGGACGAACCTGAAGTTCACGCGAACGAAGTCGCGGGCGGGCCACTAGTTTTTAATAAAACAAAATTTACGGATATTTTCGGAACTTTACAGCGTTCGTGGTCACGGGGTAGACCGAAATATTATTTTAGTAAATGTGTAGTATTCGCGTAAACTTCAGACACAAGTAACTATTTATAATCTATTTATAAAGTGCTTCCAAAATACTATGAAATTATATTCTTTATTGCACTTAAAAGATGTACAGATAATACAAGAAGTCACAATGTGAAATTAACTGGGACTAGGTTGAAAAATAAAGAACAGGTTAGCATTCAATCTTCTTCAGCACCTATAAAATAGAAACAGCTGTAAAAGGACAACATAGCATCAAACATCAAAATCGACATACACAACAGTAATTTTAAGTTTTTTTTTTCGTGATTTTTTTGTTTAAGGTATGAGTTATACCTCAAACATGATACTGGACCGATGTTGATGAAAAAAAAATACATTTCGCTACGATTACTCGCTTTCCAGTTCTGAAAACTTAATAGGATCAGGATGTGCATGTGCGTCAATTCAGATATTACATACATAATATGTCAAATTGATAACCCCCGTTTTTTAAGTCGGTAAAAAAATGCAATAACCTAATTACAACAATTTATTTAAATGATGATTCTGAGTTAATTACTGCTATGTTGGAAGCCTTTGTTTAACGCAACGACTGTTTAGATGTTACTGCGTTCAATGTTTGTTTCTGACCTGAAATTTTTTTGTTTCAATTTTCCCGCCATTTTTTACTTTTTTGGCATTTTTTTTCACAGTAATTTTTTTGGCACTTTTTTTTTTCTCTCACCTGGTCCCTGCGGCGGAGGGCCGCGCATGCCCGCGGCGTACGCGCCGGGGCTCATGGGCCCGATGCCGGGCCGCGGGGGGGTCATGCGCGGCCCGCCCAGCAGCCCCGCAGACCCGGCGCCCCCGCCACGCTCCATCGAGTTGCCCATCATGCCTTGACCTAGAACAAACGCGGGGATAAATTTTCGGTATCTATCAACATAGAGTAAGTAATAGTGTATATGAAAAAAAAACTATATTGTTAATTCATGATTTTAAGTGTTCCGTAGCCGAATGGCAAAAGGAAACCTATGAATCTGTATCCTATGATAATACCCATAAGATATATTGTCAACCATCATTGAACTACTATTACTACGTATGGAAATGACATCCCGAAGGAACCTCGTGCGCGATGAGTTGATGGTCACAGACCATCAACGCATGCGCGGTATCACAGTCACTCACTCCCGCTCGTAGCGTTAACCAATGTGACATTTGGTCAATTAATTTGTCAAAATGCCGTCTTGCGTTTTTAAAACATGCAATTTAACATGCAAATTACTTACCATCGGTAGGAAATAAAAATGTTAACTTAAACCAACAAAAATATTTTTTCAAAATGTTATAATGTTGTGTATGAAATTGCCGCCATTTTATTCGAAAATCAAAGATTATAAAAAGTGACACGCACAGAATGGAAAAGTAGGTAGGTAATAAATAGAGGTTAGACAATGCGACGTTGTGATATTTCTTTTAAGGTGTTTTGCATTGGTAGTTGTATTTTTCTAGAATTATCTCGTATGAAAAATTAAAATGATAAAAATCGTGATAAAAAAACAATAAATATCATTCGAGTTTTTGACCTACAGATTTTTATTTACTAAACTTTTATTTATTTAGCTCTTTTAAATAACTATTGATCAAAGTACGTAATGATTAAAACGTTTTGATAAAATAATATTCATTCAATACAATTAAGTTAAGTAGGCACAAAGTCTGTGTCACTTCTGCGGTTTCATATTCAAAATTCAAAATTTATGGAATACGTCAGTCTGTTGACAGTTCACGTCCAAAAAATGCGCACATTTTTTGCTTGGCATAGCGTCTCTATACGTAGTAGTAACAGCTCACTGTCAACCATCGAGCAGTCTGTTGGAGTTACTATAAATTATATCCTGTCTATATGAATTCTAGTCAAATCAAAATCTATTGTCACTCACCGGGAGGTCCATTGAAGTCGTTGCCCATCCCCATCCTCACCGCGCCCCGTGGCCCGCCGCCGGAGTACCAGGGTCCTATGAACGGCTGCCCGGCGCCCATCAGCTGTGGCGCTGGCCCGTGGGGCGAGGGCTGCGGGCCGGGGTGCGGCGCGGGGGGCGAGGGCCGGAGCGGCGAGTTTGGGAAGAAGCCTGGTGGCATTCCGCCTCCGCCCATACCTGGAAGGTTACGGGGAAAGTAGGTTTAGCACCTTGAAAAATAAATTTTAAAAACCTGATATTGGTTGTGGTGGCATGTCTCAGAGATCGGCCAGTGCACAGGTGTGTGTGTGCATAACAGAGATGCATTTTCTGTTCCTTTTGTCTCATTAATGAATTTCTTAAAAAAACTTTGTATGTAATCTTATGTAGACATATTATTAAGAGGCTACTTCCCTTATAAATCCTCTAAAAATCAACCATTAAAAAGCAGTAATATACTCAGGACACTTACAATAAATTGAAAAAATATATATATATAATATAATATCATATCATTTGTGGCCAAATCACTGGACTTGGACCACAAATAACTTTTTCAACTACCACGAAAAAATATTACTTAATGTCCTAAAAAAAAGACATTGTAATATGAGTATAATAAAAAATAATTAAGATTTATTGTATAAAAAAAGTATGTGTAAGTAACACATCCCTTGTCAATATTGTATGATATTCTAATAATAAAAAGACAAGAGTACCTACCACACAGATTTTCTTTTGATACCAAATTAAATTTATATGTATGTATGTAATTTATATGTTATATTTTTATGTATATTGTTCTTTTTTCTTGTACATATTTTGGTTGTTTATACTATTTATCTTTTAAGTTGTATATATTATTTCGTAAATGTATATTTTAGTTTTAATTTTATTTGTATGTAAATGCAATGCTAATTATATGAATACATGTTATTTATATGTATTTTAGTGAACACCTTGATATGCAGGCAAAATGTGATAAATTAAATGGCTTATCATTGTGACATATTTACTTATTAGACATTTGTTTATGGTGGTCTTTCTTGGTTCAGATTAGCCAATGGGAGAGAAATCAACAAAAAACAATACACCAAGGGAAATACAAATGAAAGCATCTTGTATGTATCTTTTGATTAGTTTTATCCTTCTCAAAATGTAATGCTTGTCTATATTTTTCTTTTCAGTACAAATTTTAATGGTGCATTAAAGTGACATTCATATAAACAGCCCCTTTTCATTCCCTTTCCATGCTATGGAACTGCCCTGATTATTTGAAAATCAAAATAGTGTTAAGCTAGTGAGATTTCTACTGTAATACAACCAACTTAGTACATACATGAAGTTATTTATTAGTATTAGAAAACATAATTTCATTTTCAAATTCAATCTCCATTGTGCTACTTCTAAAACTACTAAGTACCTTGTTCTGTTAGGACAAAATAACATTTATTTACAGCTAGCCTGCTGACCTAGTTGTTTTATTTCAATGCCTAAAGAGATAAGGCAGTCTGATACCAACAAATAAACATTTTTAATTAAAATTTATGTAACAACAAAAATTTCAACTGTAAAATGTGGTTGTATAGTGGATTTCTCAGTAAGTTTGTATGTTTACGTTGAATTTTAGGCCAAATCTCACACTTTTATTTACACTCCAAGATAAGTACAGGCATGGCCTCGTAACACAGAGTCATAAATACGCAAATAACGTGTTGTAAATGGGTTAGAATGTACGTACCGTCGTTCGGCGGCGCTGGGCCAGCGTTGTGACCGATTCCATTGACTCCATAGCCAGAATTGACAAATCCGTAGTCATGAAATGCTTTCGCTTCAGACGAGTGTTCGCATGTGTCTCGGCGTTCGGGAGCCGCGCAATACAGGTCCCAGAATACACACCACCACGAATGTAGGAACCCAGGCGGCTCCCCGAGCGTTATATTCTTCTCCCATCGGATTTCTGAGAGGAACGTCTGAGCGGCTTTGGTGGCGCCGACATGAAGTAGGTACTCGTACACATACAACGCCAACTTTTCACGAGCCTGAGCGTCCGAAGGCACTGTAGAGCCTTTGCCCTTGGCATACATATCGACTGGAAGCCGACTTTTATGATGAAATTGTTTATTATTTACATTAACGCTTTATATCAATAAATTCAACTTCACAAAATGTCATTGATCGATGGCGACATTTGGCGTCTGTGGCATAGAGAAGTTAGTTTGTTCTCGTTAACATGGAACTGTCATAAATATTACTCTATGGTGACCATAGGCAAATTTAAGGCTCCTTTAAACGTTTATTGAATAATATTTATTTTCAAGTCCTGAATATCAGTATTTTACATAAGATTCTACAGTTGCATTCAAGAAAATTACCAAAAAGAGATTAAATGTTGGTAATTAAGGCTTGTTCTAAGAAAAGACGGCTGAATTTCGTTGACAAAACAACTTCTGTCTTTTCTAGGCAAAGGAAAAAAGCTCAATGAGAACACACTTCAACTCTAGCAATGGCGTCATATTGTCTATTCCTTTTCCTTTTCGTGCGGCCGTGTCACCGCATGGTTCACCGCCGCGTTTCTCAAAGAAACAATCAAAATGGCTATCAGACCAGTTTACAGACCAACAATCGTCAAAAAGAGGACGAAAAGGTTTATCCGCCATCAATCGGATCGCTATGACAAACTCAAGCGCAACTGGCGTAAACCCAGAGGTGAGATTTTAGTCCATTTCTTAATTACAGTATTCATCTCACATTACCTCCTAACATAGCGTCTTTTCCCAGTAATTAACTACTGAAATCAATCTATTCCTAATCTACCTTTTCGAGAAAGAGCAAAAATCTCTAATAATTTGTTTTATTTATGACAACTTAACCTCTCGAAGAGGTTATGTTCGGAGTATGGTCTTCGGATATTCCAGTAAATCATAAGAATATGCAAGGGCACTCTGTGTTATTCATTCTCAATATGATAATTACAATTTGTTACCTTGCTAAATTAATTCAACTGAACCCTATTCCCTGCAGCTTGGACTCGCTAGCAGGATCATAGCAGTTGACACATTTTTTTCATTTCTTTTCGGTAGACCTACCTTTTATTTTATTTTATTGTTTATCATGACAACACACACACACTAATAGCCTTAAATAATTAATTATAAGGCTTTGCATGGACCATTATTATTGTTTACAAATGTTTCACATGTAGGTACCACCATGTGACCAAAAGATACACAATCCTGTTTCTACATTCTAATCATCCGTATATTTTTTCAGGTATCGACAACAGGGTGCGCAGGCGTTTCAAGGGACAGTACTTGATGCCAAGCATTGGTTACGGATCCAACAAGAAGACCCGTCACATGCTGCCCAATGGTTTCCGTAAGGTGAATATTCTGGTTTGGGTTCCTTAACACAAGGAAATATTTACAAGTACTAACTATGAGTAGTTGTAGTACTGAACCTGCTTACAAGCCAAATTTAAACCTATTGTTGTTTGCCAACTAAAAATATTTTATGTGGCTAGATTTGGAAAACAGGTAGCTGTAGTATTGAACTAAGTTCACCAAAATATTTACGAATATTAAATGCTCAGGGATCAATAGGCTGCCAGCGGTCGCATAACTAAAGAAAATACATCTGAGAGGCTTTATAACTTCAATCACGTCTCATATGCCTATTCCCGTTATTGTTTGTTTATTATCTAATAAGAAACTTGATAGGTACTATTTGTTATACTTTCCTAATGGTCCGTTATTAATTTATTTCAGGTCTTAGTCCACAATGTCCGTGAATTGGAAATCCTAATGATGCAGAACAGGAAATACTGCGCTGAGATCGCTCACGGAGTATCATCTAAGAAGCGGAAGTTGATCGTTGAGCGTGCCCAGCAACTCAGCATCAGGGTGACCAATGCTGCTGCCCGCATGCGTAGCCAGGAGAACGAATAAACTTAAGTTTAATATAAAAGTTACAAAAATAAAATCTTTCATTTCATCCCTCAATAAGAAATATTAATAAGCAGTGGCTACATCTACTAAACAATACATACAAAGTTTATCTAGTCTGCCCTAAAGAAGAGGAATAAAAAATAGGAAAATCAGGTAGCTTAGGAAAACTTTTTCCTAGTTGGTACACCGAAATTATTTTTAGATATCCCAGTCCTTAAAAGTTGCGCATGCTGACTTAACCCAGGATTACGCTAATCTTGGATTAAATCTTATTTGTCTCTCAATTATGTCAAATGAACTATAGGTAGACCGCAAAATTGAGACGTCTGCGGGGCACAGGGGCGCGGGGGGAGGCGTGATCCGCGCCGCACGCATCTCTCACGCCACCCGTTACATGTTTTTTGAAAATGGTGGAACCGATTTTGATAAGTTGACTAAGGCCGGGATTTCGCTAATCCTGCTGAATTAAATTATCATTGTCTCTGTTATAGGTAAACCGCTTCATTGAGACTTCGCCTGCGGGGCGGCGGGGCGCGGGGGGAGGCTCTCTTATCAAAATCGGTTCCACCATTTTCAAAAAACATCAGTGACAGTGACTCATTAAAAAATGTTATGGGCAATTCGCAATACATTTCATGTATCATACATACGGCTAAGTTAGTACCTTTCTGCACTTTACGAATATGCGAGAGAAATAAGTCGAATAAAACAAGAACTTACGTAAAATGTACATTTATTCTAGGTATAAAATTATGTTAAATTTATTTGTTAATGTTAGCTGGCGAGTTTGCAGATGTCTTCGTACTGAACACCTTTCACCACTCGCCCGGTCAAGGGCCCTTCAGAAATCTGAAACAAGAAATAAATATATTAAGCCTTGAATGAATGAATGATGGCTTTATTCGACACAAATAGACAAAAAACACAGGAAAGAAAAAATACAATTAAAAAAATTTAATTTAATTTGTGTCGAAAAGGTGCCCGCTCAGCAAAAGCGCGTGACAGCGCGAGGCATGTCACGATTGCTTTAACTCGTCAAGTATGTGTGAACGAGACACAATAGAAATTCCATTGTTATGCGACTCACGGCAGTCGTTTGATACCTGACTGATTAACTCATTCGTTTCAAACTATTCTATAGCGATAAAACTGTAAGCCGATTTTTGGGTGAATTCTTGAACTAAAGTTGTTTTCAATCAAAATTAGGCAAGGCGTAGAGGTTATAGCAGTAGTGGTTCAAATCAATAAAACAATCACGTGTTCGAATCCCGCTTGTGTAATGAGCACAAGCATTTGTACCTATGTCTATCAAGGTCACCGCCGCCTTACCACTTTAAGACCCATAATCGCTTGCACATCGCGACGTTTTTTGTTTTTCAAGTGACGCCCGTTTTTGTGTCGTGTGTGCAGGTGGTTTTCAGATGAAAATCGCCGCTTTACCACTAGCAGATGCTAGTGGTAAGGCAGCGGTGTCTTCGACCGTATATGTATATCAAAGAAATCGGTCTTGTCGGAGCCGTCTCACCGAATAAATAAGAGTGAAGGAACAGATAGTGTACTCGTGTTTTAAAAGAATGAAAAGTAATAATTATTTAATTTATTATTATTAGGTAAGTATTGCGCACACATCTGGGCACTATAATATCACCTGCGTACCTGGCCTATCTCTGTTGAGACGGGCCACCATTGCCTAATATCGGTAATACTTATAATATTATAAGTAATTTATTCTCCTACAGACTACATACCTCGACTTTACAGCAAAAATTGTCCGTATCAATGTCTTTCAAGACACCAGTGTGGCCGCGGTACGCGCCATTAACGAATCGCACTGCGCGCCCTGGCGAAGGGATCACTGTTTCTAGGTGATTCTGAAACAAAACAGATGGTTTTTTATTTATATTTATTGATCAGTACACAGACAGGTTTTTATTTTTATTTTCTTTATTAAGGAAACTCAACAGCTTTTTGTACATAGAAACATTTGTGATAATTACAAGTTAACAATGGAATCTAGCCAATTAGAGAGTTCCACGGCAAATATACAAGTCATGTAGGAATAGCAGATATAGTAAAAATAGATACTAAACACAGGCAGTTACAGGCAGTGACTTACAAAACATGGAAATAATAATAATAGTATCCGATTTCGACTACGGTGGCCAGTCACAATGACTAACCGACTGCGCGGGACATATTATAGTGCACCAGTGTGTGCGCAAACACAGGTGCACTCTCTATTCCTTTCACTCTCATAATCCGATCGGACACGACCGGAGAGAGATCAGGCGCAGGACCAACGGCGCAACGTGCGCACCGAAAAACGGGGTGAAACACCGCCAACTTCCAAACTCCGGGCTACCCTAAGAAATTCTAAACAGAAATACCCAGGTATACATTTTTGGCCCGACCCATGAATCGAACCCGAAGAAATCGGAGCAGCCGTCGCTTTAAAATGCGACCCTCTCACCGCTGCGCCACCGAGGCAGTTAAACATGGAAATTAAACTTAAGGAACTAGCCTATAACCTATGAATAGTGTACATAAAATTACATTACGTATTACATACATTATTTACTAACGCAACAATTTCAATGAACAATTAATAAATTTTGAAAATAATAAAAACCGTTAACACATTAAACAAAAACTACAGAATTAAAAAAACTGTTAACAAATTTCACAATCAAATCAATGCTAGCAGTTGTAGATTTAGAGAGCACTGTTAGTGCTCTTGGTTAATGATTTTACAGTGTCTTGTCAGCGCTTTGGTATTAATACCGAAGTTAAGCAACTAACGGCGCGGTCGGTGTTTGGATGGGTGACCATTCCGACCATAAAAGTGTATCACGAGCATATCCGTGGACCGTGCTTCGGAAGGCATGTTAAGCAGTTGGTCCCGGCTAATATTGGTTGATATTAGTCGTTAAGCCTAGTCGCCCTATGGGCGGCTTGATAAAGTCTGACAGCAAGGTTGGTGGCTTGTCTTGCAAACACCCCTCCGCCAATCCGCACTGAGCCCGCGTGGTGGAGTATGGCTCATACTGCCTCATATTTTTTTAAGGCCTCTGCCCAACAGTGGGACGCTTACAGGCTAACATTAATATTTTTTACATTGTTGTCACTATGCAAAAAGCAACTGTCTGACACAAGGAATTGAACCCTGATATACAGGGTGTAACAAAAAGTACGAGCCGAATCCAAGGAGGTGTTACCGTGGGGAAGCTTATGTTCAGCAGTGGACGTCCTTTGGCTAATAATGATGATGATGATAAGACTCTTACCTGATCAAGCTTCAATTTGACTTTTTCATCTACCAGTTTTACTTCAGCCCCGTATTTGTCCACAACCTTCTCAATGACACCTTTCCTTTTATAGAATTTGTCACCGAGCGATTTGGTTACTATCTTCACTACAATGCCTTCGGTTAGCCAGTAATCTTTCCTGTTAAAATAGACAAAAGTTATTGAATTTATTTATCTTTGTATAAATAAAAGAATGACAAGAGCGCAGCTCTTATGTTGAAGAAGAAGTATAATACTTAAAACCTGTTTCACCAGCGACAAAAAAGCAGTAAGCAACGAATAATTCAAATATGAAACGACATTTCGTACAGTCATAAGTCATTGACGCCTAACCACTTTTCAACGAAAATCACTTGCACACGACACAAACTGCGTCACTCGAATCAACCTAAAAGACGACGTGATGACGTGATTTTGGATCTGAAGGTGGTTAGGCGACGGTGACCTCGCTGTACATACAATCGAGGGCACTGCCGCATCGCCGTCTTGTTAGTTTAAGAGTCAAAATCGCTTGCAACTCGTGTCGACTTGTTTTAAGTGGCGCCCGTTTTTTGTGTCGTTTAAGCAAATGATTTTTCTTTGAAAATGGTAATGCGGCGGTGTCCTCTACAGAACATACGTAAAGTTAGTATGACCTAAAGGTTAGATTGCCAGAAAATGCTTTTAGCTTTAAGTCCACCCTTGTACATTAAATTTGTGCAATAAAGTATTTAAATAAATAAATAAAAGTTTTGAAACTTCCTTGGAAAATAAACTAAAATAAAGCTACCTATTCGCTTTCTCTTTCGCCCTCTCCTCCATTTCCATAAGCTCGTCTAGTGCGGACCTGCTCTTTCCTTCTTCAGTCTTCTGTTTCTTGCTAGAAGATTCTTTTTCTTCTTTACTCTTTGATATTTCATCTTTGCTCTTTAATTTTAAGGAAACTGACTGCATTACTTCTGGCTTTTTATCTGCAAAAAAAAACAGTGTATTTTGTTTCATTTAACAGAATATGGAAATAAATGACACATAAATATAAATTTTCGTTTCAATGTATCTGTATGGCGATATTTCATCTACATTAGAAGTGAAGTTAAAGCTTGAAGACATAACAGATAAATACACTTTTGCTTTTCCAATATTAGTGTAGGTAGACCTAACACTTGGTACTATGGAGGACCGCGACGCCTTACCAGTTAAGGAACCAAAATTGCTTGCACCTCACGACGTCTTTTGTTTGAACACCAGTTTTTTATCGTATGTGTTTTTGTATCGTTGTGATTTTCGTTTCAAAGTGGTTAGGCGGCATAGACCACGACAGAATAGTCAGGGTCTCTTGTGCCTTACCACTTCAAATAAAAGATGACGCGAGGTGCAAGCGATTTGGCATCTTAGTGCAGTAAGGCGGCAGTAACCTTGATAGTACACAATATATAAATAAAATTGTAGATAGATTAAAAGATATACAGGGTGTCCTAAAAATACTGTCAAGCAAAAGCTCAGAGGTTACCCGAATCACCCTCGTGTATGTTCCGCGATTTTTAATAGTTTTCGAGTTACGTTTTTTTTATATTTTTTAAAAGGTTAAATTAGATCTGTGGATGAGCTGGTCATAGTATTAATAAAAAAAAAACAGGCATGTACTTAAGTACCTTAACTATACGCACCACAGTGACCAAAAAATAGCCTTATATCAGAAATGAAAAAAAAATATTACAAAAACTATCAAATATCGCGAAATATTCATGGGGGTGATTCGGATAGCCCTGGCGATGCTCTACCTCTGGACTTCGGCTTGACATTATTTTTGGGACATAATAAGTATAATACCTTCTTGTTTTCTCTTCAGATTGAGGCTAAGTGTGACTCGCTCTTGACTGCTCTCTCTCTTGAACTCCGAGTATGTAGGCTGGTCCGATGTGGAGCCCTCCTTTTTCCCTCTCTCCACTTGCTTCTGAATGAAGTCTAGCATCCTCTCCTGTAAGAAAAGTTAATATATTATTTAATTAGTCGGTAGTTCTGTACCAGCAGTCCCTGATGACTGCATCCACGCGTTTTGAGTTAGCTCCCTCCTCTCCTTTCGCAGCGTGATGTTTTATAGCCTAACCTTTCTTGATAAATAAGCTAGGCTGGAAATAAGGTAGCCTAAGACCGCTAGTAAATATTATTATAAAAAAAAAACCTGCTGCTGTTTTTGCTTTTCTAATATTTGGCTAAGGTGTTATTATTATGTGTCTAGAATGATATTTCACTAACCTGATCATCTTTGTCCATCTTCTCTTTCTTGGCTTTAGCCTCCAAAGCGGCCACCGCTGCCGGGTCCCTATCAATGTACGCAACGAACCAGCCTTTCTCTGTTTCATCGACAACGCACTTGCCTTCCCGTCCGAGCCATTTCACAAACTCTGTGAGCGTTTCCCACTGTGTTGCGTTCATGTGGAGATGGTCTCTGTAAGGTTAGTTAATTTGGGGTCAGAAAATCACAGCAATACATTTGAAAGATTCTGAATTATTATGTGAGCTAGATGAAGATTAATTTGACATAATATTCGGACATTTTATGAAAGAAAATCCTACATTTATTAGGACAACACAAGCACAGACTTGTTTGAACTGAAAAACAAGTTACTTGAATAGTGGAAACTACTATGCATTTTATTTTTTGGTCTTCTTATGACCGATTATGATGATAATTATTAACTTACGATTTATAGACACAAAGAGGAGATAAATAAGATAGATATCACTAAATCAAAACACTAGCAAATCAGTAGAATACGTGATAAAATAGGGTACCTGTGAGAGATATACTCTTGGTACACTTTATTAGCGTTGACGCGCTTTGTACCGAACTGACGCTTCATCAGCTCGACGTAACCATCCGCAAACTCCTTGGAGAAATCATCTATGTATTTAGAAGCGTTATCAGCAAACAGCAAGAGTTGCCTTTGATGAGATTCAGACATAGTATGGCACTTGAAACCATTCTCATCCCGACACTGTTTCTGACACATCTGGCAGTACCATCGCAGTTTCTGCAAGCCTTTAGCCTTTATCTTGTTCGCTATGTACTTTGGAGTACCTTTCTCCGCTTTCCCACCCATTTTTAGGCGTGTTTACCAGAAGCTTTCTTATTGCAAGATGTCTTCAATGGTTTCCATGTATTACTGACACTGAATTGTAGTGATATTTCTTTTGTAGTAGCGTTAATAAAGGTGTGTTTTTAAATCGCACATATAACCAAAATAAGTTAGGACACTTAAAAAATTCAACAAAATCAAAGGGAAACAAGTGCAACTTTTCACATTTTCGGACAACGTCAAAAACGCCATCAAACGCCATGTTTTGACACTGACAGTTGTTTTTTTTATATGGTGAAACATTCGCTGAAACTTTGAAGCGTATAATTTTTGCTCCGATCCGATAGTCAGTCAGTCAGTTTATAGTAATATTCATCAGAGATCCGCTTCGCTTGTTTTTAAGATAATATAATTCCTCTTACCTCTCTGAGACCTCTATAGAATTAATCCTGAATTAATTACTTAATGACGTTAAACATAAAGTAATCAGTTAATGACGTATGACGTTATTTGATTATTTGACGTGCTACAAGCGCGTATCTGTCAGTTATTTAAAAAATATGGTTTGAAAAATTTCGATCTAAATTCATCATACCCGTAGATTTTATTTACAACCTAAACCATGAACGTGCTGTGGACTAAGGGGAAGTTTCATAAAATATTTAGCACTGTATGTAATATTTTTACTACTAATAAAATATATTGTAAAAATACATACTGTAGGATCGCCGCGGTCTCTTACCATCAGCGTGCAATGGAATGGAACACACACGTTTGGTGCAGTGGTCAGCGTCCCTGACTACTGAGCCCACACGGTCGCGGGTTCGAATCCCGCAAGAGGCAAATGTTTGTGTGATGAGCACGAACAAGTCGTGGATTGTATTTATCTTCAGCGTGCAATGGTAGTCGAACAGATATGTATCCAATCAGATGACGCGTTATATTTTCCCGTTGTTAGGAGATCACATACATACAATGTAGTGGTAGATAGGAAGCATATTTTACTTTTATGTATGTACTTATCACAAATAATTCCCATTAGAAACTTTCTACATGACCTGAAGGATTTGTAGGAAAGAATAAAAAAGGTGGACTTAATGATAGAAGCATGAAGTCTACTTTTTTCCCAGCGAACTTCGTTTCGCCCTAGCCCCATCCCACCCCGGCCCCGTTTTATGGGAATTTTCTTTGCTATAAGCCTCACGGAGCCTTACCTTATAGATAGAGATACCTTTCCCACGAATGCAAAACCGTGGAAATCGGTTCGTGCGTTCTGGAGTTATAGCGTCAGCAGGAAGGACTGTGCGTTGTACTATTGGTAGAGTGCAGGGTATAGAGAATACCCTATACCAGTCAACTGCTTGCTATCTCGTATGATGGTATGTTTATCTCGTTTTCTATAGGAGAACGTGAACCTCCACGCCTCCGGCGATGGAGCGGCGTCCGGGCGCTGTTGCCGGTTATGCGGCGGAGACTCGGGGCTGAGGCCGCTCGCAGACACGTACGTGTGGGAGGGCGTCGAGGAGAGATACGACCAGCTGCTGTACGACTGCTTTGGAGTCAGGGTATGAATAGTTGAAGTGTATCTACACGCCCGTGACGGGAACAGCACGAACATTTGTAATTGAAAGCTGAGCTATCCATAGATTTAACACCCAAATGTACCCATTTTAATTTATTCATTTATTCGTTCGTTCAATCATTCATTCATTTAACGTTAAGGGATGACCAACGCCTCGGCATGGGTTCGGCACCGGATAGCAAACGCCTCGTTTCGCGTTTGCACACTACAACTTTTTTCTTGTGAATGACAGCCCCTTTGACAGAGTGGGCAGATAGTTGACATGCAACCATCGGGCGACTCGCGCGTTACAACAACGCATTACGCTTCTGGTCGAGAGTGGGTACCGTGTTGATCTCGTGACACTCGTCTCGTGATATTGATCACTCTCAATACTTGTACCTCCACGTCTTCGGCGATGGAGCGGCGTCCCGTCGTTGCTGCCGGTTATGCGGCGGAGACTCGGGGCTGAGGCCGCTCGCAGACACGTACGTGTGGGAGGGCGTCGAGGAGAGATATGACCAGCTTCTGTACGACTGCTTTGGAGTCAGGGTATGAATGGTTGAAGTGTATCTACCCGCCCGTGACGGGAACAGCACGAACATTAGTAGTTGATAGCTGAAAAAGCTGAGCTATCCATAGATTTAACACCCAAATATACCATTTTTATTTCATTCATTCATTCGTTCATTCATTCATTCATTCATTCAACGTTACGTAAAGGGATCAGCCTACGCCTTAGCACAGAATATATATAGCCTTAGCATGGGATCGGAATCGGATAGCAAACGCCTCGCGCCTCTGATGGCGTTTGCTACTACTAATGAATGTTCTTCTTGTGAATGACAGCCCGTGGGCGATTATTTGACAACCATCGGGCGAGTTGTTACGGTGTTGTTCCTGTTACTGGTGGGTAGATGTGATTTAACCTGTATTACTACGACAATAAGCGCCAGGTAGACTAGTACATAAGGAGACGTGGAAACACGTTTTTTTAAGTAAGCAAGCGCTTTTAAGGGTCTTTTTATTATACCAGCGGTTTGCGAGCGTAGTACGCTCCCAAGCTGCGTGCATGACACGCGACGGTGTTGGTCGGTGACGGAGCGGTCTAGTGGGAACAGTCATAGTTTTCAATACACTTTTTTTTGCCTGACACTGCACTGCACTGCAATCTGATGACTAATTACTAAAATCGATCAATTGTACTGAAGTCCTTACTCATTTGAACAGGTCTCCGCAACAAACTGCCTTATTTGCGAGTGGTGCGTGCGCCAGCTTCGGAACACCGAGCGATTTAAGGCGCTTGTACACGCTGCATTTGACAAACCACCCGGTAAGTAGTTTTTTTTTGTAATCAGTCAGGTATCAAACGACTGCCGGGAGTCGCATAACAATGGAATTACTATTGTGTCTCGTTCACACATACTTGACGAGTTAAATTAAGGTATTCAAATAGGATTTAAATCTTGAACTAATTAGTTAACAAGCGCTTTGCTATGTAGGTACTGATCATTAGAACAAAAACACATTCTGTTATTACGAACCTATATTTTTGAAAACCTTCGCTAATGACTGGTTTCCAAAAATGTGTCTAGGTCATGCATCGATTTGCTTGGAGCATCTGTATGTCCATCGAGTTCACCGCCTTACCACCTTAAGAACCAAAATGGCTTGCCCCTCGCGTCTTCTTTTTTGACGCCCGTTTTTATGTCGTGTAAATGCGGTTGTCTGAAAGTGGCAAGGCGGCAGAGAACTCGGCCGTATACGTTACTTCTTTGTCACCTTACAGGTTCATCAATACATTCCTCCACCACAAAGGTGCCGGACTCTCTTTCAAACAATGAAAACGTTGGAGTCATAGACAACAAAGAGATCATTGAGTTGTTGAAAGCGAAAATGACCAACGACAACAAGAAGAAATTACAACGACGGCGCATGGAGAAGCCATTTCAAATTAAAAGAACGAATGTCAAATGTAAAATTTGTGGCCAGAGTTATATAATGATGGTGACTTCGGGCGATACGAAAGAGTTTGTATGCTCGCGTTGTAAGAAGAATGATAAAATAAATAATTATAAGAAATGTAATCAGATGGCGCAAGGACACATGAAGCTTAACATTGGAACGCTGAAGAAAACCGATTCTAGGGGGAAAATAAGGTAAAGTCAGTTTTCCTTTGCTAGTCCAATTATTGTAAACAATCTTTTTATTACTTGAGACTTGTAGAAAAACGGCGAAGTTAGCAGTTATGGGTTTTATTTCAGAACTTCCATTATTAACATTCAACCGATAGGTGAAATATTATTGATAGAGCGTTCCAACGGCTTGAATATCACTCTATAGTATGACCACCTAACTAGGGCCTTGTAGTGTTCCAATAACTTCAATGCCACGCCTAGGTCACTAGGGTCCCTTAAGCGAGACTTTGGATACTGACTGGTTAGTAAGAGACGCCAACTAGAAGCATTAGTTGACTTTATAAGGATTCGGCAACAGCAGTAATTGCCGCGATTCAATATACATCCAATGCCATCTAGCGGCGAGTAGTGGTACCAAATAATTGCGCGTCTTACGCTTTTAAAATAATTACGGTGAATACAATTAATTAACTATTTGATTTAAAAAGATCTGTGTTAAACGATGAATTACCAATGTAGGTTGTAAGTTTTGTGTTTATCTTATTTTAAAATTAATCATTTCGTTAGAAAAGAATGTCAAGATTGTTTACATTAGACAAGCAAAGAAAAACGGACTTGGTGTAGTGGTTAGCGCTCCTGATTTTATGCCGGTGGTCGCGGGTTCGAATCCGAAGGGGCAGATGTTTATGTGAGCACGAACATTTGTACCTAATTCATGGATGTTTATATGTATTTAAGTGTTTATGTGAGACGCCCCCGTCATAATCGTTATCTGGTGTTCGTAGCGTAAGGAAGGAAATTCCTTAGTTCGAAACCATACACATTTGTCTGGCGCATATTTATTCCCAACGAACATATTGTTTCGCCCCCGGCCCAGAAGGCCAACTACGAAAAACTAAATGCGTCAAAACGATAATCGTCTTGCGGATCCGAAGCATTTCGTAGTAAGGATTCCATACTAAAAATGTTTAGAATCCGAAAAACGATAATCGTATTGACGGATTTCGTTTTTCGTAGTAGGCCTTCAGTTCCGCCCCGGCTCCGATATGAGAGTAGGTAGGTAAGTACTCCTAATTTTATAATTTGCTGCGTTTCATATTTTTTCTCTTTCATAAGATCCTTCTCCTGACAACAACAAACACAAAAAAAAAAGAATTAGCGAAATCAGTCCAGCCGTACACGCATGATGCCCGTTACCAAAATATGGTTTCATAGCATGAATAGCATCGTTATGTGCCCGGATAGCGTAAGACACACACAGGGTTCCGTTCTTTGTCTTACACTGTTGCTTTTTACAACTGCAATTTATATAACATTAATGTTTTCCCCACAGGCAAGTCACCTTATTGAAAAAGCCCTCTGAAACGAAACGGCAAGAGGTCGTCCCTCATGTCCAACCAGCGAAATTCAAATGTTTTAGTTGTCCCAAAAAATACGCAACCGCTGAACATTTGGCCCAACACATAAATTTGGTTCATGGAGAACGGAGAAAAACAGTATGCGTTCTGTGCGGGAAGAATTTTAGAACAAAAGAATTGCTGGACAAACATATACAATTGCATATAGATTTGAAACATTTTAACAATTTAACGAGTAATACGAATAAGCTGAAGCGTACCAAAACGTAGTGTTTCATTTGAAAATGGCCGATGGTTTTTGGCGGGATTTATTTTGAGGTTGTTTTTTTGAGTTATTTATTATATATTTTTGTGAATATTGTGGTTTCATTCGTAATGGGTATACTGCAAAACTAAAATAACGTTAATATTACCTCTTACTGGTGACTTTAGGAAAAATAACGCTAACTTGTAGTTATATATATCTTTAATCAAAATAAAATTTATTTTAACTTCACCATAAATCAACTAAGTATAATTAACAGTACATAAATATGCCTAAATCTCCTGAAAACACAATTTGATCCATTGAACTACTAATTACTAGCGTATGGAACTGACATCACGAACAAATTTTGTGCTCCATGAATTCGTAGTGAAAATTCATAGTACGTGTTCAAGTAGTTATAAGTTGAGTTTTGTCTGAAGTCAACAGATGGCGTTGTATCGCTTTACATCGCGGTAAAATTGTATTTTTCCGGACTTGTATATATAAATCGTTTTGACGTAACAATAAACCAATTACACAGCTCAGCAAAGAGTTTTATTATGTCTCTGGGAAGTAGCACCACAAGGGAGCGACCATAGAGTTTGTTCAGTACGAAATTCAAATTTCAAAGAAAACGTCACAATCTTCTCGTCGCTTGGCATAGCTTCTCTAACGGCCGTTCCCTATATGCAAACTATAGTCAAAGGTAGATAGCTATCCTTGACCAGACATAGGATTTCGTACTGCCAGAAGTTTTATAGGGACCAAAAATCTAAAGGTAGATAACCATTTCTATCTCTAGTAGCAAACCACAGATAGAATGGATATAGGGAATGGCCGTAAGTACGTAGTAAAAGTAACAACTCAGTGACTGATGTGATCAGTAAAAATAGCCGATATTGAAGTGTTTCTTTTTGGCAAATTATGGCAGGAGATTGGCCTCTAAAAACAATGTCGTCTTAGTACTAAGTTCATCATACTAATTCATAAACGTATGTCGCTTTACCACATTCAAATCAAAATCGATTTTGACTTTTAAGCTAGTAAGGCGGCGGTGAACTAGATATTACCAATTTTTTATACACTTAACTATTATACTTAAATGTTATTTTATAAATACACAGGTACTTTTAAGGACACATGACATCACAAATGATTCGTACAATGCTTACAATTTCTGTCCAGCTAAGTAACTTAGCTCCTTAGCTCTTGGCTTAAGCTAGCCTCCAAATGTTTTCGATGGTCTGTTTTTTTTTACACTATAGACAAACACTAAATATTATTTTTTTTTAAATATAATAATAAATATTTTTATCGTATTGATATGGTGCGAATCGGACGTGTCAATACAAATAATGGACAAGATGGACAGACGACCTTGTAAAGATCGCAGGATCACACTGGATGCAGACCGCTCACAACCGGTTGCTGTGGAAATCCATGGGGGAGGCCTATGTTCAGCAGTGGACGTCCTTTGGCTGATGATGATGATGATTATTATTATTATAATAGGCATATAATATTATTCTGTTGTTACTTGTTCTACATGTCAGAATTTTATAACAATGTCCGAAGGAGACTACAATTTTTTTTGTGCTCTATATTTCCGACAATTTGAACAGACTGCTTTAATTGCACAATCGTGGTTTTTAATTATTTTATTCCACTGTTGCAAAAACAGCCGGGTAGATGGCGCTGACGTTACGCGTTATGACGTATCCATAAGAGACCTGAAATTTCGAGCGGTCGGACCGACAGCGCGGTAGCTCGATCGGAAAGAACGTTGGCCCAGTTAGCCAGAATATGCGGGTTGGAGTCCCGCCCGTGCGCAATTTTAGGTTTCTTATTTTATCTTATGAGTACAAATTGTTAACAGAGAGTCAAAAACTTAGACCTCTTGGAGCAGCGCTTGCCCTGAGAACTTCATGCGAACTTGGAGCAGCGCTTGCCCTGAGAACTTCATGCGAACTTGAAGCAGTGCTTGCCCTGAGAACTTCATGCGAACTTGGAGCAGTGCTTGCCCTGAGAACTTCATGCGAACTTGGAGCAGTGCTTGCCCTGTGTGCGCGTGGGCAGCCGCAGTGACGCCACGCAGCTCTTCGTGGCGGACAACTCCTTCCTTAGCCGCACAATGTCGAGCTCAGCCTGCCTTTTACGCTGGAAATACACTGGTGGATTATTGGCAGCCAGTTAGTGGTGTCTAGGTTACCTACTTTTTGATAGTTTGGTAATACCGTATCACGGTTTGAAAGAATGAAAAATGTTAATGGTTTCATCACAAACTCACGCACACAAAATTTTATTAAAAAGTACAAAATATTAAGGAAAATACACTGAAAAGGGGGGCAAAAAAGTTTGTTCATTAAAAAGCAATTAAAACGTGATTAATTAGATGTGCCCATTTCCCTTTTTGCTAAACGAAGTTGTATTAAACCTCAATAAATCATTTTGTGTCATATTCAGGAGTCGAACCCAAATCAAGGTTTGTTGATCATGTAGCTTAGTAAAAAACCGGTTAAGTGCGTGTCGGACCCGCGCACCGAGGGTTCCGTGCCACCCTTAACTGAATTCAGGGTCCACTTATTTTCACTTAACGAAAACATCACAATATATTGCGACGGCAAAAATAACTTTGTTTTTCATAGTGTTTGTATGAAAGACAAAGTTATATTTGCGGTTGATAAAAATGTGCAATATCTCAAAAACTACTGGTTCGATCTCCTTCAAACCAATTTTCGTTGCAAGATTTTGTTGACATCATGTATTTTTTTCAAAATTTTCACTTTCTTAGTTCAAAAGTTAGATGGGGGGGACGCCCATTTCACCACTTTGGAAGCGTCTATATCTCAAACCTTACACTTTTAGAAAAAATGGTTTTAGAAACCTCAAAATCATTTTAAAAGACCTATCCATTAACAACCCACACGCATAGGTTTGAGTAAAAATTTTTTTTTTGGTTTTAGTTTCATGTATGGGAGCCCCCCGTTAAATATTATTTTTTCTTACTTTTTGTGTCTGAATCGGAAAGCGGTGAACAAGATACATCTACCTACCAAGTTTCAGCTATGCGATGCTCATAGTTTCAGAATAAAGTGGCTGTGACATACGGACGGACAGACAGACAGACAGACTTGACGAAACTATAAGGGTTCCGTTTTTTGCCATTCGGCTACGGAACCCTAAAAATGCGCTGTATGGAATGGACAGCTCACAATTACCACTAGCTAGAGCTTACGTTCCTGTTTCCTATTGTGAGTACTGCAAAACCGCCTTAGCACCGTGAATCATAAAGTACTAATTACCTTCAACTCGTTAGCAAGCCGCGCCTCCACCTGGGCCACCCGCTGCCTCAGCTCGGCGATGTCGCGCATCAGTCGCGCGGCTGCCAGCTTATTGTCTGCCTGGACAAACATTTACACAAATAATTTCAAGAAATTAAGTCGGCTAAAAAATTCTAGCTAGCTATTCTAGCTAAAATTATTCTGACTATACAGTTAGAATAATATTTTTTAATAGTTCTGTTCTTCAAATCCTTTAATTAAATAACATACTTAATATGACTGATTTCATCGCAGCTACGATTTACTAGAAACTCCTCATCAACAATCTTTCATTGAGAAGTCAAAAATTTTCATGCTCTCTTAACTAATTCAGATACAATAAAAAGATTTTGACATATTCTGATGTTACTAAATTGAGACATAATATCTACAGTCATTTGAGTAAAGCCTTAATTTAATATCCTACTTACAGGTTTTGGATAACTAGATGCTATGGTGCACGTCTCACCCAAAAATCCCACCACTGGCTGAACTGTATCAGTTTTAAGATAATTTGTCTACATGGACGATATGCTACTTTACTCACAACTCTAGAAGGGGCATTCTTTGCGACACTCCGACAGACAGCGTTTGGCAGTTCAGACAAAGAACACGGGGTGAAGAGCAGATTGGTTGGGATATCCCTCACAATTCCCTGGATGGCCTGGAAGAAGATTACTTACTGAAAGGTCTGTGATAACTGGAGAGTCAGAGTGCTGGTGTTGATCCGGGGAATTGTGGATTGGTGTTTTGTATTCACAAGGTGAATCTAAGGCCAATTTTTATCAATCTTCAAATCTGATACTACTTTGAACCTCAAAAATAATTTATTTACTAAGTGATCGTGTTTCTATGTTAAGGGTGTGTTTAAATCTATCTACATATAACACTGTTGGTTGAAAAGATTTTGAAATAAGTCGAGAGTCTTCGGAAGCACAAATATCTAGCTCGCCTCACGTCTTTTATGAGTTTAGAGCTCTCACAGTTCAAAGATTGGTCAAACAGGCCTTAGTTTTTACCTGAGCAACACATGTCCGTACATGTTTAACGTGATGGGCCTCTTCTCTTTCCAGGTGTCTCTTCATGTGCTCTATGTCTGACATGAGAGTGAATTTTTCTTTCTCGAGTCGCTGGTTCGCTTGCCTCAGAGCCTGCAACCAAATATAAACCTATAAAGGTAGCGTTAGAATATAGCTACGAGGTTAAAAGCACTGAGCTCAAGGTCAAGGAAGAAGCTTTTACGGCTCCTTCAACAATCCAATCGTAATTTTTAGAGACGACCTTCAAACAATGAATCTATAAGCATTTATAAAAGAAAGTCGTATTTGTTACTACACCACTTATAACTCGAGGATGGGTAGACTGATTTTCATAATTTTGTTGGATTTGTCTTGGCCCCAAACAATGAAATTTAAAAAGAAGAAATATTTTTTTAAATATCATAGGCCCCAAATCTATAAAACAGTGCCGGCGTGAGACGGGACTGAGGGTAAAACGAAGATCACTGGGACCACGCTGGGACCACTTGACCTAATGGTTATATTAGACCTTTTAGAAATCTATATCTATACTTAATATTATAAAGCTGAAGAGTTTGTTTGTTTGTTTGTTTGTTTGTTTGTTTGAACGCGCTAATCTCCGAAACTACTGGTTAGAATTGAATAATTATTTTTGTGTTGGATAGTCCAGTTATCGAGGAAGGCTATAGGCTATATAACATCACGCTACGACCAATAGGAGCAAAGATATAGTGGTAAATGTGTAAAAAACGGGAGAAAGAAGTCACTATTCCACGCGGACGAAGTCGCGGGCAAAAGCTAGTATGTAGCGCAGGCCTAACTCAGTCCTGAGTATATTTGGGGTTCTTGGACACTTATTCGGGAGAGAGTAGAAAAATGCACGTATTCATCACAAAGTTTTATTTCTACTGAACGGAAACAGGAAATACGCATAAAAACATTAAAAATGTCACAACTGTCATTTAAAAGTTAAATCTTACGTCAAAAAACGAGCGGGCCGCCTGATTGGTCGACGCCGCGGGGTTCTTATTTTGACGGCCGTGTCCGGGGTGGCCATACCCCGCGCTACATCCTCCCCCACCAAGTCGCAGGAACGACCCGTTTGCGAGTTGGGCCCTGTTACTAACGGCTCTGGGTTGGTACGCGGCCGTCCACGTTGCCTACGCGGTTGAATTGGGTCAGAGACTTCATCAGAATTTGCCACGAATGGGGTTAAATCAGATGCATGAAATCTACCTATATTCGTATCGTTCAAGTGAGAAATATCAAACGTGGTGGCACTGACAACCTTGCTGATTTTATATGGACCATCGCGTCGGGGCATGAATTTTTTTGAGATACCTTTGGCGGCGTTACTGAGCGCATGAGTTGTCACCAAAACCAGATCCCCTTCAGAGTAAACTGGGCCTGTGCGGCGTGAAGCATCGGCTACGTCCTTGCGTGTGTCCTGCTGCTTTTCCACGCGATCACGTAAGTCCTGGAGAGAGGTGATAAAATGAGTAAGGTAGGGTGTTACCTGAGGAACGAAGTTCTCTTTCTCCAAGATAGCACGTAGGTCACGCTGAGCTTCGAATGGAGTGCGTAACTCGCGAGCAAACATTAAGTTCGCAGGGGTCGCGCCAGTTGTACTGCAACGAGCCGAATTGAGCGCGAATCGGACTTGAGGGAGCTGCTCCGGCCAAGAACGATGCTCACTCTTAACCAGCATTGCGAGCTGGACCTTCATGTCTCGATTTTTTCTTTCAGCCGGATTGGCTTCGGGGTGGTACACTGGAATCAGATTTTGTTTGATCCCGAGAACAAACATACATTGCTGCATTACAGCAGAGATAAATTGTACACCGTTGTCTGAGACAATGCGCCGGGGAAAACCGTAGCGTAAAAAGTACTCCTCTATCATAACTTTCGCACATTTCTCGGCGGTGGCATCTTGGAGCGCATAAAGTTCCACCCAGCGTGTAGCGGTGTCTTCAATTAGTAGTACCCACCTTTCACCAGCATTTCCTTCGGGTAAAGGACCGAAAAGATCTACCGCCAAGACTTCGCCTCTCTGATGGAGTACCGGGGTCTGTAGAAGACCGGCAGGTTGCAAGTTAGTCGGTTTATACTTCTGACACTCTACACACTTCTTCAGGTAGTCGGTAACGTATCTGCGCATACCCACAAAGTAATAGCGTTGACGTATACGGTGAAGAGTCCGTTCAACGCCTTGATGCCCCGCAATAGGAGAGTCGTGAAATTCTTTAAGGATTTCTTCCTTTTTTGAGCTCGGCACCACCAATTGAACTTCTTCGGTATCAGCATCTGGATCATAACGATGAAGAACGCCGTTGTTCATAACATATCCTCGTTCCAACCACCGAATGGCCAATGGATCAGCACCTTCAAGGTCATTGATAATCTTAGCCAAATCAGGATCAGACAATTGTTCTGTACGAAGCTCACTTGGGCTTACCCTTGGTAAATCGACTACTACAGTGCACACATCGCAGCGGTCAGCATTAGCCTCATGACATTGCGGACGACTAAGCGCGTCTGCAACAACGTTAGATTTACCTGGTGCGTACTCATATTGTATGTCATAGGCTTGCAGCTTCATAGCCCACCGGACCAGCCGACCGCTAGGAGTCTTCAAGGTAAGTAACCATTTAAGAGGTTGGTGGTCGCTTTTGACAATGACGGGGTGTCCATCGAGATATCCTCGGAACTTCTCAATAGCCCATACCACGGCTAACGCCTCCCTCTCGGTAGTTAAGTAGTTTTTCTCGGCAGCAGTTAACAAGCGGCTTGCGTACTCTATAGGTTGCTCATCCTTACCGTCACCCTGCAACAACACGGCTCCCAAGGCATAGCCACTGGCATCAGTTCGAAGGATGAACGGCTTTTCGTAGTCAGCTTGTATTAGGATCGGGGCGGTGGTCAATTTTTCTTTCAGTAGCTGAAAAGCTTCTTTTTGTTCTGTTCCCCACATCCAAGACTCGTTTTTACGTGTTAGTTTAGTCAACGGTTGAGCCACCTGTGAAAAGTTTGGTACAAACTTACGGAACCAGGAGCAAGTTTGGAGAAACGACTTAAGGTGCTTAAGATCCTGGGGTTCCGGCATTTGCATTACAGCTGCTACCTTTGTAGAGTCAGGCTTGATTCCTTCGGCGGTGATCACGTGCCCCAGGTAAGTTACCTCTTGACGTCCAAAATAACACTTTTCTCTATTTGCCCGTAACCCAAAGTGTCTCAACCGATCAAATACCTTCTGCAGGTCTTCCAGGTGTCGAGAGAAACTGGGCGATAGGACCAGGAGATCATCAAGGTACACCAGCAGTTCTACGCCCTCCAAGCTAGACCCAGAACGGAAACGATCCATTAAACGCTGGAACGTAGATGGTCCGTTCTTTAAGCCAAATGGCATGCGGATGAATCTATACGTACCAGACGGTGTCACGAAGGCGGTTTTGTCCCTGTCCTCCTCTGCGACCACAACTTGCCAGTACCCAGATCGCAAATCAATGCTGGACATATAGCAGTGCTGCTTTGTCGAGTGCACCAAATCATCAATTAGGGGAAGTGGGTACGAGTCAGTCTTCGTAACAGCATTTAGCCGACGATAATCGACGCAAAAGCGAACGCTTCCATCTTTTTTAGGTACCAGGATAGCTGGAGAGGCCCATGCAGACTCACACTCCTCGATAATACCGTCATGAAGCATCTTTTCAACCTCAGCTTTCATTATGGCCTTTTTCGCAGGAGTCATGCGATACGGAGGAACGGCGATAGGTAAGTGGATTCCAGTATCTATCCGGTGCTCGGCGAAAGGCGTCGGGGCTCCCCCAAGACTAAAGATGTCCTCGTTCAGCTTAAGAAGAGAAGACAAGCGTGCCCGCTGTTCAGCGGTCAGTAACTTACCTTCGTCTTGCCTTAAAACATCTGTAGCGCAGCAGGAGACTGCTGGACTTAAGGACTCAAACTGAAGAGCGAAGATCTTATCTTCGCCAGAAAATTGCCAAGTGGAAGTCGCGAAATCTAAAATGATTTCGGCTGCTACTAAAAAATCAATACCTAGTAAGGTGTCATTATTCTCAGCATCAGGGAGAATGATAAAATCCAATTGAATACGCTTACCTCGACCAGCGTTGACTTGTAGTGTAGTAGTGCGAACTTGTCGCGTTTGAGGCAAACCATCGGCGAGTCGTATTCTCATTGTGGTCTCCTCAGTGGGGTGTTCTCGAATTATGCGGTACAGCGAGCTCCCCACTACACTCCTTTTAGCACCTGTATCTATGAGCGCGTCTACTTGAAAATCCAAAACATTTATACTTAAAATAGGCCGTGGCGGATGCGTGGTCATCGAGGAAAGCTCTAAAATATCATCCTCGGCAATCAGCACATCAGTTTCAGTATTAGTCCCGAAATCGTACCCCGGACTCATGGTCACCCTACTTGGCGAACGGGACTCCGAACATTTGTCCGAAAATTTCATGGTCACCCTACTTTGCTCAGCTAGGTTGTCAATGCAAACGTCATTATTAATGTTTAAAGAGAAGTTCTCGGACACAAAACAATCATTAGAAAAATTAGGATCATTACTTACATGTTCGCATGACTTGGGGAGAGAGGCCGATGATGATACGGGACTGAACGAAACGGCACTGACTTGGGCATTACATCGAACACAGTTTGTACGTATTACTCCTTTCTGTCCACACCCGTAGCACGCAACACTATAACGCACGTTATTATCACGAGTGGAAGGCGGCTTCGCGATCGCGGCACTAACATTCGGCGGAGTTTGACTCGACAACGAGTGTGGGGCGGGCGACTGCGACGACTCCGGCGCTCGACGTGACGGTATGCTCGTAGGCTGGGGGTGCGCTCGGTGCGGCGCAGGCGGTCTCGGTGCGGTCCCGACGGTAGAGCGGACACCACCTGAAGGTTGTTTATCGGGCTCGCAGTCTTCAACTTCGCGGGCGCGGTGTAGTAGATCTGCGAACGTTAGTATTTCGTCTCGTCGAACTCGATTCTTTATGCGGGTGTGTAGTAGGCCGAACACCATATCTAGCTGTACTTTTTCAGTGAGATCCCCGCGCGGCAGGCGGGCGAAAAGCGCGCGGGCCTTGCTGACAAATAAATCAGTTCTTTCTTGTTGTTGTTGTTTGCCGGAGAACAGTTCTATGTATATGCGGTGCGGAGGTCTGCGGTCTCCAAACGCGCAGCGCAATTGATTTAATGCCTCCGGCCAAGTCTTTATGTCAGACTTGACTCCATGCCACCAGGTGGCAGCTTCATGCGTGAGCATCATGGATAGGCCCCTTAAGGCGTTTTCTTCATTTACGTTAGCACAGTCCTTAAACGCTTCTATGGCATCAATGAAGCCGTCGAGGGACTCGGCGGGTGCACCACTGTAGGTGGCTTTGCAGGTAGCAAACGTTCCAGAATAGGGTGACGGCGGAGGCGAGGGCGCGGGCGTGGCTTCAGCCGGCGGCGAGCGCGTCTCGAGGACTCTTGTGAGGAGGCGCTCGAACTGGTCGGCCTGCGCCTGCTGCAAGGACGCCATCATAGCGGCGATGTCGCTCGCGTTGATAGGTACCGACGCCGGCGCGGCGAAGGGCGCTGCGCGCTCGGCGGGTCTCGGCGTGGTTGCAACGTTGGTATCACAAGGGTCTTCTTCTACGTCATAGTAGTCTGTTTGACGACGTTTGCTATTGCGTGTTACAGCACGCGGCATCTTGAGTTTGAAAAATATGGAGGCGCGTCGTGATAAGTTTTTCTTCTTCCGCGACCGCGGGCAGCTCAATCTCCCGTAATCCAAGAGTGGGTAGGTTTCTTTCCTGTGCTCACTCGTTGGGCAGCCAATGTAGCGCAGGCCTAACTCAGTCCTGAGTATATTTGGGGTTCTTGGACACTTATTCGGGAGAGAGTAGAAAAATGCACGTATTCATCACAAAGTTTTATTTCTACTGAACGGAAACAGGAAATACGCATAAAAACATTAAAAATGTCACAACTGTCATTTAAAAGTTAAATCTTACGTCAAAAAACGAGCGGGCCGCCTGATTGGTCGACGCCGCGGGGTTCTTATTTTGACGGCCGTGTCCGGGGTGGCCATACCCCGCGCTACAAGTATCAGTATATACCTTCATCTTGTCTTTCTTCTCGAAGTGGCATTCTTCTATTCTCCGCTTGAGCTTTTTTCTCAATTCGTCTAGAAGTCCGGAAAGTGTGATGCGATTTGACTCGAGTTCTGCTCGTTGCTGGACCACTTGGTTTATTGAGGTCAAGAGTTTGATTCCTGGCCAAGACATTATACAAATAAGTAAGTAAGCAAGTATGTAAAGAAATCATGAACATCACGTACCATAGGACACTTAAATCAAATCAAATCAATTTTATTTGTATTCTTAAATTATGAAATAAGTCAAATAAGAAACCTAAAATTGCGCACGAGCGGGAATTAAGGCTGCTGTCACCCACCTTCGAACAAAATTCAAGTGCAGTTTTCTCCCCAAAAATGACTAAACTGAATATTTTTTTTGACTGATTTGTGTAGAAATGAACTATCTCCATAAGATGTCGGCTCTGAATTTTTGATTCAATCTGTCATATCGCTCTTAAACCTACTACTGGCTAACTGGGCCAATTTGATCTTCCAATTTTATTGAGCTACCGTGCTATCAGTCTGACTGCGCGAAATGTTTCCGTCCCTTATGGATGCGTAACTTACTTTGTTCGTTTAACCTGAACCTCTGGGCTGCGGGTTGAAAAGTGCATAAGTCCGGGCTGGGCGCTCCTGAGTCCTGGCTCTGGTACTGAGAGACATAGTTTGGGAGATTGTCCTGGGTGTCCTGAAATAAAGATTAACGTTATTCGGTGTTGCCAAATTTTAAGAGGTGAATGAGAGCATACAAACAACTTTTTAAAAGGGGTCATGGTCGGAAGCTTTTATAAAATTTCATACTAATCAAAAATAAAAAAAAATCTTTAAAAAAAACTTACATGGGAGCATTGGGAGCCCCCTCAAATGACATTTTTTTTTGTTTAGGAATCGTAAAGCGGTAAACAGGGTACCAATATAAACACCTACCAAGTTTCAACTGTGTAATCCTAATAGTTTCAGCATAAAGTGGCTGTGATATAAGGACGGCGAACGGCGACGAAACTATAGGAGTTCCGATTTTTGTAACCCTAAAAAAAGTTGGCGCTGCCCTAGTCTTTTTATTTTTAGCTTTTCAGAAACTTAACAACCATACGAATAAGTAATTAGTTTCTAGTGCACGGAGAATTCAAAAATGTCAAGCTTTGTTGGTTTACCTACCTACTTACGTCTCCAAATCAGGTATACTTAGTTGTTTTAAGTATTCATAAATGGGTGGATTTCCCAACAGCAAAAACTGCGTGGCATCGATGAAATCGGTACTAAAAAACATAGTAATCATGTTCAATCATTTTTTTTCAGTTAGTTGAAATGGTAGCCTTTGTGAAGCACTAAGTATTTTATTATTTGGATAAATAGGTTTTCCAGAAAAAAAATTGAAACCTCGAAATCTTTCATTGCCATGTTTGTCCACAAGACACCTTGATGCATATTATACCTTACTGATAAAAATCTATTGGTTGTTTATATTAAAACCTATTTTTATTAAATACGTGAATAGTTAAAGCATTGTTACGGAATAGATTTATTCAAATATATTAATAAGACAACGAATTGTCAATAAAAAAACATCTGTCCCAGAACGACCTTTCATCTCCGTGTCCTTAACAAGTTAGGGAATACTGTTTTTTCTAACGACTTATGCCCCGCCCCCTACCCGCTGAACGTTGCTTAGCAGTGCCGCCTAAGTGCTCGACGTGGAAGGACGCCCGCACGTGCCTGCATTTTCGCGCCATAAATTTAAGTATTCCATTTTCACGTTACTGGACATTTTTTCTTTCATCGCCGTGCATAGGTATAACTTCTATTTGAATAAGTTTTGCCTCTTGATTAGCCATTCGATAGAATGCTATTGCTATGATGTTTATTTGTGAAGTTATTATTACTTTGCACAAACAAAAGCTTTTTTGTTATTTTACGTTTTTGCCTCGATTCTCATTGCCGTGCTTTCATTTTCGTGGTTTCCGTGGCAAAAATTTGCTATGGAAATGAAAAAAAAGACACAGCAATGAAAAAAATTTCATTGCCATGCCTTTTAAAACGATTTACTTTCATTGCCGAGGCCAAGTATTTCATTTCTGTGCCTTATGTTTTCATCGCCATGGTATGATTAGGCATAAGGTTCTATAAAAAAGGTAGTATCGAATACTGACAGTACATAGCTTTTCAAGTTAGCCCTCTGCAAGAGCGATGTGTATCAGATTTCACAATATTAAATCGAAACTATACTTTTTCATCAAGTAGCAAAAAAATATTTCACCCTGTATATTATTATTTTCAATATTGTAGGTAATTGAGTTAACTTACGTTTTACGTTGATTGGTGTATTTCATTCTAGGCCTAAGCACTATCACAATATTACAAACAACACTTTCACTCCCCTTGAAAATTACTTGTTAGTATTTTGCGGTACAAAAACATGTGGCAAATCGGCCCCCACCTACGATCTTGTACGTGCACTGAGACATTAAAAGATACAAATCCTATTAATTACACTTTTAGTAATCTGGCTATCGCGCATGATTGTTCCCACTAGGGGAATGCGTCGTTGCACCTATTTAGCCAATGCGGAACTGAGTGGCGCGGCGCGGGAGTCAAAGGGATACTGGCAGGCTGGTGCGTTTAGGCGGAAAAATATTTTTGATACTTTAGAATTTTTAGTCAATAATAGAAACTCTTAAACTGTAATTTCTTCGATGAATCAATTTATCAAAGTGTTATTTATAACTTTAATTTGTCACAATATCGTGTTTCAAAAATATACAGTTTTTACACGCACTGACATATGCTATTACGACGTATGATTTAATTCAACCATTCCTACCTGCAAAAGCATAAAGGTCTTAAGGATGGACTTGATCCCACTTACTAAAAAAACGATAGCAGTAGGCTTGGAAGTCTTGACACAGAGTTATCTGAAGAACATCAGTTGACGCTCGAAAAACGCTGACATAATATTCGTGTTTTCATGTATTTGTTTATCGAAAACAATTATTGATAAATATTTGATTGTTTTTTAGGGTTCCGTAGTCGAATGGCAAAAAACGGAACCCTTATAGTTTCGTCAAGTCTGTCTGTCTGTCTGTCTGTCTGTCTGTCTGTCTGTCTGTCCGTCCGTATGTCACAGCCACTTTATTCTGAAACTATAAGCATCACATAGCTGAAACTTGGTAAGTAGGTGTATTTTGTTCACCGCTTTCTGATTCAGATACAAAAAGTAAGAAAAAATAATATTTAAGGGGGGGCTCCCATACATGAAACTAAAACCTAAAATTTTTTTTTTACTCAAACCTATGCGTGTGGGGTGTCTATGGATAGGTCTTTTAAAATGATGTTGAGGTTTCTTAAACCATTTTTTCTAAAAGTGTAAGGTTTGAGATATAGACGCTTCCAAAGTGGTAAAATGGGCGTCCCCCCCCCTCTAACTTTTGAACTAAGAAAGTGAAAATTTTGAAAAAAATATATGATGTAGATCTCAACAAAAACTTGCAACGAAAATTGGTTTGAAGGAGATCGAACCAGTAGTTTTTGAGATATTGCACATTTTTATCAACCGCAAATATAACTTTGTCTTTTATACAAACACTATGAAAAACAAAGTTATTTTTGCTGTCGCAATATATTGTAATGTTTTCGTTAAGTGAAAGTAAGTGGACCCTGAATTCAGTTAAGGGTGGCACGGAACCCTCAGTGCGCGGGACCGACACGCACTTAACCGGTTTTTTTATTTTTTCAAAGAAATTGCTAGGTAACTAAATTAAAAGGATGTTTGATGTAGCAGAAAATAAAACAATCAAACTAATTGAGGCTGAATCTCAAAAATATGACGATTCGTTTGTTTGAGACTGTGGCCGCTGGTTTAAGCCAAGAGTAAGGTTACCCAACTAATTAAAAAGTATACCTCTATTATTCGAATACTGTCATCATAACATTCTTTTTTACCGACTTAAAAAAAGGACGTATTCAATTCAACCTGTATGTATGTGATATCGTTAGATATGGATAAAATTTAAGTATGTTGATCTTTTAAGGCTTCCAAACACATGTGCAAAACTTCGTAAGTGTATGTATGTTTGTATATTTGTATGTTTGTCCACAGATTTATCGAAAACGAGAAGTCATAGCGCAATGATTCTATTTTAGTTAAATCAAGTATATTTTCGCTTAAGATACAGTGTAAGTTTTACCAAAATCGGTCCAGTAATGTTTGAGATATGGGTAAATAACTAAAATCATGAAATAAAAAATAATTTAAAAATGAAACCGCTCTTAAAAAGCTGGATAAAAAGCTTGAAATAACGCATTCGTCTCATATTTAGAAGAAACAAATTCTTTTGGAGTCGGTGCATGTGTGTAGACTGTCGGTGTACGTAAGCTTGACATCATGCACCGACTCCAAAAGAATTTGTTTCTTCTGAAAAGAAGACGAATGCGTTATTTTAAGCTTTTTAGTCAGTTTTTTGAAGGCGGTTTTTTTTAAATGAATTGAACGGTTAATACCATAATTGGGTTCTTAGCATGGTTCTAACTTTTTGAAATGAGGAGAGATACGTTTTTTACGGTACAAAACCATTTTAACCTTCCATACAATATATTTACAACTGATATTTTTTACAAAGTAAAGTAAAACATCATTCATCATCAACATTTACCAAAATTGGCGAATAATATGAAAGTATCAAAATTACTTATAAGGTAAAGATATTAGGTTTTTCATTGCCGTGGATTAATTCCTTCATTCCCGTGGCACAGTTCTTTCATTGCCGTGGACGCTTGTTTCATCGCCGTGCACGCAGTTTTCATCGCCGTGGCACCAAATTTTCAATCTTGTATATCTCGTTAGTTTTTTAAGTTATTTGCTAGATATTGGGCAATAATACTTACATTATCTAGTACTTTAATAAACGCGACTTTGTTTTTTTAAAAAGCTAAAGATAAAAAAAAGCCACGGAATGAAGATTTTTAGGGACCTGTTGAAATTCACTCAAATATTAAAAAAAATACAACCTGTATTGTATATTCTTTGACAGAGTAATCAGCATTATATCCATTAGATGTTAATTTAAACTTACCGTGGTCGATTTATATTTCGTCATGTCGTCTGAAGACGTTGAGAAACGGACAGAATGGGAGTTCCTCGTAGTCTTCCCTGGGTTCATCACCTTCATGGTTGAGCAGGGTTAGAGAATCTGAGGATGAATGAATGACCGCGAAATTAAGAAGTTCCAATGAAGAAGGTAGTATTAAACATTATGTCCAGTCATGTAATAGTCCCCCTAGCCGATTTCGACTACGGTGGCCAGTCACAACGACTAACCGACTGCGCTGGACATATTATAGTGCACAAGTGTGTGCGCAAACACAGGTGCACTCTCTATTCCTTTCACTCTCATAGCCCGATGGGACAGCAATCTGAAACGACCGGAGAGAGATCAGGCGCAGGACCAACGGCTTTACGTGCTTTCCGAGGCACGGGGGTGAAACACCAGTCATGTAAGTATAGTAGTATTAAACACTCGCTTACTCTGCGGCTATAAATCATTCATGACGTAACGAGTGAGCCGTACGCGCACGCGTTTATCGATAACTGTGCAGTGTGCAGTGCAGCACTACGCCTCCCCATAAGGCCTGCGAGTGTGAAAGAGAGATAATAATGCACTGTCGCAGTCCCACGTTTTATCACCACAGAGGAAACGAGTGTTTGAAAGAAAGAAAAATCGTTTATTGGTTAACATCACAAACACACACAAACACAATATTACACATAAAAATCACACAATATGCAAAGATTAAAAGAAAAAAAATACACAGAAAAGGGAAAAAAAACGTGGAAATCACCATGCCCTTTTTACACCGTACACCATAACAGGCCAATGAATGTGATTGTGTGTGTGTATTTGTGTGTGTGTGTGTGTGTGTGTGTGTGTGTGTGTGTGTGTGTGTGTGTGTGTGACGCCTATATCCAAGAGGACCTCACTCAGCATAAGCCAGGTCCCCTGGAGAACCTGAGTACCTGACGCTGGTTTTAGCTTATACAGACTTGTCGGTCCCCATTACCCACCGCTTTATATCTTCACTTATGTAGGTAATCGCACACTCACCACACTATTTATTTTGTATCGGATGACTATGTTACACCCTGTATGTATTTCGTATTTCGTATGTCCCGTGCCTTCTCCATGCACGTGGGTTTGAAAAAACATATTAAAAAAATATCTTACCTATTCCTCCAAAAAGGTTGCTCCAATTTCGTCCACACCAGAGCACAGTTGGGTTGCTTTGCGCCCGTTTTGCAAAGTTTATGTCTCTGACATCGGAACGAGGTAAACAACAGAAGGGCTTATACAGGGCGTCACGTATTTTGGGGTTGATAACTGTGTCACTTTTTATTTTGCTTTTAGCGAATAGGCGATAAAACCACATAATAGTACAGTTACTCTTGATGTGCAATAAAAAGTTACGAGTATCTATTTATCTAGGTGAGTGACCTTACAAAGTAAAACAAAAGAAAACTAAACATTTAAAAATGTTCTTGATTGTATTGAAGTAATTGACCAAGTGATATATTGAAGGCTTAAAATTTGTACTACTTATTTACATTCAAGCATTTGAGAAATTAATTCCCATATAGTATAAATGGGAATAAGTTGTTGGGGCCGCAAAGCACCTGGTTCTAAGTTTGAACGCCTAATTGTTTTTTTTCTAATCCAATTCATTTTTTTTAAACTACCTACAAAACACCCTGGATATAGAATCCTAACCAGTCGTACTTGGTACGGGCGCGCGTGTATCGTAAAAAATACAATCATAGTCGACCATTTTGCCAATGATCTGCCATTTTGGATGGCTTTATTCAGTAAAAGATAATATCATTTTTAAATGCAGGTAGTATTTTTATTTGTTCTCTTATTTATCTGGAATGGATTCACTTTTGAATTCAGCTAACTAGACTAAGCCAAGAGTGGTTAGAGAACAGAGGTCATGCTGTGTAAAACAATGTTGTGTTACCCAATCTAGCCGTCCTTGTCGCTCGCACTAGTATGGCCTGCGAGGGAAAGAGATAGTGGTATTCAAAACTCTTGGCAAAGCCTGTTCACTCTTGCCTACCATACAACCTCTTCACCTGACCATAAGACTGTTTACTCTGACTTTAACTATCATCTTCTAATTACGGTTGGAAGGAACTAGCTTATCCCTCTGCGCAAATAAAAGTACGAGTCAAAGTCAAACGGGTGGTTAAGAGTCAAATTTTAAACTATATTTTGAATATTTTTTAATTACCTACTTTAACACGTTCCGGGACACTACTCCAGACACAATAGGTAGATGTTTTATTGTTTTCATGCCTCCAGGCGTTCACTGTCCTGGAACGTCATCTACCTACAGTGAGATTCTCCTGATCTCTCTCCGGTCGTGTCAGATTGCTGTCCCATTGGGCTATGAAGTGAAAGGAATAGAGAGTGCACATGTGTTTGCGCACACACTTGTGCACTATAATATATCCCGCGCAGTCGGTTAGTCGTTGTGACTGGCTACCGTAGTCGAAATCGGCTAGGGGGACTATTATTACAGTGAGATTTTTCGGTAGTTAGTCAGTCACATACTCACACACTCACTTCTCCTTATAATTGAGAATGCTAGAATTGTATTGAGACGTTTTCAATTTTAACACAAAATGTATAATAAAATTGACAATGTCAAGAAGTTTGACATTCTTTCCATACATATCGTTTACAAATTGAAAACGTCAAAATAACATTCTCTGGGCGGATAAATTTTAGTTAACGATGTTTGTTAAAACCAACAACATGATCTTGCTTTGCATAGCCCCGTCCCCAGTTTGACATCATTCGGCAATCGCGAAGTTATGATTTGTGGACACGCCACCGTGGCACGCACGCGCCTCGTTACGTTAAGGGTAGGTTTGGTGGGATCATACCTTTTGTTACACTATTTTTTTATTATTATTTTCATTGATATATATTATTTATCTCAATGATTATTTTAGTTAGAGGTGCTCGTAGCGCAGTGGTGACAGCGCTTTGGTTAGTAATACCACGTAATACCGAAGTTAAGCAACTTACGGCGCGGTCGGTGTTTGGATGGGTGACCATTTTTAAGTGACGTATATCACGAGCATCTCCGTGCTTCAGAAGGCACGTTAAGCAGTTGGTCCCGGCTAATATCGGTTGATATTAGTCTCCCGGCTAATATCGGTTGATATTAGTCGTTAAGCCCTATGGGCGGCTTGATAAAATCTGACAACAAGGTTGGTCGCTTGCCTTGCAAACACCCCTCCGCCAATCCGCACTGAGCCCGCGTGGTGGAGTATGACTCATACTACCTCATATTTGAGGTAAGGCCTTTGCCCAGCACTGGGATGCTTCCAGGCTAACTTTACATTAATATTTGGTATGGGTTTGATCTTGACTCCAGAGTTCCAGACCAAGCCAAGTGCGACTAAGACGAAGACGAAGATGGAGCGAGCTCGCCCAGAAGAAGCCTGTTCACTCTAACTTTAATTGAATTTAATTGCTAGATACCCTCGGCGCAAAAAGAGAGGTGTTAGTTAGTTAGTTTAACGTGTCTATCTGTGGGTATAGCTACCAAACGGGAAATGAAAATGAAATGAAATGAAAAATGAAATGAAAAACGTAATGAAAAACGAAATGAAAAATGAAATGAAAAATGAAATGAAAAATGAAATGAAAAATGAAATGAAAAATGAAATGAAAAATGCAATGAAAAATGAAATGAAAAATGAAATGAAAATGAAATGAAAATGAAATGATATTTATTGCGTATTGAAACAAGATTGTACAAACTACAAAGGACCTATACTAAAACACGGGTGAACCGATTTTCGCTTAGTATTTTTTTGTGTCATTAATAATTTTATCCAGAGTGTTCTAAGCCATTTTTCATGAAAATCTATTCAGCTATTTCAATTTTAAGATCATCAGCACTTTTGCTATGAATGCTTTTGAATCACTCGCTTCAAGGTAGCGAGTGATTTTCGGACATGACGTGTTTGACAGATCCATTCTTACGATTGATTCATCTTGTCTGTTTTGTAAGACTTTTCAATTCTCAGTATACTTCGCCTTAAGAAGTGCTTAAAAGTTGATCATTTGACTTAAAGCCCCTCTGCAATTATAAGGCTAAAAGTTCCATTTAGGTAAGTACTTAATGGCTTATTTTTAAAAGACCTCGAGGTCAAAAAAACTACATTTTTGTTTATTTGTACTCGTATTAGCTTGTCTAAGCTGAAATGACGCGCCGCCCCACTTAATTGGTTGATTTCGATTTGTGAATGCAAATATTTATAACAACACTTCATCTGTGTGGTTGTGTCGACTGCTCCGCGAATTAAGATCGGCCTCTATTTTTGAATCACTCGCGTCAAGATGGCGTGTGATATTCAATGTTTAAAGTCTAATTTTGGAATGAAAACCAGTTGTAATCTACACAAAAAGGATTTGAAAAATCATTGCTCAATTTTGTGAGTACTCACGTCTAGATTTTGAGTCACAGATTTTTAATGTGATTTCGTTCGAAAACGAGTTTTTTTCTATGACTTAATTTATCTTCGAACGAAAATCACTCGCCATCTTGAAGCGAGTGATTCAAAAATAGGCCTACGTCACAGTCGACTACAGTGCGACACGGATCTTCTGGCCAACGGTGACAGTCGGAAGTAACGCTGTCAAATTCAAAAATGCGGCTGCCAGATTGAGTGTATCGAAATCTCCCCAACCTTACAAGAGATTTTCCGATTTTCCCTTTTGTTTTATTTTCGTACGTGTTCTGTGTAAACTATTAATATGATTGTTTTTAAATACCGTAGAGCTAAACACCTAATATAAAGTATTATTTTCAATGGTTTTTATTATTGATACAATTGTTTTGCGCCGAAAATCGGTGGAAAATATATCACGTATATGTCATATGCATCTTATGGTAGAAAATGCCTTCAACGACATTTTCATTCAAGAAATCTTTTCCTTGACTTTGCCATGGATGGGCAAATAAAGACCCGAATAAATAATAGACTCCCTGAATCAAGGGAGATTTTCTTGCTCTGGCTACCCTCCATTGAATAAGCGCCCCCCTGACAATGTCATCTGTTGGCCAGAAGATACTTGTCGCACTGTAGTTTAAGTGTGTTTTTGTGCGGTAATGCGATACTGGGCGCGTATTTTTAGTTCAGTTTAGTTAGACAAGCTCTATCATCTTCAAAAAGGAGGTATTTATCTTTTTAAAAGATTTGAACACATATAAAAAGTTCTTCTGTCCTATATCTACCGGGTTTCCAGCCCTTGTTAACTCCATTCATCTTTGCTAGTCAAACATTGTAAACAATCTTTACATTCCTTTTTAGCGAAAATATTCTTTTTAAAATAAGATGAGCACAAAACTTACAACATACATAGCCAAGCTAGTTTCCACTAAGAAGAAATCGCAATGTCGGTTGTGACTAGTGATTAATTATGATGTAGAGATAACAAAAACTGAATTCATTTATTAATTTTAATAAGAATTATTAATATTTTCAATAATTAAATTTGTCTAAAACACACATTTGGACACGTGATCGTAAACGCCTGTCAGGGGATGTGACGTCACGCCTTGTTCGATGGCGGGCTTTTTCTGCTGTCATAGACAACCCTCCTTAATATTATGCTGTCAAAAAAACTTTCGACGTCAGAAGTGACGTCAATTAGGACGCCATGACAGTTCGAGCGTTTTTGAGGCCCATTCAAATTGAATTTTTCAAATCATTAATAAATCGTGTAAATGTAGAATATTTTAAAAAATAATAAGTTCCACAGTCTGTTAGACTGTGGAATTCTCTACCTCTGTACATCCGACAATCCCAGTCCCTTCCTGTGTTCAAAGCTAGAGTGAAAGCACATTTCCTTTCGCTTTCATGAACTGTCAGAATTTCCTTTCTTGGATAAATTATTATTAAATATAAGTAAGTATATTATATGTATTTATTTATATTTATTTGTTTATTTATTTTATATGTATAATTTAATACTATTTAAGCATTTTTATTATCTTCCAAGTTTTATCTATTAATTATATTATAATTTTTAGCCATCTGCACACCGCTCTCTACCTATTTAACGTTGTTTCCTCTACCCAAAGGTTGTCTGGAAGAGATCGCTTCCAGCGATAAGACCGCCAATATTGTACATGTGATCGTCTGTTTTAATGTTTTGTTGTGTCCTTTTTGTGCAATAAAGAATATTTATTATTATTATTATAATAAGGTTTTTGATCAATTTAATTACTAATGTAAGGTATTATCTAGTTTCTGAAATTTGGTCAACTAGCCTATTCATCGTTCAACACTGAGATCTTTTAAAATTAAATAGTAACATTATTTTATTTGCTAATATTATTTTAAAAGTAACAAAAATATTGTTTACATTGTTGGACTAGCAAAGATGAATAGAGTTTAACACCCTTTCATAAAAATGCAACCACTCTAATAAACCTGTTTTAACCAGTGAGCTGTTACTACTACGTATAGAGACGCTATGCCAAGCAAGCAAAAAATGTGCGCATTTTTTTGACGAGAACTGTCAAAAGACTGACGTGTTCCATAAATTTTAAATGTTGAATATGAAACCGCAGAAGTGACTATTGTGCCCACTGAATAGATAAATTTATCTATTCAGTGATTGTGCCTACTTATCTTAATTGTATTGAATAAATATTATTTTATCAAAATGTTTTAATCGTTACTTACTTCGATCAATAGTTATTTAAAAACACTAAAGAAATAAAAGTTGAATAAATAAAAATCTGTAGGTCAAACACTCGAATGATATTTATATTTTTTTTACAATTTATTTTTTTCATTTTAATTTTGCATACGAAAGAATTCGAGAAAAATACAACTACCAATATAAAACATCTATAAAAAAATATTACAACATCGCATTGTCTAACCTCTATTTATATCCTACCTACTTTTCCATTCTGTGCGTGTCACTTTTTATAATCTTTGATTTTCATGTAAAATGGCGGCAATTTCATACCAAAAATTTATGACATTTTGAAAAAATCTTTACGCTGGTTTAAGCTAACATTTAAATTTCTTATCGATGGTAAGTAACGCCGGTATCTTTTTGATTCCTGTTGGTTTTATTTTTACATGTTTTTAAAATGCAAGACGGCATTTTTGACAAATTAATTGACATGTCACATTAGTTAACGCTACGAGCGGCAGTGAGTGACTGTGATGCCGCGCATGCGTTGATGGTCTGTGACCATCAACTTTTTGCGCCCATAGTTTGTTCGGGATGTCAGTTCCATACGTAGTAATAGTAGTTCAATGGTTTTAACTATTACACTGTTTTGTCTCGTTCTTTCTTGGCGCTGTCATCATTTGACAAAGTGACTAAATAGTGTAATAGAATAGGTTCATTTGACTGTTTGAATTATTATATGAATAAGGGGTAAGACTATGATAAAATTTTCTGGCCACTGTTTCTTAATAGCAGCCCCTGTACCAATTGAAGTCAGTTTTTCATGACCCGTACCACTATATTATAAGAAAACTGAAGTTTATTTAAATAAATAAATTAAATACTTGTAATAATGCAAAAATTTGGATTTTATTATTCGATTACAATTCAAATTAAAATAGGAAATCAAATAGCACGGATACAAATGTAATTTAACTAATATTTTTTTACAAAATAAAAACAAGATATAAGTAGAGTACTAGCTTTTTCAATCGCAAAATTGAAAAGTTAAATAAAATAAGTACAAAATGATAAAAACTACATATTATTGAAGTTTGATTGAACAATCAACGGTAAATATCTTAGAAATAAAGATAACATGAGGGCAGTTAGCAATTAAATACATCTTTCGACTTTACATAATATAGTAGTGGACGATTATAAAATAATGAGGAAAATTGACGATTTTTTTTCAAACGTACAGTATTTATTAACGCCACCTAGTGGGAGTAATTTAATACGTATTTTCATAGGTGAATAGTGACATCTACGATTATATTTACGCAATTTTCCTTAATACGTAGTACGTACAGTTCATATTTTTTTGCTCTTACTATAAAACATAGCAACATGTTATTTAAAATTTATTTAGCCTAAAAATTTTCAAACAGAGTAAAATATTTCATCACGCAAATCAACATAATATTTAATCGATAAGCTACATTCGATTTAGTGCAAAACTTCACAATAGCCCACCACTATTCAAACGTCACACGTTGGCGCGCAAAATGTTGCCACATTCAAAAAGAAAATAAGTACTAATGCGTAAAACATCTACTTTACATCTAATTGTTAAAAATAGCAACAAATGCTTTATTAAATACTATAAAAACTATTAAAATACTATTCTTAAGTAACTATATAAAATAACATGCATTTATTAAATTAAGAAGTTGGAACACGGTTTCCATTTAAAATTAATACAATATATGACAACAAGATATTGGTATCTGGAAGACTATGTTTCAATTGTGTTCTGTAAATATTATATAATAATAATCACACAATTTAATATGATATGTTGGTTTTGTTGTGTTCTGTTCATGCTGCGCAAACCTATGCTACTTTGTCATAAAGGTCAGTGTTGCCAACTTTTGCTTTTCTACTTCTTTAGTAGTTTTTCTTCTTCCGGATTGGTAGTTTCTTCCATTATTTTCGGCGAGAACTGTAAAAAAGAGAGGTATTTGTGTTTTGACGGTTTATTAATTATTTATGCTATCACTACGATACAATACCTTTAATATCTTGATTTTGGTTCATCCGTATTCTTTAGCAGCGTGTAATGCAAAACACATAATTTAAAAGTCTTACTAATGGATAATAATTTGATTGCATTCAAAATAAAAATAAATAATCACATTAAAATAATAATGATTCAAAAGATGTGTGGTCGCGGACACCGCTGCTTTACCACTTTCGAACGAAAATCGCTTCCACACGCGACACTAAATGGACATATTTTCAAAAAAAGAACATCGCGAGGTTCAAGTAATTTTTGCTTTGAAACTGGTAATGCGGTAGTGTCCTCATAGTACTTTTAGAGAAAAAAAATGCAAGAAAATAAAAAAATAATATCTTTTTTGAGAATACCTGAGACGGGCGATCTATCATATTATCTCCAAGATTTTCGCCTTCGCTCAGCAGCTGAAAAAAAAGAACAAGACAATCTTATTCAAATGTACTAAAAAGTTTGCAGTAGATTCATCGTAATCTTCTACTATATAAAAATAAGTCGGGTTTTCCTCCCTGACGCTATAACTCCAGAACGCACAAACCGATTTCCTCGATTTTGCATTCGATGGAAAGGTCACGGGCTCCGTGAGGTTTATAGCAAAGAAAATTCCCATAAAACGGGGCCGGGGCGGGACGGGGCTGGGGGCGAAACGAAGTTCGCTGGGACCGCATATTTTTTCCCTGGTAGCACAATAACAGAACATTCCGTCACCGACCAACTACGTCGCGTGTCACACAGCGTCGCGTGTCAGCCATAATACGCTCTCACTCCATAAACGGTGACACAGAACGCTGTAGATCCGTTCAGTGGGCAAAGTAGACCGTATCGTGTTGCTATTCGTGTCTGATACGCTTCTAGCACGTTCATGGCATGGTACGATGTAGTGGTCCCTTAATTAAAAGGTAAAAAAACCGCCACTGAGCAGTTTTCTCCTATCGTTTTACAGCTCTAACTAGATGGCGTTAGGGTCACTTTAGGAGCATTTTTTTTCACGATGGTGGAAATTATAAACAAAGAAAAAAATGGGCGTTATTAAATATTGTAAAATGCGTTAATAAGAGTACTTATTTTTTGACATTATTATGTTTTATAGGTACTAAAGGTTTACATTTATATTGTTCAACTGTTTAATATTTACGTTGGCGAAAAGCAATTACGCTTCGTTATAAAACTTAAATGAAGTTTAAAAAGTTAGTTCCTAAAGTGACACTAGCGCCATCTCTCGATGTAATAAACATCTCATGACAAGAAAACTGCTCATTACCTTGTCTACTTCCGGTTCTATCTGCTCGTTGGTGCCTCCTTTGTTGAGGGCTCCTTTCTCCATCAGGGTAGCGCGTTTAGCGGCCAGGTACATAGATCTGTGGAGAATTAGAAATACAGTGCATGGCCACATTTATTTAGGCCAATGTAACTTTTTTCTTTTTTTTTTATTCTCTTGCCTTTTACTGTTCTGTGTTAAATAAGTTTTTTTTGTTTGTAATTTAAGTGTAACTTATATTGTGTGTATTTCTCTCCAATAAATACTTTTTCTTTCTTTCTTTCAGTGTGTATGTTATGTAAGTACTTACTGTTAATGACGAGTAAGATGGTTCGTAAATGTTAATCTTTTTGCATTACGGTAAATGTAAAATAGTATAATAAAAATAAATAAATAAAAATAAAGAAAGTAAAAAAATTAAAAATTAAAAAAACTTATTTACTAATGTTAGTAAGTGGGTGAATTTCCCAACAGCAAATTTTACGCGGCATGAGTGAAATCGGTAGTGCAGAGTGATACAATGAGGCTTATTTATTTTTTTATTTAAAGAAGGCGTTATCTCGTATACGAGACAATAAATATTTTTTGATTAGGACTACGTTAAATTCGGAATAAAAAATGATAAAGCACCATATTTTTCATTTCGGTTGCGCGGTCAAATCCATTTTTCTGTTTAATTTCCCTTATATAGTAAAAACTTTTGGTTATTTAGTATTATTGCTTATTTCATTTAAATCGTGAATAGCTATAGTACTATCACATAATAATTTCATAATTTAATCTATTTAATTAAATGAGTTATAAGTAAAAATGCATGTGGTCAAATAAGACTTTTCATATCGGTGAATTTTAGTTTGTCGAGAATATTTTTGCGTGGGACAACTCTAGCTCCTTTCCCTCGCGCTAAAACGCTACATACCAGTGCCGCCTCAATGCTTAAAGCAAATAGATGTGCGCCACTTGCTCCGTGTTCCCGCCAAAAAAGTAAGTAGTTGGTTTCGGTGACATGGGACATTTTATTTTTCATTTCCGCAGGTTGTAATATATTGTCATCCAATTACCCATAAAATGTATGAAATATTTATTGGTATCCTTCCCAAACTACGTTTATTAGTGTGGTGTTAATAACGTTGTGACTTTAAAACTTTTATTGTTATGTTAAATTTTGTCGTTGATTTTAATATCGGTGTTTTCATTTCGGTTGATTCGGTGGCCTAGATTGACCACCGAAATGAAACAAAATTCACCGAAATGATAAAAAATATCATATCGGTGAATTTTATTAATTCCGGTGCGCAAATTGTTCATATCGGTGAATGTTTTTCTCATTTCGATGGCTTCATTATATCATTCCGGTGAAATCTATACTATATTATACAGCTGAAGAGTTTGTTTGTTTGTTTGTTTATTTTTTATTTGAACGCGGTAATCTCAGGAACTACTGGTTCAATTTGAAAAAAATATTTTTGTTTTGCCTTCCTTTTTAGGATTCCGTACCTTGAAAGGTAAAAAACGGAACCCTTATAGGATCACTTCGTTGTCCGTCCGTTTGTCTGTCCCTACCCTTTCTCTCAGGAACACGTGGAGGTATCAAGCTAAAATTTAATCAAAAGCTCTGCGGTCCCTTAAAGCTGTAAAAAATCAAACTTCTAAGCCAACGCAATAAAAAGATACAGCCGTTATTGCCGTAAATATCAGCAAATTTCCGCAATTTTTTTTTACACTCGAAAAGGAATCAAAACCTACCTACAGGGTACTTCCCGTGAACTTAGAATCTTGAAATTTGGTACAAAGCAACGTCATTTATAGTAAAGATACAGGAATAATTGCAAAAACTGTATTTTTTGTTATATCATATAAAAAAAAATACCGCCCCTTTCTTCATGAACGCGTTAAGGTGTTAAATGAAAATTACAATGACATACATACTGAACTATAATTAAGATACAAATTATTCTTTCAGCGAAAAGCGTCCTCATTTTATTACAAAATGTCACAGGAAAAAAAGACGCTTTAAATTTCCATATAACTACTATTGATTCCCACTCTACGCTCTGACCGATCCAAAGGTTCCCATTATGCTAGCAGCATCGTCTCGTTGAATAGCAATGGAAACCTGTTGAACCAGCCAGAGTGGGGATCATTACCCTTATCCTTCAGTCGTTGTCCCAATTCTTTGAAAAGCTCGCGTGCCTCATCACCCCAGGGCCCAGCCGTCTCCACAGCGATTGGAACTAATCATACTCAGACTTTAGCTCAGCATACTTAGTATGTTTTAACTTGGCAGCATTTTCCACCGCTGAACCTGCTGAAGTTACAGGCATACTGTAACTTCAGCAGATTCAGTAATTGTGTCTAACGCATGTTGCGTCCCATAAGAGGCTACGCCCTCTTCGCCATGGAACCAACGTAAGGCCATCAGGTCTCTTACCATCTATGCGGGATAAGCCTGGTGGCTCTAGGACGCAAGGAATATTTACGGAAACCGTGGCCCGACGCACAAATTCAATAATAGAATGGTGCCTCGGGAACCGCCCCGCACATCTTTGGCAACTCAGTCCATGGTGGCCGTTTTCATCTAACATCACACCACAAAACAGCGATGAGGTTCACAAACTTTGCTGCCCAGTCTTAAAGCTACTGCAATTCTTAAGGAATTGTTGTCGAGAAGCGTACCCAACTGTGGAGACGGCAAAGCATGCAGCCAAGCACCAGATTCAGGTTTTGCAACTGCTTTAAGGCATGCCAACATCACGCTGGAACCTACGGGAACGGAGTTAAGGCAAAACGCATAGAAAATGTCGAAAGGGACCGCTAGTAGTGTTGTTAAGCTAAAAAGTTTTTTTAATATGATATGGGTTTACTTTTGTCTCTAGACTATACCAGACGAGGCACAGACAGGGACGACGATGAAGCGAGCTCACCCAGAAGAAGCCTGTTCACTCTTTTTCTGAAAATAACAGGGTTGTAGACCGATGGAAACACATATGCGGGTAGAGAGTTCCACTCTTTTGCTGTGCGCATTATGAAAGTTGACGAGAAGCGCTTAGTTCGAAAACTTTTAAACGCGCTAATCTCAGGAACTACTGCTCCGATTTGAAAAAAAAATGTGTTAGATAGCTCATTTATCGGAAAAGATTATTGGCTATACCTGGTGTCCCTTAAATAGAGGGCCAGACTAAAATGGGTGATAGGCTAGACAATGACAGTCATTAGAAAATATATAAAAAAAGTAAGTTATGTCCTTTTCAAGTAGTGTACATTAGAAAATCTACCAAATTGTCATCTGGTGATGGGTGTTCGACTACTGTTAATACAAATACTTTTTTTACTTGTTTATTTTGCAATGCGAGATTGAATAGCCGAAGGCCTATTTTATTTGTAAATCAGGTTACATTTAAATAAATAGTGAATAAAAAAATGAAAATTTGTAGTCACAGTAGTCTAGCTTATTACCCGTATTATGTGCGGCCCACGGCGCTTAAATTTCGCGGGGAGAATTGCTGTTTTTCCGTTATAATAAAGTATGAGTCCTGAAAGAAAGGTTAACTTCTACATACGGGATACTGTAAAACATCACGTTACGACCTACGGGAATGGAGTGAAATCAAAACGCACGGATGCTGTCACGAGGAACCACGTGTTGAAGTGTATAGAAGTAATTTTGTTAAAGGTTTTCGGTGGGTGGATAAGTGTTGTCATTTCGGTGGGCGAGTTATTTCATTTCGATGAATCGTTTTTTCATTTCGGTGGCATCAAAACTTTGAAGTAATGTATCTTTTTAGTTTATCAAGATATTTTGATGGCGTTACGTATTGATCTAAACAATATCAAGAAGTATCATAAACCATAGTTTGAATTCGAAAAATGTTAAAAATAAAAAAGTTCACCGAAGTGATAAAAAAATCGACTTTGTTGAAATTGACCCAAGTACTTAATAACTCAAAGAGATCGAGTGACATTTTTTCTAGTGGTTTTCCTGCGTCGAAAAACGACCCGGGTTCTTTTTTTATTTATTTCGCATGTCTTTGCTCTATCTCTCTATATCTAGAAAGAAAGAAAGAAAATAAATTTATTCGACCTAAATATACATAATTTTTAACGTTGAGACATTGATTGACATTTTCTCTCTTTATTTGAAAGGAACTTTCGATCCACCGATGTTGTCGACAGGCATGAAACCTTTTTTACTATTGTTTATGGTTTTGTTTATTCTTATTTTACTCTATATTTTGATACTATCTTTTGTTTTTCTCTTGACATAATAAAAATGCTCTATGATCTGTAATTTGTGTTTTGTGATTTTAATATACATATAAAATTGTTTATATTATTATTTTTATTCTTACCTCTTGATAGTCAAATAGTAGAGCTCTGCGATGGCTTTAACAGAGTAGTCGGGCACGAAGGTGTGACGCAGCATCGAGTCCATGTTCAGGTTCTGCAGCGAGCCCAGCGTGGACGGGGCAGGCGCTTCCGCTGTTGACAGGAAAAATGATAAAAAAATGATGACAAAAACTAAAAATCCAAAAAAAAGTCGCAAGTAAAAATAAAAGTCTGAACAGATTTTCATGTAACATGGCAAAAAAAGACACTCTGTATAAAAAAAAACATAAAAATTGAACCGAAAAAAAACACAAAAGGACCAAAATAACGCTCATAGGAGAAACAAATTCATTAGAAGTCGATGCATGATGTCAACTAAATGGACAGCAACATTCTACAAATGATACATTTGTTAATTCTTTGGTACGTTCATCTTTCTACTATTATACAGGATGTGGCCTGTAATAGGAGCAAAAAATTAAAATATAAGCCCTTTCGGTAACTAGTAATCAATTCTAAATGGTTTTAATTTATTATAATGAAAAATAAATATATTGATATTTTCTAACAAAATAAATCGAACCAGCGATGTATTGCAAACAAATGAGTCCAGTCATAGAACTTGACATTTGTCATTTACTACAACAACGACTTAGCGATTTTGCTAAACATTGACTAGGCATTATAACTTTGGATTACTATATCTGTGAGTTAAAGCATTTTAGAGCACTATGACCAGGTCAGGGTAACTACGTATACTCTGTGGAATCATTGATTTTTGCTCTTAATACAGGCCACACGCTGTATATCTACTATATTTCTACTATAGTGTATCCGCGCCGCCCGCACCCCGCACGAAGCCCGCTCTCGCCTCCCCCCGCGCCCCGCCGCCCAAGTCTCAACCCAATGAAGCGTTACCTATAGCGGTACATTAGTCCTTTTTTGACGTGACAACGTCTTATAAATTGGTTTGCCGGGTGACACTTCAAGAAACTGCGTTACGCTCCGCTCACGTTATGCGCTCACAATGAGAGCGAGTGAGAGGCACGCGTCCCTTCCACTCGAGCATGGTTAGCCCGCCTAAGAGCGAGAGAGACAGACATCAAAAGTCGTTGTCACGTAAAACTTTCGCCCGTATACCGACTTTACAGGCAACCAATTTTTTTTTTGTGTTTTTTTTAAATCATCGACTCACCAACGCCAATGTTCTGTGTGAGCGCTTGGACGCCGAAGTAGGTGAAGGGGCCGGCCTCGAACACGAGGTTCTCGCGGCCCACAGTCACCTCCACTCGCCCCTCCAGGATCAGGACGAAGTAGTCCACCTGCAGAACGAAATACAGCCTTAAAATTATGAAGATAAAGGTTTATTTTTCAATGCTACATGAAAGTGTTGTTGGGGTCGGTTCTGAGTCCTTTAGAACCATTGAAAAGTCTTTGAAAAACTAATGTCGATATATTTCGTCATTTTCAGTGCTTTTTTGACGACGCGTTTGGTGTAGTGGTTAGCGCTCCTGACTATTACGCCGGCCGTCGCGGGTTCGAATCCCGCAAGGGCAAATGTTTGTGTGCTGAGCACGAGAATTTGTACCCAAATCATGGATGTTATATGTATTTAAGTAATTATGGGAGACGCCCCCGTCATAATCGTTGTCTGGTACTTCGTAACACAAGGAAGATTCCTTACCACGAAACCAGACAATTGGTGTGTTGTGTGGCGCATATTTATTTATATTTATTTTTTTATTCTCGGTTAAGCAGATATTTGACCTCGATCGCACCCGGTGTTCAGGTGTAGATGAGGTCTAGGATGGTGCATATCTGCTTAGTAGCAGCCTGTTCACTCATGCATTATAATAATAATAATAAAAAATCTTTATTAGTTCTTAAAAGCATACAAGTTTTCTTTAGAAATATAAGTTACATTCTAACAAAGGGCTAGTATAAAGATGGGGATTATTGACGTCTATACTAGTTTACAAAGAAACTGTGTGACAGACGTCGACTCTTCGACATATTGTTACAGTAATTGATATTATGAAAAGTGAGCAGTATTGCTAAACATATTCAAAGGTAAAACAAAAAATATAAAGCATTGAAGAGACTTCGGTCATATTCCTTAGGGAAAGTAGCCTTCAGTAGGCAGCGAGTTCCATTCCCTAGCTGCACGCATTAAAAAAGTGTCAGCAAAGCGCTTTGTGCGAGCAGGTGGAATGTCAACAACATAGGGATGGTACGCTAGCCTGGTCTGGTCTGGTCCCCTTGTGATGGAATGGATCGGATGGAACAAGATCATGCAGTGTTTTTTTTTATATACAAGTTTAACGTCCTTGGTCACAAAGCCATACAGACAATCATCATTATTAAAGTTAAATATTTACACTTATCATCACTAAAACTAACACTAAACTATCCTAACCTAACCTTATGCATTGAAATGCGATGCTGGTTCGCATTTCAATGCTCAACAAGGGAGTTTACCGCGGGAGTAGCGATCCGAATCAGAGAACGCGCGATCCGGGATCAGGAACGCGCTTAACTTTATTTCTCACTTTGTCTTCATTGATTTCTTCAATAGCACACATTATTATGTTAATTCCAGCACAAAACCACAATAATTTACTCGAAAAAACCAACTAATAAAATGAAGAAATAAAGTCCATCTTCCTATTCTCGTTTCCCGCGCTAAACTCCATCATGCAGTGTTGCACATGATAGTGTTGTTGATGTCGATTCTGAGTCCTTTTTCCTTTACAATCACTGAAAAGTCCGCTAGTTATCAAAAATATTTCTTTCTTTCTTTAAATGTGTCTTACCGGCTTTCCCTCCTGGAAGACGTATCTCTTGGGGTCGTCTCGTCCCTCGTCCCCGCGCAGCTTGATGTGCTGAATCACGTCCTGTTTCAGAAGACGACGTAGCACCGATTCCGATATTAGCTCCGGACGGAATGGATCCACGCCTGCGGAAGAAATTTAATTAAATTTACAATAGACAGTATATTGTTTTAAACTTTCATGTTCACTTACATTAGAATAGTTAGATACGGGATTGCTACCATGTACCTTATTATTTATGAGCTTCCGATATTTCGGCGCTATGGCTAACATGGTAGCAATCCCGTATTTAACTATTCTAATACAATAGGCAGGTTTTTAATTTTGATGTAATGACAATGATAAAACAGCCGAGAAGTGCATCTATTTAAATTAAATATTCATTAAGTTTTTCTATCTCAGGAACGTCTTCCACAAGGCACTGTTCTAAGACCATTGCTATTCCTATTCAACACTAAATAAAATCATATTATCTTGACAATGCGCCTAATATTCAGAAACTAGAATAAAGTGAGGATCAGCTTTGTCGAGGACACTAATAATATAAATTGCACAAGGCACTACAAAAAGGAACAAAAACGGATTCAGTACAGCGCCCTGTGGAACTTTCATCTTTAATATAAAAAAAATAACCTATTAATCTAGGAAACACTGACTAACTACGGAGATACATGGAAGACGCTGCTAGAAAGACTTCCACTAGATAATTTCTGTAACCACTGCTATTCCTACCCAATATAATCAAAAAGGAAACCTTATTATTTAGGCTATACTGACTAATATTCAGGAACTAACGTAGCCGGGATCAGCTACGGAGACACATTGCGACGCTGATGGAAAGACTCTCACAAGGCACTGTTCTGACCCCAATAATATTTTTGCTACTAAATTTAAATAGTGTCAATTTAATTTAAACCATGATATTAAAGTGTTTAAGTTATACTGACTAGTATTCAGAAGTTGGTATGTGGCCAAGACTAGCTGCGGGGAGACGTAGACTCGCTGGCGAAAAGCTTCCACAAGGCACTATCCTTAGCCCACTTCCATTCCTACTCAAGGCTTTCAAATTGAGCTTTAACATCTTAATAATACTAATAAGTATGTAGTCAGGACCGACTGCAGATATGCGGACTTACTAAGAATTCTACAAGGCGCTACATTATAAGTAGGAATAAAAATGGGCTCAGTGTAGACCCCTGTGGAACTCCCATCTTTGATCGACTAAATAGGCTTAGGCAATACTAACTAGTATTCAGGAACTGGAACGTGGCCAAGACCAGCTGCGGGGACACGTGGACTCGCTGGTGGTGGTGGTGGCCTGCAAAGGCGGCCAAGTCCTGCACCTTGTTTGCAGGACGGGTCAGACGCTTCTTCGTCCTGTTGTCACCTGAGAAAGATTTTTATGGTTAGGTAATTTTCGGAATGGCCTGCTGTTGGATGGGTAACCGTTTTAAAGAAAATATGCATTAGATATATCCTGATACTATACTTTAAGTTTTTATGACGATTATTATATTTGGAATAATGGTTGGCCCTATTAAATCTTACACGTTATAACATAGTGATGGCGGTCTGTTGTGTGCTGGTTTTGGTGATCAAGAATGATAAAATCTATAACTTCTTGTGTGGTTAACTAAAAAAAAAGCAGGCCAAGTTCGAGTCGGACTCACGCACGAAGGATTCCGTACCATAGACCAGGAAAACAACATAGATGAATATTTCATTATGCATTAAATAAACGAAGTTCCTGCCAATAATAGACTTACTGATGACATCGGACTCGTCCACAATCTCGGCCTGTATCATCTCTTCGATGACGTCTTCCAGGGTCACCAGCCCCACGGTCTCGTAGACCGGGTCACCATCGCCCTCTTCGATGCGTTGCACAAACGCCATGTGGCCTTTGTGACCTGGGGAATGAGGAAAATAAAGAGTTTTTACAAAAAAAATGTATATCACATCTTTAGGTGGATCCACATAGACCGGCGGCATTTACATCGCATAGCGATTGATTAAGATTTCTGCCTACTACACGGTAGAATACCATGACCGTGTAAGGAACGTGTCAGTCAAAGAAAACTGACACCTTCCCACTAGACCGTTCCGTCACCGACCAACACCGTGGTGAGTCATGCACGGAGCATGTCAGCACTGGTAAAATTCGAAAAAAATTCAAAATACAAAATCTCTATTTCAATTTAGGTCATGAAATTACACTTATGAACGTCAAATATACGGTGAAATAAAATATAAAAATAAATGTGCCCTGAAAGGGCCGAAACATGTATTATCTATTGGGCCCTACCAGCGCTTCGAGACAGAACACAGACAATAAGGCAAGTGCTGAGAAGAAACGCCGGAACAAACTCAGTCACCACTAGCTGCCGTAAAATCAAAATCATCAAAGGTAAGTACATCAGTCGGTGCAGGTGCAGGTAAAATACGCTCTCGCTCCATATAATGGTGAGACAGAACGCTGTAGATCCGTTTAGTGGGCAGAGTAGACCGTACCGTGTTGCTTTTCGTGTCTCATACGCATCTAGCACGATCATGATATGGTACGGTGTGGTAAGCCCAGACCTGTTTTTTTTTAATAATGCCATTAAGTTTAGGTTGATTTTCCTCAAGATTAGCTGAAACTAATCGAACCCCTTTTTACCGCTGTAGGGGAGACTGGGGCTGGTTTTAACAGGGGTAAATACTAACAGCGTAATTACATAGAACCTATTCGACTTACCACGCTGATTCCAACGCACTTTGTGCTTACGATTACTCGCGAACGTGTCTACACCTGTCAGTTGTCGGCCGAGCGTCACGGGAGCAGGTTGTGTCAGACGCCTCCAATTTTACAGGTAAATGAACTTTTTTACTGGTTTAATTTTTTGCATTACTCTTTAAATATTTATCGTAGAAAATTGGCTTTGGTATTGCATAAATCCGTATTTATTGTATTTTTCATTAATGTTAAAGTTTTTATCGAGAATATAACCGGCAAAAGAAAAATAATAACTTTGTGCAAAATGGGGTCGTGGGGTTGGTTTTAACAAAATGCACGGGGTAGGTTCTAACGCGTTAATATTTGCCCCGCATACGGGGCAAGTTGAAAAAAAATAATATTGTAGGTAATATCGTTCTTTCTGTTTCTATACGAGGATGCAATTTTGATCACAACTGCGACCCAATTTCGAAAAATGTTAAGGTTGAGTGGTTGGCGTGCCGGTTTTCAAGGCGCCATCATCTCTGAGGTTCCAGGTTCAATTCCCGGTCGGGGCAATGTAGAAAAATAAGTTTTCTACATTGTCTTGGGTCTGGGTGTTGTGGTACCTTCGTTATTTCTGATTTCAATAACACAAGTGCATAAGCTACTTACTAAGGAATCGGAGCAATGTACCTATGTGATGTTGTTCACTATTTATTTCTTTATTTATTTAATATGTATAGATTACTTGTAATGTGAATCGACCTATTAAACTTCTATTGTTTTTTTAGAATGAGGAATTATAAAGGAAAAACCACGCGTGGAAGTACGTCGAAAGAGGTCTATGAGCTAGCAGCTAAGGAAGTGGTGGAAAATAAAAAGAGCTTTAGAAGAAGAAGCTAAGCTGAAGAATAACAAAAAGAAATCTACTGCGAATTTTAAAGTCAATAAGGAAACGCAAAGAGTTAAGAAACGTAAAGTGGAGAAAAAAGAAAAGAAGTCCGGTAAGCAGCCTAAGAATAGAGTGAAAAAGAAATTATTAATAGAGAGTTTAGAAGAAGACGATAATGAGGATGAGGACATTGGCTTAGGATGTGGCTCATCATATTCTGGAGATAAAAGAGAAGTTTACAAAAATGCCAAGACCATGTACGGTATCTCTTAAAATACCTAAAAATACAGGTACACATAGACATAGTACTGTATGTAATTTTAATTTAATTCACAATTTTTAGGTAATAATAAACTTTTAAAAACCTTGGCAACTGCTCCTGTCTATGTCTACTTACTCTAAAAACATGTCGAATCGTGAATAAAAAGTTAATCTGTCAATGTCAAATAATCTAACAATGTCAAATGTCATTATGCTTTCCGCTTTCGATCTTTTTAATCTGTTCAAATAGCTGATTGGCTGGCAGGTATTTGACAGATTTATTAGACATCATGAAATATTGCTTTAGTAGAGGAGTTATTTTTTGTTCTTTTATTTGATAAAGATGGATTTAGTCAGTTTGAAGTTTATTACACATGGTTAAACGGCAATGAGCCGAATTTCATTTTATTTGGACGGTTAATGATCATTTGATGATCAAATAATATTTTTTGTTCTTTCATTTGAGTAATGCTGATTGAGTGAGTCAGTTTAACTAATATAATTTAAGTTTTCTATTTATTTTATGAACGATAAGGAACCGCATTTAATATTATTAGTGTTTCAAATAAACATTTAATATTATTTTGTTGTTTATCTTAACTAAAATCCCATTCCAAACTACATGTTATTTCTTACCCCCACTGTTAAAACTTTCCCCAGCGGTGTTAAAACCAACCCCAAACCGGGGGTAAGATCTAACAAGTGACTTGTTTGCCAAAACTCATTTTTTCTCAGATATGGTAATTATTATATACATTTTGTTGTGCTTTACGTAAAGCTCATTAAATTTTGCATCATGTACCAAAAAACCATGTTTCTTGCTAAAGTAGTTTTGAAAATATTACGCTTAATTCAAAATTTGTTAGAACCAGCCCCAGTCTCCTAAACGGCCAGACTGATTTCATATCGAAAGCGAATTAGCAACCAATCTTTCTTGGCACCCATCCCAGACAACCATTTACGCATCCCTAAAAATCATCAAACGTGCAATTCACGTGTAAAAACTCGTAATTCAGTCTGGCCGTCCATGAATCATGTAAAAATTGGACATCGCACCGTCTAGCAAACTTGGCGCCGTTTCAAATGACGTAAAGCATCGGTTTATATCGGGGGCCGGCTTTTTATAGTCATTATTAAAAATCGTGCCAAATTTTAATAAGAATCTGCCGAATTTATGGGTGGATGGTGCTATAAATTAGTCATGTGGTTTGAAATTTTACGGCTTTTATTGGAAATGCGAAAAAAAACCAATTGGTTTAGCTGCTCTAAAGAAATGAGTGCCTGGGATTGGTAACTATATTCATAGAATAGAATAGAATAGAATTATTATTTATTTGACACACACATAAAAATAAAAAACAAAAATATCAAAATACAAAAATAAAAATAAAATAAAATTGGACGGAACAAAAAACACAAAGCCTCAAAGTGTGCCAAAAAGGACCCCGCTCAGTATAAGTCGTGACAGCAGATGGTAAGCATGCCACGACACTGATTTTCAGCGGGAGCCCTTGCTAAGTGCTGGGTGTAAGCACACACTTGAGGAACAAACTTAAAATTAACAATTAAAAACATAAAAATTAATAATAATAATAATTTGAAATTACATTAAATAATATTAAATAATTGGAATTGAAACATGCAAAAAAAAAAAATAAGATACAACAATTAATTAAAAAACCGGTTAAGTGCGTGTCGGACCCGCGCACTGAGGGTTCCGTGCCACCCTTAACTGAATTCAGGGTCCACTTACTTTCACTTAACGAAAACATCACAATATATTGCGACAGCAAAAATAACTTTGTTTTTCATAGTGTTTGTATGAAAGACAAAGTTATATTTGCGGTTGATAAAAATGTGCAATATCTCAAAAACTACTGGTTCGATCTCCTTCAAACCAATTTTCGTTGCAAGTTTTTGTTGAGATCTACAACATATATTTTTTTCAAAATTTTCACTTTCTTAGTTCAAAAGTTAGATGGGGGGGGACGCCCATTTTACCACTTTGGAAGCGTCTATATCTCAAACCTTACACTTTTAGAAAAAATGGTTTTAGAAACCTCAACATCATTTTAAAAGACCTATCCATAGACACCCCACACGCATAGGTTTGAGTAAAAAAAAAAAATTAGGTTTTAGTTTCATGTATGGGAGCCCCCCCTTAAATATTATTTTTTCTTACTTTTTATGTCTGAATCGGAAAGCGGTGAACAAAATACACCTACCTACCAAGTTTCAGCTATGTGATGCTTATAGTTTCAAAATAAAGTGGCTGTGACATACGGACGGACAGACAGACAGACAGACAGACAGACAGACAGACAGACAGACAGACAGACAGACAGACAGACAGACAGACAGACAGACTTGACGAAACTATAAGGGTTCCGTTTTTTGCCATTCGGCTACGGAACCCTAAAAGTATACAAAACGAAATGCGCTTGCAGCGCCCTCAACTTACCGGTAGCCGTACCGGTTTTGTGTGTTCCCGACCTTATTAGTGTTACTTCCGTCTGTCATAATCTGTCTCTGTCAAATAATCGATCCGCTCCGCGACCCGCAACCTAACCCAAAAAATACCAGATTTGTTAAAAAAAATTGCCACGTCGTGAAACCACACCCCAAATTTTAAAAATCATATCAGTTTTGACCTTTAGAACATTGTAGCCGAGTGAAAAAGCACGGTTGAGTGAAGAAATAGGGGATCTAACCGCCTGTTTGGTGTGTGGATCTTTCCGTGCCCCCACGTTCGACGCGCATACCACGTTGGTAAGTGGAAGGAACGAAGTCATATATGATTTTGGCCTCTTCTTGTTGGCTTGAGAGAAAGGTCTTTTTACATTGTAATTGAAAGTTTTTTTTTGCTTTCAGGGCGTGCACTGGAGGGGGCAAGGAGTTCCAGCACCGCGTGGCGGCGAAACGAAAAGATCCCCGGAAGGTTACTGTGCGATGTCGAGGAGTCAGAAACACAGGCGTGCACGCTCTTCTCCCCCGCCCGTCCCCACTCCGTGCCCAATGCAGCTTTTCCCCCAAATATGCCGGTTTCTGGGTCTTTATAACACCAAATAGCAGAGTTGCTAGGTGTAGCTTTCGGCGTGCTTCCATTTTTAATATATTTGCTGCATTGAGATATGGCGTCACATGCGTCCGTGGTGGAATGTGGAAGCAGAACCTAGCACAGGCATTTTGCACCCGCTGAATGAGCCTCTCAGACCTCGCCAGTAAACAAGGGCCATATACTGTGTCGCAGTAATTGAGTTTGGATAGAATCAGCGATTCGCACAATGCTACTCTAATTTTTTCGCACAAATAAGGCCTCACTTTATACAACAACCTCAGTCTGTAGAAACAGTTCTTTACACATTCTGCAATGTGACTCTCGAATCTGAGGCTGCTGTCAAAAATCAAGCCCAGGTTCCTGGCCCTGTCTACCCTTTCAATTGGTTCACCGTTTATTTTGATTTGAATTGCAGAACTATCAAGTTTAGCCAATTTCTTCGCGGACCCAATAACCATAACTTTTGTCTTCCTTGCGTTTAGTGTGAGTGAGTTTGCGGAGCACCAGTCCACTATTCTCTGTAGCTCATCATTGATCATGTTAACAGCATCCTCACATTCTGCAGGGACAAATGGCAAGTACAGTTGAATATCATCAGCGTACATGTGGTACTTGCAATATCTAATACATTCTGTGATATCTGCACTGTAGAGAATGTAGAGGATAGGCCCCAGAATTGAGCCTTGTGGGACTCCTCTGTTTACAGTTCGCTGTTCAGATCGCAGTATGGTGCCGTCAGGTCTTTTCAGCTCCACATATTGCCGCCTTTCAGTCAAGTAGCTGTGGAACCATTTTACAGTGCTAGTGTCCAAGCCAAAGTACCTCAGCTTGGATAGGAGCAGGGGTATGCTTATGGAGTCAAATGCCCGTGAGAAGTCGAGCAGCAGCAGCATTGAGACCAGTCCGTGGTCCTGAGCCGACAGAAGGCCGTCCACAACATCTGCCAGGGCCGTGGCCGTCCCAAAGCCCCTGCGGAAGCCTGACTGTAGAGGTGGTAGTAAATTGTTTTTCTCTAGGTAGCCGGTCAGCTGGTTGCATACTATTCTCTCCAATACTTTAGAGACACATGGCAGAAGACTTATTGGCCTAAGCTCCTGCAGGGACGTTGGATGGTTGGATTTAGGCAAAGGCTTGACAATGGCCACTTTCCAATCATCAGGGAATCTACTCTCCATTATGGAGCGATTGACTATGGCCGTGATGGTATCCAGCGAGTGAGGGAGGGTCAGCAGCAACATATCCAACGACACTCCGTCACTACCCTGAGCATTTGATTTCAGTCCTTTAATTGTCTTCATAACTGTTTCCTGCCCCACCGTTTGCAAAGAGAAGGTAGCAGAGCCATCAATTCTATGGTACTCAAAGTAAGTCAGCTGTGAGATGGTGACTTCACTAGCACCAGGAACATTTAGAAAGTGTGAATTAATAATGTCTGGGTCATTGAATATTATTGATAATTCAGTGTTGGATTTCTTGTTTGGAAGTACCGAGCCCTTTAGGTTTTTCCATAGACTTTTTGGATCACCGAGTTTGTTATTTATATTATAGGTAAAGAAGCATGACTTTTCATGTTCGATTGCCCTTGCCACAATCCGCTTCATCTCCCTGTAGCTGTCCCTGAGCAATAGAGTCCCCTGTAGTCTATATTGTTTATGAAAGTTATCCCTGAGCGTCATCATTTCTTTGATGGTATCTGTGATCCACGGATGTGGTGGATGCTTGAATTTTTTTGTTTTTAGTGGTGCGTGCAGGTCCATGAGGCCACGAACACAGAGAGTGAAAGCCCTTACCAGGCAGTTAACACCCTCAATGCCATTGAGACCCCCCCACTGAATGACATCAAGGTCCGCAACCAATCTCTCTGGCAGTATGCTCTTCAGTGGCCTATATGATACCCAGTAGGGGCTGGCCTTTTCCTTTTTTAGTTTCAGCTCTGCCAAAAGCATTGCGTGTGCTCCTAAATCAGGTGAATATCTTACCTTTACTTTCACTGCTGGTATATCAGTACAGATCACATCTATTAAAGTGCTGCTGTGGCTGGTAAAGTGTGTTGGTTCTGTTATAAGTTGCGTTAGGTTAAGGCATTGAGTAAATTGATTTAAAAGCCTGTGCTTATTACTGCCTATGTCAAGCTGGTCCATGTTAAAATCTCCCACTAGCACTATGCCATCCACTCCTGAGAACGCAGCTACAGATTCAGTAACAGCGTCAAGAAACAGGTCCACATTCTGCCACGGGGGTCTGTAAGCTGTTCCAACGATGACCTCTCGATTCATTAGGCGCACCGATAGCCACATCTGCTGTATAGCAGACTCTGGATTAGGATGCTGGCGTAACCTGGCATTAAGACCTCGACGAATATAAAATCCCACCCCACCGCCGCAATCCTTCAAAATGCATCTCGGTCTTGGCACATGCCTCAGCTGGTAGCCTGGTAATCTGGGTGCCCTGCAGTCCTCCTCGCTCTCCATCCATGTTTCGTTTATAGCCATTATGTCTGGACTCTCCTCCCCCATCGCCACTATAAACTCCTCGTGCTTAGTACCTAAAGACCCGGCATTAAATAATCCAACTAACAAATTTTTCAGCCCAAGGCCTGGGACAGCGGTAAGTTTATTAAAACCCAGTGTGCAGATGATATAATTGAAATATTATAAAAATTAATAT
>OY757282.1:4709168-4802462 GCA_963584085.1 Pyrausta aurata | reverse complement strand
TGCTGGTTCGAATCCCGCCCGTGCGCAATTTTTGGTTTCATATTTCATCTTTTAAGAATAAAATATGACACTGTGAGTGTTAAAAATATTGTAAAACCATTGAGTAGCGAAGCGTTATCATTTCCGAGTTGAATTTATTCTGTAAAGAATAACTACTTGGCCCGCTGTTGCATAAACAGACGGGTAGGTGGCGCTAACGTCACGCAATGACGTATCAATGAGACCAAGAATTTCGCGCGGTCGGACCGACGGCACGGTAGCTCAATTGGAAGAGCAGTTGGCCCGGATTGCCAGAAAGATGCTGGTTCGAATCCCGCCCGTGCGCAATTTTTGGTTTCATATTTCATCTTTTAAGAATAAAATATGACACTGTGAGTGTTAAAAATATTGTAAAACCATTGAGTAGCGAAGCGTTATCATTTCCGAGTTGAATTTATTCTGTAAAGAATAACTACTTGGCCCGCTGTTGCATAAACAGACGGGTAGGTGGCGCTAACGTCACGCAATGACGTATCAATGAGACCAAGAATTTCGCGCGGTCGGACCGACGGCACGGTAGCTCAATTGGAAGAGCAGTTGGCCCGGATTGCCAGAAAGATGCTGGTTCGAATCCCGCCCGTGCGCAATTTTTGGTTTCATATTTCATCTTTTAAGAATAAAATATGACACTGTGAGTGTTAAAAATATTGTAAAACCATCGATCGATATTCTTTACAAAGATTTTAATTATTTGTTTTTTTCTGCTTTTTTGTACTCTGTTATTAAATGATATTACATGATTTTTGCGTGCCGTTATTATTTCTAATCATGTTAGGTGTTGTTAGTACTGTAAATCATCTGTCATATTTTGTTCAAAACTAGAGTTTTCCTTTCTCGCTGAACTACATAATACCTCACCAAGACATCTACAACCACTTTTGTAAATTTAATGTTTTCCTCACAGTCGAAATGAAAAATAGTATGTTTAACTCGGGTGAAGCACCCATTTCACTCTCGAATTATTGGCGCTCTCACTTCGTTCGAGCGCTAGAAACATCTCGAGTGAAATGGGTATAACAATCTACTATTATTTGCTGATATTTTTTTAAAAGTTACAAAAAGATTGTTTACATTGTTGGACTAGCAAAGATGAATAGAGTTTAAGACTATGATACAATTTTCTGGCCACTGTTGCTTAAAGGCAGCCCCTGTACCAATTGAAGTCAGTTTTTCATGACCTGTACCACTATATTATTAAGAAAACTGAAGTTTATTTAAATAAATAAATTAAATACTTGTAATAATGCAAAAATTTGGATTTTATTATTCGATTACAATTCAAATTAAAATAGGAAATCAAATAGCACGGATACAAATGTAATTTAACTAATATTTTTTACAAAATAAAAACAAGATATAAGTAGAGTACTAGCTTTTTCAATCGCAAAATTGAAAAGTTAAATAAAATAAGTACAAAATGATAAAAACTACATATTATTGAAGTTTGATTGAACAATCAACGGTAAATATCTTAGAAATAAAGATAACATGAGGGCAGTTAGCAATTAAATAAATCTTTCGACTTAACATAATATAGTAGTGGACGATTATAAAATAATAAGCAAAATTGACGTTTTTTTTTCAAATGTACAGTATTTATAAACGCCACCTAGTGGCAGTATTTTAATACGTATTTTCATAGGGAAATAGTGACATCTACGATAATATTTACGCAATTTTCCTTTATACGTACAGTTCATATTTTTATGCTCTTACTTTAAAACATAGCAACATGTTATTTAAAATTTATTTAGCCTAAAAATTTTCAAACAGAATAAAATATTTCATCACGCAAATCAACATAATATTTAATCGTTAAGCTACATTCGATTTAGTGCAAAACTTCACAATAGCCCACCACTATTCAAACGTCACACGTTGGCTCGCAAAATGTTGCCACATTCAAAAAGAAAATAAGTACTAATGCGTAAAACATCTACTTTACATCTAATTGTTAAAAATAGCAACAAATGCTTTATTAAATACTATAAAAACTATTAAAATACTATTCTTAAGTAACTATATAAAATAACATGCATTTATTAAATTAAGAAGTTGGAACACGGTTTCCATTTAAAATTAATACAATATATGACAACAAGATATTGGTATCTGGAAGACTATGTTTCAATTGTGTTCTGTAAATATTATATAATAATAATCACACAATTTAATATGATATGTTGGTTTTGTTGTGTTCTGTTCATGCTGCGCAAACCTATGCTACTTTGTCATAAAGGTCAGTGTTGCCAACTTTTGCTTTTCTACTTCTTTAGTAGTTTTTCTTCTTCCGGATTGGTAGTTTCTTCCATTATTTTCGGCGAGAACTGTAAAAAAGAGAGATATTTGAGTTTTGACGGTTTATTAATTATTTATGCTATCACTACAATACAATACCTTTAATATCTTGATTTTGGTTCATCCGTATTCTTTAGCAGCGTGTAATGCAAAACACATAATTTAAAAGTCTTACTAATGGATAATAATTTGATTGCATTCAAAATAAAAATAAATAATCACATTAAAATAATAATGATTCAAAAGATGGTCGCAGACACCGCTGCTTTACCACTTTCGAACGAAAATCGCTTCCACACGCGACACTAAATGATATTTTCAAATAAAAGACATCGCGAGATTCAAGTAATTTTGACTTTGAAACTGGTAATGCGGTAGTGTCCTCATAGTACTTTTTAGAGAAAAAAATTGCAAGAGAATAAGAAAATAATATCTTTTTTTGAGAATACCTGAGACGGGCGATCTATCATATTATCTCCAAGGTTTTCGCCTTCGCTCAGCAGCTGAAAAAAAAAGAACAAGACAATCTTATTCAAATGTACTAAAAAGTTTGTTTTAGCAGATTCATCGTAATCTTCTACTATATAAAAATAAGTCGGGTTTTCCTCCCTGACGCTATAACTCCAGAACGCACCAATCGATTTCCACGGTTTTGAAAAAAGGTCACGTAAGGTAAGGCTCCGTGAGGTTTATAGCAAAGAAAATTCCCATAAAACGGGGCCGGGGCGGGACGGGGCTGGGGGCGAAACGAAGTTCGCTGGGACCGCATATTTTTTCCCTGGTAGCACAATAACAGAACATTCCGTCACCGACCAACTACGTCGCGTGTCACACAGCGTCGCGTGTCAGCCATAATACGCTCTCGCTCCATAAACGGTGACACAGAACGCTGTAGATCCGTTCAGTGGGCATAGTAGAGTGTAACGTGTTGCTTTTCGATACGCTTCTAGCACGGTCATGCCATGGTACGATGTAGTGGTCCCTTAATTAAAAGGTAAAAAAACCGCCACTGAGCAGTTTTCTCCTATCGTTTTACAGCTCTAACTAGATGGCGTTAGGGTCACTTTAGGAGCATTTTTTTCACGATGGTGGAAATTATAAACAAAGAAAAAAATGGGCGTTATTAAATATTGTAAAATGCGTTAATAATGACTTATGGATTAATAAGGGTACTTATTTTTTGACATTATTATGTTCTATAGGTACTAAAGTTTTACATTAATATTGTTCTACTGTTTAATATTTACGTTGGCGAAAAGCAATTACGCTTCGTTATAAAACTTAAATGAAGTTTAAAAAGTTAGTTCCTAAAGTGACACTAGCGCCATCTCTCGATGTAATAAACATCTCATGACAAGAAAACTGCTCATTACCTTGTCTACTTCCGGTTCTATCTGCTCGTTGGTGCCTCCTTTGTTGAGGGCTCCTTTCTCCATCAAGGTAGCGCGTTTAGCGGCCAGGTACATAGATCTGTGGAGAATTAAAAATACAGGGCATGGCCACATTTATTTAGGCCAGTGTAACTTTTTTATTTTTTTTCTTCTTTTTTATTCTCTTGTCTTTTACTGTTCTGTGATAATATAAGTAGGTTTTTTTTGTTTGTAATTTAAGTGTAGTATTGTGTGTGTTTTTCTCTCCAATAAATACTTTTTCTTTCTTTCTTTCAGTGTGTATGTTATGTAAGTGGGTGAATCAACTTTTCTCTGTCCCAACGTGAAAAGTTGAGAGAAATAAAAAAGTTAAGGGGATCATGATTTTAACAAAAGATCCGTGTTCCTCAATTATTGATCAATCATATTCCAAGAAAGGGCACGAATTTTGATGTGTGATTTACGAGTAAATTATCTCAGTCCAGCTAAGGACCTAAAAATCAGTCCCCTGGGTGACCGTTATTTTGACCAATAAAATAACAAAAAATCGGTACATAAATAACTGTCTTAGCAAGATCTATATAATAACATTCTAAATCAGTTACCACATATTTATTAACTATTAAGACTTTTTTTATATACCTGAAAACTATGTCTCTTGAGTCACTAATCCAAAAATCAATCCTAAAAGTTCTTATAATTCTTTAGAAAACAGTCACATAACAAAAATACTTCTTGGGCTAACTTATCTCATAAACCTTTAAAGTTCTACATAATATTTTTCGTGGTACAATACTTGTCAGTGAAATAAAACACAGAAATCTGCGCAAAAACAGGGGGACAAATTGGTTTGTCAGGAGACAATATGTAACCCAAGAGACAATAATATGCAAATAAACAACAATTTTATCAAAAAGTTTTACAAGCATAACAAATGTATATGCCTGTCTTTGTAAGAAAAGACTGAAATCACAACCGTATCATCTTATTTCAAGGTTAAGCAGTACGTTTTGTCATTTCTCTACTTCAATTTGGGCTAACCTCAGTAGAGGATAAGCCTGAATAATATTATTGAATCAAGAGATCATTCTCGCTCAAGCTATTCATATAATGCAACTGGCAACTATCTAAGAGGCTCTTAATTATTTCGGAGAAACAGGTAGGGCATAAAGTTTCTGGGGTTTTGTGTCTTATAATTGCCCTAAAACAGCTCGTCCTCCCGAATCTGGGCTGAAATGTAACACCTCTATCCCTTAAAAGGGATTTTAAGGAAATTTCCCTGTGCCTGATCACCTGAGTATCTGTCTCAGTGACTGAATACCTTCTGCTTCTTTGAAGTTGAGATTGAATGACCTTCCGGCTGAAATTCAATCTCAACTTCAGACAGTTAATCAAATCCATATCCTAAAAATCAGCTAAAAACTTGAAATTATCTCCAACGTCAGCAATACTTCATTCCAAAGCAACTTTCTCAACTCTTTAAACTCAGGTTTGATATTGCATGGACTACATTATTATTTTGAGGACTTTGGATCTCCCAAATACCAACTGACTGTGTGGATTCGGAACCGAGCCACAAGAGTTGGGGGATGCTGAACTTAGTCAGCATAAGCTGCTTAAGCAGTTTAATGAATTTCGAAGCCAATCCGGCCCCTTTTCAGTATCTGAACACAAGACGTGAACGTGGTTTCCACCCTAATGTCATAGTCATAACAGTTTTAAGCACCAGATGTTATCGATCTACATTTCTGATGCATACAGCTAAGGAAACCAACTCTTGGAGTGAGTGACAATTGCTTCGTCGAGTCTAGGTGGGACAAATGATCCAACTAAGAGGGTATAACTTCGAGAACGAAAGTTCTAGATTGAAGATCTTTTATCAAAAGAGTAGAAATCACTGGTGAGATGGGAAGACGACTTGCAACTTAACTGCTTGCAACTGGTCTCTATAGAAAACTATGGGAAGGTTTATTATTAGCAATGGACATCCTACGGCTGTTAACGATGGTATTGATTACTAAATAGGACCCGGACTTTTTAGGCACATAGAATAGATTAAAGTCAGACATGGTCTTTCTTCGCCTGAATTATGTATTACGTAATTTACGTACCACATTTAATATTATGTATTTTTTGTTTCTCTCGATCTTTTTGTAAGTTTTCTCTTACAGCGCCTTTGTGTTTTGGCATGGGTGTATGATATCATTTCTCTGAGTAACAGATTACATTTATACTGAGTATAATCAAAAATTGGCTAAAATTACTAAGTATTATTGTAACAGGTATGGGATATAATATTTCAGACTTTATTATTTGGAGAAATAATAGTAAAACACTGTACATCCATCAGCTTTTAGGAAAGTTATATGTGGAACTTTACTTAATGAGACGGCAAGATGGGATAAGAAAAACCACTATAATAAGACTTTATATTGTTAAAACAATATTAAATAACAAGTTAATACAGCAAAAACTAATTATTGTATGATTAAACTTTATTGATACAATAACCGCGTTTTGTCTCTGGTGTTACCTCTATTTGTCTCTTGAGTCACCTAAATAGTGAGGAAGGGGACCAGTAACTCCAAAGACATTTAGCCTTTAAAAAAATATAAACACGCCATTAACCACCAATTCACCTTCATTCATATTCTCACGTGATATTAGACCATATTGCTTATTGCATTTTAGTTCATAGTATGAAAAATAAAAGAAATACTTGGGAAAATGCGTGGTTGCCAGCGGAACAGTAAACGTACACTTGGCGTCACCTCTGACGGCGGATGAACTTGCCGAGTAAATTATCAGTCGCGAGAATAACGGACATGGTCACGTGAGACCTAGACCGTTTTCTGATATGTGCAAGCTTTAGTTGTGCCATTTTAAAACATAATACTAAATATAAGATAAGTAAGTCAGGGGACAACAAAATAACTGCACTCCGAGGGACACAATTTCAAAAGTCAAAATACCTAAAATATCGTTAAATTTTTCGGACGTCTCTTTAAACAAGTGAAACTATGGGCTTTGTTGATTGGGATGCCATATAAGATTTATCTGCTGTCATACAGTTTTTTCACACCAGACCTAAAAATTATAGAGAAACTTGCCGTGGGGACAGCAGATTTTTGTATGGGAGCCCAAAATTGTCCCCTGGGTCACCTAGCCAAAAACGAAAAATGTAATTAAAATGTTTATCAAAAAAATATTTTCATATTTCTTAATGATCTAAGTATAAGTTTATTTCAAAAAATATATTGAATTAAGTCATTATTTCCTGAAAATTGCTTTTGAACACTTGGGACACGAAAAGACAAAGAAAAGTTGATTGACCCAAGTACTTACTGTTAATGACGAGTAAGATGGTTCGTAAATGTTAATCTTTTTGCATTACGGTAAATGTAAAATAGTATAGTAAAAATAAATAAATAAAAATAAAGAAAGTAAAAAAATGAAAAATTAAAAAAACTTATTTACTAATGTTAGTAAGTACTTAATAACTCAAAGAGTCGTTTTTTCTAGTGGTTTTCCTGCGTCGAAAAAGGACCCAGGTTCTTTTTTTATTTATTTGGCATGGCTTTGCTCTATCTCTCTTTATCTAGAAAGAAAGAAAGAAAATGAATTTATTCGACCAAAATATACATATTTTTTAACGTTGAGACATTGATTGACATTTTCTCGCTTTATTTGAAAGGAACTTTCGATCCAGATACTTATGAAATTGTTTATACTATTATTTTTTATTTTTACCTCTTGATAGTCAGATAGTAGAGCTCTGCGATGGCTTTAACAGAGTAGTCGGGCACGAAGGTGTGACGCAGCATCGAGTCCATGTTCAGGTTTTGCAGGGAGCCCAGCGTGGACGGGGCGGGCGCTTCCGCTGTTGACAGGAAAAATGATAAAAAAATGAGGACAAAAACTAAAAATACAAAAAAAAGTCGCAATTAAAAAAAAAAGTAAAAAAGTAAAAAAAAAACATCTGAATAGATTTTCATGTAACATGGCAAAAAAAACACTCGGGATAAAAATAACAAAAATTGAACCGCCTTAAAAACCACAAAAGAACCAAAATAACGCTCATAGGAGAAACAAATTCATTAGAAGTCGATGCATGATGTCACCTAAATGACCAGCAACATTCTACAAAGGATAAATTCAAATTCAATTCAAAATTCAAATTCAAAATCTTTATTTCAATTTAGTTCATGAAATGAGACTTATGAACGTCAAAATATACAGTGAAAAAATAAAAATAAATGTGCCCTGATACATTTGTTAATTCTATCTAATCTATGGTACGTTCATCTTTCCACTAGGTAGGTAGGTGTATTTTGCTCACCGATTTCCGATTCAGATACAAAAAGTAAGAAAAAATGATATTTAAGGGGGGGCTCCCATACATGAAACTATAACCTAAAAATTTTTTTTTACTCAAACCTATGCGTGTGGGATGTGTATGGATTGGATAGGTCTTTTAAAATGATTGTAAATGTTTCTAAAACCATTTTTTCTAAAAGTGTAAGGTTTGAGATATAGACGCTTCCAAAGTGGTAAAATGGGCGTCCTCTCCCCCATCTAACTTTTGAACTAAGAAAGTGAAAATTTTGGAAAAAATATATGATGTAGACAACGAAAATTGGTTTGAAGGAGATCGAACTAGTAGTTTTTGAGATATTGCACATTTTTTTCAACCGCAAATATAACTTTGTCTTTCATACAAACACTATAAAAAACAAAGTTTTTTTTACTGTCGCAGTATATTTTGATGTTTTCGTTAAGTGAAAGTAAGTGGACCCTGAATTCAGTTAAGGGTGGCACGGAACCCTCAGTGCGCGGGTCCGACACGCACTTAACCGGTTTTTTGTGTTTTTTTCTGAACTCACCAACGCCGATGTTCTGTGTGAGCGCCTGGACGCCGAAGTAGGTGAAGGGGCCGGCCTCGAACACGAGGTTCTCGCGGCCCACAGTCACCTCCACTCGCCCCTCAAGGATCAGGACGAAGTAGTCCACCTGCAGAACGAAATACAGCCTTAAAATTATGAAGATAAAGGTTTATTTTTCAATGCTACATGAAAGTGTTGTTGGGGTCGGTTCTGAGTCCTTTACAATCATTGAAAAGTCTTTGAAAAACTAATGTCGATATATTTCGTCATTTTCAGTGTTTTTTTTGACGACGCGTTTGGTGTAGTGGTAAGCGCTCCTGACTATTACGCCGGCCGTCGCGGGTTCGAATCCCGCAAGGGCAAATGTTTGTGTGCTGAGCACGAGAATTTGTACCCAAATCATGGATGTTATATGTATTTAAGTAATTATGGGAGACGCCCCCGTCATAATCGTTGTCTGGTACTTCGTAACACAAGGAAGATTCCTTACCACGAAACCAGACAATTGGTGTGTTGTGTGGCGCATATTTATTTATATTTATTTTTTTATTCTCGGCTAAGCAGATATTTGACCTCGATCGCACCCGGTGTTCAGTTGTAGATGAGGTCTAGGATGGTGCATATCTGCTTAGTAGCAGCCTGTTCAATCATGCATTATAATAATAATAATAAAAAATCTTTATTAGTTCTTAAAGGCATACAAGTTTTCTTTAGAAATATAAGTTACATTCTAACAAAGGGCTAGTATAAAGATGGGGACTATTGACGTCTATACTAGTTTACAAAGAAACTGTGTGTCAGACGTCGACTCTTCCACATATTGTTACAGTAATTGATATTATGAAAAGTGAGCAGTATTGCTAAACATATTTAAAGGTAAAACAAAAAATATTAATAAAAATATAAAGCATTGAAGAGACTTTGGTCATATTCCTTAGGAAAAACTTTAGTAGGCAGCGAGTTCCATTCCCTAGCTGCACGCATTAAAAAAGTGTCAGCAAAGCGCTTTGTGCGAGCAGGTGGAATGTCAACAACATAGGGATAGTACGCTAGCCTGGTCTGGTCTGGTCCCCTTGTGATGGAATGGAGCTGGTGGAACAAGATCATGCAGTGTTTTTTTTAATATACAAGTTTAACGTCCTTGGTCACAAAGCCATACAGACAATCATCATTATTAAAGTTAAATATTTACACTTATCATCACTAAAACTAACACTAAACTATCCTAACCTAACCTAATGCATTGAAATGCGATGCTGGTTCGCATTTCAATGCTCAACAAGGGAGTTTACCGCGGGAGTAGCGATCCGAATCAGAGAACGCGCGATCCGGGATCAGGAACGCGCTTAACTTTATTTCTCACTTTGTCTTCATTGATTTCTTCAATAGCACACATTATTATGTTAATTCCAGCACAAAACCACAATAATATACTCGAAAAAACCAACTAATAAAATGAGGAAATAAAGTCCATCTTCCTATTCTCGTTTCCCGCGCTAAACTCCATCATGCAGTGTTGCACATGATAGTGTTGTTGATGTCGATTCTGAGTCCTTTACAATCACTGAAAAGTCAGCTAGATATCATTAAACATTTTCTTTCTTTCTTTAAATGTGTCTCACCGGCTTGCCCTCCTGGAAGACGTATCTCTTGGGGTCGTCCCGTCCCTCGTCCCCGCGCAGCTTGATGTGCTGTATCACGTCCTGTTTCAAAAGACGACGGAGCACCGATTCCGATATTAGCTCCGGACGGAATGGATCCACGCCTGCGGAAGAAATTTAATTAAATTTACAATAGACAGTATATTGTTTTAAACTTTCATGGTCACTAATATTAGAATATTTAGATACGGGATTGCTACCAAGTACCTTATTATTTATGAGCTTCCGATATTTCGGCGCTATGGTTAACATGGTAGCAATCCCGTATTTAACTATTCTAATACAATAGACAGGTTTTTAATTTTGTTGTTAGGACTATGATAAAACGGCCGAGAAGTGCATCTATTTAAATTAAATATTCATTAAGTTTTTCTATCTCAGGAACGTCTTCCACAAGGCACTATTCTAAGACCACTGCTATTTCTGCTTAACACTAAATAAAATCTTATTATCTTGACAATGCTGCCTAATATTCAGAAACTGGAACAAAGCGAGGATCAGCTTTGACGAGGACACTTATAATAAAAATTGCACAAGGCACTACAAATAGGAACAAAAACGGATTCAGTACAGCACCCTGTGGAACTTTCATCTTTAATATAAGAAACATTAACCTATTAATCTAGGAAATACTGACTAACTACGGGATACATGGGAGATGCTGATAGAAAGACTTCCACTAGATACTTTCTGTGTCTACTGCTATTCCTACCCAATATAATCAAAAAGGAAACCTTATTATTTAGGCTATACTGACTAATATTCAGGAACTAACGTAGCCGGGATCAGCTACGGAGACACATTGCGACGCCGATGGAAAGACTCTCACAAGGCACTGTTCTGACCCCAATAATATTTTTGCTACTAAGTTTAAATAGTGTCAATTGAATTTAAACCATGATGTTAAAGTGTCTAGGTTATACTGACTTGTATTCAGGAACTGGAAGGTGGCCAGGACCAGCTGCGGGGAGACGTAGACTCGCTGGCGAAAAGTTTTCCACAAGGCACTATCCTGAACCCACTTTCATTCCTACTCGAGGCACTTAAAATTAAGCTTTAACATCTAAATAATACTAACAAGTATGAAGTCAGGACCGACTACAGATATGCGGACTTACTAAGAATTCTATAAGGCACTACATTATAAGCAGGAATAAAAATGGGCTCAGTGTAGAGCCCTGTGGAACTCCCATCTTCGATCGACTAAATAGGCAATACTGACTTGTATTCAGGAACTGGAACGTGGCCAAGACCAGCTGCGGGGACACGTGGACTCGCTGGTGGTGGTGGTGGCCTGCGAAGGCGGCCAAGTCTTGCACCTTGTTTGCAGGACGGGTCAGACGCTTCTTCGTCCTGTTGTCACCTGAGAAAGATTTTTATGGTTAGGTAATCTTCGGAATTTTCTGATGTTGGATGGGTGACCATTTTGCAGTAATAGGCATGAATTTTTATGATACTGGTATAGATACGTTTAAGATTTACCAGTGACGAATATTTTTTAGTTATTTATTATTTTATTTTTAAGTTAATTACTAATTTACATTTTAAATTAACTTACGAATACTTCACTATTCACTATTCACAGCGTAACATAAACCAGACCCGTTAGCAAATTACAGTCACAGAAAAAAATGAGACCTCCGATAAAGGAGTGTGAGAGTCTGAACTAAAGTACATTTTTCTTCACTAGTTCAACATAGTATAAACAATCTTGCGTTCCTTTTTTGCGCAAATATTCCTTTAAAAACAAGATAAACACTAAACTTACAACATACATAGCTAATTCATCGTTCAACACTGAGATCTTTTTAAATTAAAAAGTAAATTAATTTTATTTGCTGATATTATTTTAAAAGTTACAAAAAAAAATGTTTACATTGTTGGACTAGCAAAGATTAATGGAGTTTAATCAGACTTATGGCAACAGAAATACATAATTTGTGAAAATTTCAACTGTCTCGCTATTGCGGTTCTTTAGCACAGCCTGGTGGCAGACAGACAGACGGACGGGTTGGGTACGGAACCCTAAATACTAATAAATAAGCTGTTACTATTAGTCAGAAATGCATCATCTCGTGCCAAATGTCTGGCCATACATAAAAAAACCGGTTAAGTGCGTGTCGGACCCGCGCACTGAGTGTTCCGTGCCAACTTTAACTGAATTAGGGATTCTTAGCCAAAATACCACAATATTTTGTTGACCGCAAATATAACTTTGTTTTTCGTAGTGCTTGTATGAAAAACAAAGTTATATTTGCGGTTGATAAAAATGTACTATATCTCAAAAACTGCTAGTTCGATTTCGCTCAAACCAATTTTCGTTTAAAGTTTATGTTGAGATCTACATTATATCTTTTTTTCAAAATTTTCACTTCCTTAGTTCAAAAGTTAGATGGGGGGTGGACGCCCAATTTACCACTTTGGAAGCGTCTATATCTCAAACGTTAGACTTTTAGAAAAAATGGTTTTATGGAACTTCAATGTCATTTTGAAAAACCTATTCATAGATCCCCACACGTAAAGGTTTGAGTAAAAAAATTTTTTTTGGTTTTAGTTTCATGTATGGGAGCCCCCCCCTATAATATCATTTTTTCAAATTTTTTGTACCTGGATCGGAAAGCGGTAAAGAGGATACACCTACCTACCAAGTTTCAGCGGTGTGATGCTAATAGTTTCAGAATAAAGTGGCTGTGACATACGGACGGACAGACAGACAGACAGACAGACTTGACGAAACTATAAGGGTTCCGTTTTTTGCCATTCGGCTACGGAATCCTAAAAACGAAGTTCCTGCCAATAATAGACTTACTGATGACATCGGACTCGTCCACAATCTCGGCCTGTATCATCTCTTCGATGACGTCTTCCAGGGTCACCAGCCCCACGGTCTCGTAGACCGGGTCACCATCGCCCTCTTCGATGCGTTGCACAAACGCCATGTGGCCTTTGTGACCTGAGGAATGAGGAAAAAGTGTTATTACTAACAAAAATGTATATCACATTACGGATCTTTAGGTGGATCCGACCGGCGGCATTTACATCGCATAGTGATTGATTAAGGTGTCTGCCTACTAAACGGTAGAAGACCATAACCTTGCTAGGAACGTGTCAGTTAAAGAAAACTGACACCTTCCCACTAGACCGTTCCGTCACCGACCAACACCGTGGTGAGTCATGCACGGAGCATGTCAGCACTGGTAAAATTCGAAAAAATTCAAAATACAAAATCTTTATTTCAATTTAGGTCATGAAATGACACTTATGAACGTCAAATATTCAGTGAAAAAAAATACATAAATAAATGTGCCCTGAAAGGGCCGAAACATGTATTATCTTTTGGGCCCTACCAGCGCTTCGAGACAGAACACAGACAATTAGGCAAGTGCTGAGAAGAAACGCCGGAACAAACTCACTCACCACTAGCTGCCGTAAAATCAAAATCATCAAAGGTAAGTACATCAGTCGGTGCAGGTGCAGGTAAAATACGCTCTCGCACGCTCTCGCTCCATATAATGGTGAGACAGAACGCTGTAGATCCGTTTAGTGGGCAGAGTAGAGCGTACCGTGTTGCTTTTCGTGTCTCATACGCATCTAGCACGATCATGATATGGTACGGTGTGGTAAGCCCAGACCTGTTTTTTTTTAATAATGCCATTAAGTTTAGGTTGATTTTCCTCAAGACTAGCTGAAACTAATGGAACGCCTTTAACCGCTGTGGCATAATATGTAAACGGCCAGACTGATTTCACATCGAAAGCGAATCAGCAACCAATCTTGGCTCCCATCCCAATCCAGACAACCATTTACGCATCCCTAAAAATCATCAAACGTGCAATTCACGTGCAAAAACTCGTAATTCAGTCTGGCCGGCCATGAATCATGTAAAAATTAGACATCACACCGTCTAGCAGACTTGGCGCCGTTTCAAATGACGTAAAGCATCGGTTTATATCGGGGGCCGGCTTTTTATAGTCATTATTAAAAATCGTGCCAAATTTTAATAAGAATCTGCCGAATTTGTGGGTGGATGGTGCTATAAATTAGTCATGTGGTTTGAAATTTTACGGCTTTTATTGGAAATGCGAAAAAAAACAAATGTGTTCAGCTGCTCTCAAGAAATGAGTGCCTGGGATTGGTAACTATATTCATAACATTCTCCTGCCGATTTTCGACAATGGCGTCCCCTTTCAACAGAGATAGGCCAGGTACGCAGGAGATATTATAGTGCCCAGATGTGTGCGCAATACACACAAGTGCACTCTCTGTTCCTTCACTCTCATTAATTCGGTGAGATGGCAGTCCAACACCGATGTGAGATCAGGCGCAGGACCGGCTTAACGTGCTTGCAGAGGCACGGGAGTGAAATTTCTGACTCCGAGCTGTTTTTCGAGTATTTTCAAGACAGAAACTTTCAGCCCGATCCAGGATTTGAACTTGGGACCTCTTGGGTAGCAACCAACGAGCTGACCGCTACATCAACGCAGCAGTCAACTATATGATATGATAAGGTTTGTCTGCCTACTTACTACCTCTTCACGCTTGAACAGCTGAACCGATTTAGATTAATGGTATAGTTCATATGGTGGAATAGTTTAAGGAAGGATTTATAATATAAGAAGTGGCTGATGGAAGCCAACGTTAATGTCGATTAATACCCAGATCCATAATGATTGATAAACCATAGATAAAATATGGAACTGACTGGACGTTAGCAACCCTGTTTTTTTTATCAAAGAAATGAATACTTTTGGCATCTATCCACCTACATTGTTATCACCATAGGCCATAAACCAAAATATAATAACGTCAAGATAATTTGGCAAATGTTCAGAGTGAAAGTAAGCTAAAATTATTCCTTCTATTTATTGTAATACATAAAATATTATTAGAACTGGATGTTTATATATTTGACTGACTGAAAAGCGAGGGTATCCTTGTATATGGGTGAATTTTTACTTTCGTTCGAATACGTATTTATAAACTTACGAGTAGGTCAACTTAATAATATAAAAATCATTATCTAAGTTGTGGTTTTGCTGTGAATATGTTAAATTAGCAGTCTTCGAGCAAACAGCGGCAGGATTACCAGAACGTAGTTGGGATTCTAGTGGGATGGGCTTCTCTATTAAAAGCTACAATATTCAGTGACGATCCTGTGACATGGCGAGTAAACGCCGCCATGAAATAAACTTTCCCCTGGTGTTGGGTAGCAGCAACATCAGCACTGGTAGAAGGCTGACGATTAGTTCAGTTGGTTATCAAGAGGCTAGAAACCCCGGTTCTTTAACTGCACACAATCTTTGACAAGTATAAAATCATCTATAATAATCTATGTAGGTTGAATTCCAGACAAACATTTCGCTGGAAAAATGTCTTGAAATCTGAATTCGCGTCTGCCACGTTATTTATAATGAATGTTTCTACACTTAAAAAGATGACCTACTTCGCGCATGTGCAAAATATGTTTTCATTAAAAATAGTAACGAACAAGGTCAGATGCAGACCTCGATGGTTTCCTGTGAATAAATGTTTTAGATGTGAAAAATTAGAAGAATATAAAGTTTGTGTAATTTATCTTCGCCTTTTTGTCAACGACCTTCTTCGAACTTTTCCATTCACACACTCACTCACCGATCATACGATTCCATTCACCATCGCTAGATCATCGTTCGCCATACTGCTTCATTCGTTCATTCTTTACGTTGACATTTCGTCACCTTTCGTTAAATCATCACTATATGATTTTACTACAGTGAAACCCATTTTTTTCGATCATTTGGTGTTTGTGGTAAAAGTTATTATATTAACTCTCTTACAGAATTTAGACTATAATGGCTAATGAGCTTGATTCGGTCGGGCGTAATACGCAGAACACTAAATCTAAAACTTAAGTGTATACTTTCTCTTTCATATAAATGAAGAGAGACAGAATACAATGATTTAGAAACCTCAAACTAAAAAGCTATCATTTGATTATAAAAATTAAAGAATCCATAGACGATTAGGACGGACCTTTTTTTTCCCCATATAGTGACACAAATAATCTTGGAATCCATTAAAACTCACTCGACTCAAGACCTCCAAAACGTAGGTATAAAGGCTGCCTTAATGATCCACTATAAGTAAACCGCTTCATTGAGATTCGCCTGCGGGGTACAAGGGCGCGTGGGAGGCGATAGCGGGTCGCGCATGGGGCGCCGCTCACTAACCGCGCTCTCGTCTCCCCCCGCACCCCACCGCCCCGCAGGCAAGGTCTTAATTTCGAGGTCTACTTACAGCTAGATTTCTAATCCATTTACCTTCTTTAAATTGCTTCAGCATGACATCCAGGGTGACATCTTCGAACACAAAGTTGCACGGGTTCTGGTAGTACTGGCAGAGTGTTCGTAATGGAGTATTGTCGTCCGGGTCCACGAACGCCAGGTCCTTGATGAACAGCACCGTGACTATGTTGCCACGGGAACCATCGTACACCGGTATGCGGGAGTAGCCTGGGGAAGGTTGTAAGGTTTTGTGAAGATCTCATAAAATTATGCAGTGTGTCCCAAAAAAAAAAAATTGTCAAGCCGATGTCTAGAGTTAGAGCATTACTCGGACTATCCGAGTCACCCCCATGTATGTTCCGCCATTTTTGATAGTTTGCGAGTTATAATTTATTTTATTTAGTATTTTAAGTAAAGGCACTTTTTTGGTCACATGCCTGATTTTTTTTCTTTATTTGATGAATACTTGGTCAGGCTAATACAGAGGTATTTCCGCCAATTTCCTGAGTCCGAGCTCTTTCTTATTATTTTCAATTTCTTATTATTTTCAATACAGAAAAACCCTGAGCCATAAGAAAACCATAAAATACGTTTTTTTTTTAAATAAGATTAAACAGTTTCTAGTTTAACACCAGAGTTAAAATATAGTTCCATAATTCATCAGCGTATTTTTTTATTTATTTATTTGGAACAAAAAACAGTTTTACAATGTATCTAAGTACTAGATAGTTATTATATCAAGAAAGAAAAAATAAGGTTAATTGTAGAACCAACAACATTGTCCACACATATTATAGCCAAAAAAGAAGTTTAGATAAAACATTGTTTTGTTAAGAGCTACTATTAATTAATGAGTAATAAATATATCGAAATAGTTTAACAAAGATTTTACACGTATTACACACTTAGTTCCGGAGATGCTAGCAATAAAGCCTCATCGTTGTATTATCTAAATGACTTACCAGATTTAACGATTTCACTCATAGTCTCGAAGTCGAGAACACTGTTCATAGGAAGCATGAAGCAATCCTTCAACTTCGTCATGACATCCCTCACAGTCTTCTTACGAAGGTCCAGCGCTCCCGATATGATATTCACCTCTTCTTTGTCCAAATCGTTCACGTGGTTCGTGACCTGTTGAACGAATGAACGAATGAGTGAGGTTCATTAACTGAGTGAGGAACGAATGAGTGAAGTTATACTTGTCCATTCGAATTTTGACGGCATTGGCGGTTACCTGAAACTGAATGAATGAACGGATTGGTTAGTGACATTTCAAATGCTCTGTGATTCTGAAACTGTTGAATTAGCTCAAAGGACTACATTCAATAATCATGCTTTTTAATTTTTACTTTAGGTATTTATACGGACTATTGGATATTTTATTCAAAGGGACTTTAAGTGAGATTTAAAGTTCAGAATCACAGGCTAATGGTGAAACATTAGCACAAATCGAATGTATGTCTAGTTCACATTCGATAAAAATAAAAATAAAACATTGTTAATTTAAGACTTGATGCGAAAAAGGAAAAATTGCGTTTATTTTCTAACTACTATTGATTCATGACGTGGTTAAAACAGCGAATAAAGAAACATGTTAGAAATAGGGCGAACCTGATGACTATTAAAACTTATTTTAGTTGATGAAACAAATGAATGATATTAAAGAAATCATGCACGTCAGTAGTTCAACACTTCCAATTTTATAATTTTATTTTGTTTAATGAAAATTTCATTTTATAAATTGCACTTGTAATAAGCAACTGTGTAAGACAAGGTATCGAACCCTGTGTCTTACGCCATCCGAGCGCATGCCTATACCACTCGGCCACCGACACATTGGCTGTTTTTTGCAAGTAATTTCTTTAATGCGTAGGCTACGTCACCTCATCTATATTGCGAGATTAATCTCCTTAAATCCGAAAGAAATATTTTTACAAATATTAAAAAACCGGTTAAGATGAAGTACGCTAATTTTTAATTTGGTTGTTATAATATGAACATCCAATTTTATTGAAGGAAATCCTCTTAATAGTACCCTGATTGACTCTGTTATCTACTATGTCGTAGTTTGTGTCGTGTTTTGAAGTCTATCACTATGATAAAATAGTATTATGTACCTTTAAACCATACAATACGAAGAAGACAGCAATTAATAAGTAGAAAAGAGAAGACGAAGACTCATCCAATTTTGACGAGTAGCATTTTTTTTTCTATTAAAGGCTTTTTCCCACCGCACCGTACCATACCATGACCGTGCTAGGCACGAAAAGCAACACGATACGTTCTATTTTGCCCACTGAACGGATTGACAGTGTTCATGGAGTGAGAGCGAGAGCGAGCGAGAACGCATTTTGCCGGTGCTGACTCACTCCGTGCATGACACGCGACGGTGTTCGTCGGTGACGGAACGGTCTAGTAGAACAGTGTCATAGTTTCCAATTCATTTTTTTTGCCTAACACGTTCCTAGCATGCTGCGGTGTAGTGGGCAAGAACCTGAATGCTACGTTTTTGGAGCAGAAGTAACATACCTTGACCAACTCCTTTAGCCTCTCCCTGTTGTAGTGTGTGCCTATCTCCTCGCCTAAGAAGTAGTCCAGGAGCTTGCTCGTAGGCCACGCAAGGGGTGCGCAGATGCCCATCACGATCTGTAAGTTATACAGAGTGTCGTCATCATTATCAGCCAAAGGCCGTCCACTGCTGAACATAGGCCTCCTCCACGGTTTTCCACAGCGAGCGGTTGTGACCGCATCCAATGTGACCCTGCGATCTTTACAAGGTCATCTGTCCATGTATGTCGGTGGACGTCCCACCTACTATAATATAAAATGAGAATCTGAAGTCTTTCATCTTTAGAAGATTATTCTAACTAATTCCTTTAATTTTAAAAATATTAATATAATTCCTTGTCTGTGATTCTTATATTTATTATGTCTCAAGCTTTGTTCAAGGGCTCTAGCGTCTTTTTCAACTTTTCAACAAAAATTGATAAAAAATTATTAGAACAAACATAACACAATCAGGCGTCACTTTCAACAAAAGACTACGCGAGTTGCAAGTAATTTTGGTTCTACAGGAGATTAGTCAGACTCCTCAACCGCATTAAAATATTTTTTATTCAAGTAGTCGAATCTTTCTTACTAACCTTCATGATCCAAATACTCTTAGCGCCGATCAGCAATCCATGCCTAGCGCAGATAGCCTGTGGCGTAATCTCAGCAATGAACACAATAGCCAGGGTAGAACCGATGACAGCTACCAATCCAGAAGTTAAGTCATCCAAAATGACAGTAAACGTACTGTTCACAGCCACGTTACTCAACAAAATCGTACACAACAGGTAGTTTCCGTGCGAACGCACCGGCATAATCGCTCTTGCGTATTTCCTCTCTTTTTCTGACCCTGTGTTGGCAATGATCTTCAACTCTGTACGATCTAGAGCCATCAGACCAAGATTCAGACCAGAGAACAGAGAAGCCAGCATCAGTAATATTACGATTAGAACTAAAGAAGCCCAGAGGGGTAATAGTTTGTTGTGTGTGGCCAAAACCTTCCACTGATCGTCGCCTTGGTGAACGAATTCTTCGTCGGGCGAGTTTCTGGCGCAAATGTAGAATTTGGAGTCTTCAAGTGGCGGTGGAGCGTTCAATTCGAGCATAGCTGAGTCGAAGTCAGCAACTTGAATCTGAAAAAAGTGAATGAATGAATGATTTGATCATTGAACGAGAATCTGAAAAAATATTGAATGAATAATTGATTCGTTCATTGATCGAATGGTTGAATGAATAAGAATTCAATTTTAGTGGGAGCTAAATGAATGAGTGAATGAATGATATAAAATTATAGATAGAATTTTAGGTATTTGTTTTGTTGGTTGATTTTGTACAATTTGTAAGTTAGCTTACAGTACTTTAGCTTTGTTCCAAACCCTTTAAAAATTACAAGGTCTGCAGTTCCAAAACTGATCAATATCAGTTATGCTGCACAGCTTTTAGATGGAAAAGATACATTATATTAGTGGAACGAAATATATGTAATAAGTAAGGATTCGCTTCCTTATCTAGTTATAATTTTATTTATTTATTAAAAAATATTGCAATAAGTACAAAGGTTTTTTTTTTAATTTTGAAAGCATACAAAGTATTTAACCTTTGTTTTTCACCATTCTTTTGTATACGCGACCGCCGGTGGCCTATATATTCCTGAGCAATTAAAAAACTATTATGGATATTGTGACTTATTTCTTCAATTTACCTTATAAACCCCAGCCAGCAAAAAGTGGCATTTGGTCCCGTACTTCTCCGCGTGATGCGTGAACGCAATCTCCGTACCATTCGTGAATCCTTCACCAAACAGTCTCAATGTGAACTTTGTATCCCTAAGAACGCTGGGAATCATTTCATCCACGACCTTCGGTTCTTTATCTGCCTCATCCACTCTTAGACCCATGAGTTTTACTGGTACCACTGGTCCTGTGACTACGTTCACTTTCTTTGCTTCTTCAACTTTGCTAGTTTCTTCTTGCGTGACGGTAGCAGCTTCGGTAGTCTCTGTTTCGTTGTCCACCTGTCGTTTCCATCTAGAAAGTTCTGGATTCTCGATGTCCCAAACCTCTTTTTCAGCGTTCTGGTTGACGTCCAAATCGTGTGATAGATTGTAAGCGGCATCAGATTCGAGGGTCTCTAAGCCGTTGTCTATAATTGGGGCTATCTCATTCGCTTCTTCTTCGCTCTCATCGTTTTCTGTGGAGCTGTAACAAGAGATGTTTAAATTAATCACAAAGCAATTGAGAACATTCCTATTAGGAAAAAAAATCTGGTAAGATATTATGATTTGGGAAGTAAATAACAATTAAACATAATCTAAATGTTTACTGAAGACCTTTAACATTTGAGGAAAAACGAAAAATTTAATTTTTGAGTTCCTTTCATGAATACCGAGGTACTATCGAGGTCTCTGCCGCCTTTTCAGCTTAAGAGCCAATATCGCATGCACCTCACGTTGTCAAATGTTAAAACGGCAGATACTTCGAGCAGAGATAGGCACGTAATACCTGTAGGCCTACCGCGCAAGTGTCGTCGACTTGAATCGTCGAAAACGATGCCGATGCCGACGCTGTCAAATAATCCGTACCGCGCAAATAATTTAGCGTCGATTTGCCGAGCGTCGAGAACGAGAATGAATCGAAAATAGCCGTCGACTTGCGGTCCGTTCTATGCAGCACATTCAATTTATTACAAAAATGTTGTTGAAGTATTTTTACGATTTTGTTGGTTGAAAGGCACTCCAAGGAAAATTTAATCTGAGTTTACTTGATTTCATAAAGAAAGTCACTTAATTCCGTGGTGTTTAGTGTTTTTTATTCAATTTTCATTAAACGCGTGATACGGTAACGGAACGTAAAATTTATTATTTTTATAATCTGTGTTTGTTGACATGACACTGACAGCCGGTTAAATAATTTTTTGACGTTTATATTTCGTTATTTAATCTGTGATTTCGTGATAAATATTTGAGGAAATGTAAACATTGTTTTGCACTTTATTACTTACTTACTCAAAATTGTTAGCTAATATCTAACAAATATTAACATAGTGAATTCATTCGTATGTATTTTGTAGATGCCAGCGGCAAGAAAGGTAAGTTTGCTGCAGATGCTGCTCCTTCCACTGAAGTTAACTCCAGTGGAAGAGAGGATTTTTCCCATCATTGGGAGACAGGCAGTGTTGGGGATGAGGAAGTGCGGATCCCATTCGATGTATGTTTTTGTTTTTCTTAGATTACTTCCTAAGCCTTGTATTCATGGTAAACTTGCATAAAGCAACAGATGAAGAACAATAACCAGTCTGAATTGTTAAGGCTCCTGACAGTTTGTGAACGGTCTGATACAAACACTTTGCTTTGCACATAATGCTTTTATTTATCTGCAACTAAGCAGTTTCGTTTTTCTTTGTAAAACTTGCACTCTGCGACGGAGCGCGGTGCATTGTGTTGACTGCCTTAATAATAGTATCGGTTTCGACATGGACAAGGGCACTGCAGGTTTGTTTTTTCAGTACCGTTTTTATTTTTCCAGACCGCGCGGAAATTCCGCAGCCGCGCTGGGCATGGGAGGCAAAGCAAAACCGCCTTGCCCTGGACCAGCGCAGGCTCGAGGCTGACGAGTGCAGGATTTCGCTCTTTGAGCGAGTGGTGGTGCTACTTGGGCGCTCAGTCGTGGCCCAGGAGAGAAGTGCATTCGCCCAATAGGATGCAGCAGCTACACTTCTTGAAATAAAAAACCTACTACTAACTATGATAATAACGTTGTATTTTACTTACATTCTACAAAAATTTACATACTTTGGGTAGGTACTGAAATTAATAACGGTTATTTTTCAATTAATACCTTTACTCAAGAACCCCTAGCGTTGAATTAAAACTACCACGGTGTAGTAGCTTGATGTGCTGTCGCCCGTACCTAACTAAAGCTATTGAAAATGTTTTCCTTAATATAAACAATTGTTTTATTAAAAATGTTTTTCTATCAAACCTAACTCCCAAAATTCCTTCTATAATCATCTTCCAAACACCCTATAAAGGAGAGGTAACATAGATTAATCAGAATCATAATTTTAAAATGAAGTTTGATTAGCTAACACTTTTAAAATGTCGTTTATTAAAAAATATCTACCCAATTAGATTACAATTACTGAGAAGAATGGGCAAGAAACTCAGCTGAGAATACTTACATTTCAAAGACCATATAAGTCAACATAAATAACATATTTTAACTTAAGTATTTCAGGATAATAATTTACATTTTAAGGACCACATAAGTCCACTTAAATAACAATTAAACTTAGGTATTTTAACTTAATCCTAATTATATTTTAAGTACCATATGAGTCCACATGATAAGTGTATATCTCACTGCAAGAACATTAAGGGAATGGTAGCCCTTTCTGTTGTAGAATGCCTCTTCATGATCGCTTGGTCTTATTATAGCCACATGGTCCCATCTATACAGCCGATGACCCCAGGAAATCCAAACTTCTTATTAAATCTGAAAATAGCTTAGTATTAGGTATTTCAATATTTATTTATTGTAACTTCCTACCATTAATGCAATAGAATCAAAATTAAGTACCTCAGTGCTACAGAGACTCGTTCCGTCTGGGTTCTAGGAAATTTTATATATTTCCTCAAAATGGCAGGAGTGTTGAGAGCCTATGTTACATCACGCAAGCAATCGGATGTTGATTGTTGGCTCAGGTGAAGAAAGTCATTTTCCCCCACACTACTTTGGTAACTTCCGGTAGCATAAAAATTCAATGCAGTCAGTATCTGTAAACATAAATATATGTATGAGGTCACAATTGGCCCTATGTCTGGAAGAAACATTGAATATGCCACATTTTGCAACCACCAATTGTCCACGTATACATACGTACCTTAATTTCGGGATTTATCCCACTGGTCCTTACATTTGTGGGCAAGAGTGGTAGTGAAGTATAATCTTCACATAGCCTCACAAAATTTGCTTTATATAAGCGAAACCGTCCGATGAAATCGTTGACGGGGAGCAACATCGGCCGGGCCTGTGTGCGCTCCATCCTTCTGCGTCTGATGTTTATCTTCTTCAGCCGCTGTTCCTTCGCAGCCACCATGAGTGCCACCCAAGCCATTGTATCGCCGCCTGCCTTCTCAATCACAAAGAAAACAAAACAACAACAGCAAAAACAATTAAGTATTTAAATAAAAAGATAAAGTGTGCTTTAATTAGTCGCTAGAAAGCAGAATAATTCAAAAAAGCAGGCTAAAATTGGAACAATCAAACGTTTTTACAAACAAAATAATCAAATCGACGACTCATGAGATGCCGTATTGAAATGACATTTCAAGTCGACGGTTCGCAAATCGACGTCGGTTTGGATTTCTTTGCGCGGTACCATTTACTGTCAAACATAGCGTTTCATTCGTTCTTTTGCCCTATCTTATCTGTGCTTTCACCGTCGACGTCGATTGTTAAACTGACAGCTCGGCTTGGGAAGTTGCGCGGTACCAAATGTGCCGTCGGCTGTCAAATGAAGTCGATGCCGATGCCGACGACACTTGCGCGCACCGTCGACGTCGATTGTTAAACTGACAGCTCGGCTTGGGAAGTTGCGCGGTACCAAATGTGCCGTCGGCTGTCAAATGAAGTCGATGCCGATGCCGACGACACTTGCGCGGTAGGCCTATGATCTGGGCTTCCCAAAGTATGGATCGCAAGCTAATGTTGAGTGGGCCCTGGCTGTAGAACGACACACCACCAACCGACCGAGACATACATTAGTCACGTTCTAATTTCCTAGAGGTGGGTCCCGAGTTCGTGAAGTTGTATTAGCTGGTTCGAAGCCTAGATAACTTTGGGAACCACTGTCCTAGATCATATAGAAACGCATTATTCATTTCACTAGCCATAGCTGCAAAAGTTAGTTAGGCCCAAAACAAATGAGTAACGGTGCATGATTTCATTTGAATTTCAAAATCGGTGTCGATGACCTCTTCTCTGTTGCAAATAGCCCATCGCATTGGTACTAGACTTTTAACTGATTTTTAAGTTCAGCTAACTTTTTGAAAGATATGTGCTTTATGGGGTAGTACTAAAACATTGCTTATTTATTCATCCTTTAGCTAAACATGTAATATTATCTTACCGATTTTCGTTAATGGCGGCCCATCTCAACAGAGATAGGCCAGGTACGCAGGAGATATTATAGTGCTCAGATGTGTGCGCAATACACAAGTGCACGCTCTGTTCCTTCACTCTCATTAATTCGGTGATACGACAGTCAGACATGACCGATGAGAGATCAGGCGCAGGACCAACGACTTAACGTGCTTTCCGAGGCACGGGGGTGTCATCACCACCAACTTCCTGACTCCGAGCTGTTACCGAGTGTTTTCAAGACAGAGAAATTTCGGCCCGGGCCTGGATTCTAACCCGGGGCCTCTAGGGTAATGACCAGTGAACTAACCAGGCAGTTATTCTACAGTTAAAATATAAACTGCCATTAGATTAAATTAAAAGCCAAAAAAAATTATCATGTGTAACTAAATGATTCACGAAAACCAAAACGTAGCCCCGATTGTTTTACCATACAATATGTTCGCGGTCTAAAAATATCTCCACCACATGCTAACGTGTGTAAACCACTTGATATTACTGGTTGATGACGTCATTAGTTATTGTCGACTGACATAATCTATGGCGATGCAACGAATGACGTTGATTGCAACTATGACTCGGCAATTTTGAAGGTCAACGATCTTATACTGATTGCAAGATGAAACAGGCACTTTAATTTTACCCCTGTGTTAATAGTCCCCCTAGCCGATTTCGAGTAAGGTGGCCAGTCACAACGACTAATCGACTGCGCGGGACATTTTATAGTACACAAGTGTGTGCGCAAACACAGGTGCACTCTCTATTCCTTTCACTCTCATAGTTTGATGGGACAGCAATCTGACACGCCAGAGAGAGATCAGTCGCAGGACCAACGGCTTTACGTGCTTTCCGAGGCACGGGGGAGAAACACCGCCAACTTCTAAACTCCGGGCTACCCTGAGAATTTCTGAACAGAAAAACGCAGGTATATATATTTTTGCCCGACTCGGGATCGAACCCGGGACCTCTAGCGCAGCCGTTGCCTTAAAATGCATCCCTCTAACCGCTGCGCCACAGAGGCAGTTAATCCCTGTGTTACTGAACCAATGGCTAATAAGAAACGAGCTGAGCTGTAGGCTACTAGCGGGGACAGGTGGCGGATAGTGAACGGCTACCAGATGTGGTGGTGCTGCGAATATGTTGAATAAGCAGTCCCCGACCAAACAGCGAAAGGATTACCAGAATATAATGGGGATAAAATAACCACAAAACTACAACCTACACAGGTAATTCATCATCATCATCATCGTTATCAGCCGAAGGACATCCACTGCTGAACATAGGCCTCCCCCATGGCTTTCCACAACGACCGGTTGTGAGCGGTCTGCATCCAGCGCGATCCTGCGATCTTTACAAGGTCGTCTGTCCATCTTGTCGGTGGACGTCCTACGCTGCGCCTTTGGTCGAAGGGTCTCCAATCTAGGGACTTTTCTGCCCCAACGTCCATCAGTTCTTCGCGCTATGTGCCCTGCCCACTGCCACTTGAGCTTACTGATTCATCATAATTCATCGTTTGGTAATTCATCGTTGCACACTAACCCCCTTATTCATAATAAAACGGTATTTTAAACCTATTTTAGCTATTACACTGTTTTGTCACTTTCTGTCAAATGATGACAGCGCCAAGAAAGAATGAGACAAAACAGTGTAATAGCTAAAATAGGTTTAAAAGACCGTTTGAGTTATTATGAATAAGAGGGTAAGATTATTTTTAATCAAAGTTTTATTTTCATTTTACTCACAGATATTATCCTAAACGTTTTAAAAAGATTGTTGACAATATTCGACAAACATGGAAAAACTAATTTTAAGTACATAAAATAGGACAAGAAACAAGTAACATCAACAAAACTATAGGTCGACCGCAAAACTGAGACGTTTCTGACGTCATTTTTGTCGCCTGTATTTACATTTTCCTCCCAATCAAAGTACTCCTTATCATTGCTATAAATTAAACGATCTTTCTTTTACCTTGAAGAAGAACATTTAATTCATAATAAAAAATATGGAGTACATTATTTGGGAGAAAAATACAACAGAAGTGACGTCAGAGACGTCTCAGTTTCGCGGTTTACCATAAACACAATTAACAAAAAAACAATAATTCAAGAGCTTTGCAAATATAAATAACAAGGCCTCGGCAAAATGGTCACAGAATTGTACAAACATACAATTCAGAAAGAAAGAAAAGAAAGAAAGAAAGAAACATTTATTTGACACACAACAATACAGACATAATAAAAATAATAATTTAAAAACCATGATTGTGTATCAAAAAGGCTCCCGCTCAGCACTAGTCGTGATAACCATCTGTGATGTTTATCACGACGCTGATTTTCAGCGGGAGCCTCGATACTGGGACGCAGCACAGTGGCAGTTATACAATAAAAAAAAAAGAAAATTTAACAAAAAACTACACTATAGTGGCGAAACGCAATCCGCGGAAGCTAAAAACCGCAGAAAAAAAAAATACTACTGTCCTTAGATTATGTAATATACTTCGTCTAAGCTACTGTCAGTACTGTTATTTAATCTGTGCTACTGTGTGATGACATTGACATATACTTAGAATGAAGTGGTCGTCAAGTACTGTGAAAATTAACAATTTTAGATTCAATCTTGTTTATTTTATTTGATCGCGTAAATTAATGTTAGGGTGCGTCTACATTGAGTTTTTTTAAATAATAATAATAATAGGCCGATTTCGAGTACGGTGGCCAGTCACAACGACTAACCGACTGCGCGGGACATATTTAGTGCACAAGTGTGTGCGCAAACACAGGTGCACTCTCTATTCCTTTTACCCGCCCGATGGGACAGCAATCTGACACGACCGGAGAGAGATCTGAAGGCCTACTACGAAAAACGAAATCCGTCAATACGATAATCGTTTTGCGGATCCGAAGCATTTCGTAGTAAGGATTCTATACTAAAAATGTTTCGGATCCGAAAAACGGCGCAGGACCAACGGCTTTACGTGTTTTCCGAGGCACGGGGGTGAAACACCGCGCTTCTCTGATAATTTCTAAAAACCCAGGTACATATTTTTGGCCCGACCCGGGAATCGAACCCGGGACCTCTGGCGCAGCCGTCGCTTTAAAATGCGACTAGCTAAACGCTGCGCAACAGAGGCAGTTAAATACTTTACACCAAGCAATCACATACACTGCTCTGATCCCAAAGTTAGTAGCTAATGCACTTGTGTTATGGAAATCAGACGGTGGTACTGCAACACCCAGACTCGAACAATATAGAAAATTGTAATTTCTACAAATCCGACTGGGAATCGAACCCGGGACCTCGAACAGTCGAGGTCAGAAAGAAGAAGCGCAAGAAAATACATAAAATGATACCACACTTGCCTAGTATGTGAAATGTGCATTTCCTATTTACAATGGGGTCCATGCCTAATATATGCCCTGGGAATGGATGCCTATTTTTTGCTCGGCAGATTCTGATTCCTAGTGCCCCAAGATGAAGTTATAAGCAAAGGTTTTATTGATGTACATATTTTGCTTATAAATGTTTGAATTTTTATGTTAATTTTTGTACTTTTGTAGTGTTCCGAATAAATTACTTTTCTTTCTTTCTTTCTATTTTACCTGAGCCAATTCGATTTCGTAGAGTATCAATGGCAATTTAAATTCCTTTATTAATAAAAAATTAGAAAAAATTTAAAACTAGGACATGCAACGGTGGGGAGGTAGCTACAAGGAAAAGTACATAGGATACTTTTTATCTGGTTCGACGGGGCCGGGTCCGGGGCGGGACGGGGCCGAGGCGAAACAATGTTCGCTGGGACCGCTTATCTTTTAGAATTACGGGTCTGGGCGGGACGGGGCCGGGGCGGGACGGGGCCGGGGTGGGACGGGGCTGGGGGCGAAACAAAGTGCGCTGGGTCCGCTAGTTGGTCATAGACTACAATTTAATTATTTCCGGTGTGTACGTAGCTTTACAGCTCCCCGCGACCCGCGAGGCTATGGTCTGCCAAATAATTTCCCCACTATGACGTCACTACGCACCGGACTGAATATTTATTTGCACACGATGGCGTCACACCGCTTATTTTTGACAGACGCGATGTTTTTAGTTTAGTTTGGACGTTTGGGTTGCGCAATGATATATGTTTTTTTTTATTTTTTCCAGACAACAGTCTGGTATCGTGGTAAGGATTTTTTTTCCTTGTGTTACGAAATACCAGACAACGATTATGACGGGGGCGTCTCCCATAAATACTTAAATACATATGACATCCATGACTTAGGTACAAATGTTCATGCTCATCACACAAACATTTGCCCCTTGCGGGATTCGAACCCGCGACGGCCGGCGTAATAGTCAGCGCTAACCAATACACCAATGATATTGCAATACACCAAACGAAAAATTAAACGGGACTTTTTAAATGGATATGTTTAAAAACCGGCCACCTTCGAGTCGGACTTGCGAGCTGAAGAGAGTTCCGTGTTAAGTTAACTTAATTAGGGGTTCACTTACTTTCCCTTAGCCAAAATCATTACTTTGTTGACAGCAAAAATAACTTAATCATATAGTGTTTGTATGAAGGACAAAGTTATATTTGATGTTGCTGGAAATCTATCCCAAATTCTATATCATACACTAACATTTTATGGGCTCTGCCAGAAATAAACGAATTAATTATATATTATTATAAATCTAAATAGATAAAGACCACGTGGTTGACCAAGAAGACGATGGCGTGACGAGTTAGACGTGTTCGACAAAGACTGGGAAATAAATGCCCAAAATCGTGGCGACTGGAGAAAGGGTAGGGAGGCCTTTGCCCTGCAGTGGGACACCACAGGCTCTTAATAATAAATGACGCCAGGGGGGGGCATTTAGTTGTTGGCAAGTCACCACCTGCCAATTGTTCAATTCTGAGACTATGAATCAGGCAGGTGACAGGTAGTCTCTTCCTCCATAGTCCTATTTACCCAGTCCACCTAGTACCTAAATCAATAACCCAGAATTCTAGATCCATATCGCGCAATAGTCCTACACTAGCCGGGGATTGTCCTTGGGTGCACTTGTATAGTGCATACAGGGATAGTCGCCGGCTGGTGTCACAATGCTTTTATATTAATGTTGTCAAACGGGCCTCTGCATGTTGGCTTCGGCCCCATGTACGCCTTCCAAAGGTCCGGGACCCCATGGTCCTGAGATTGGAAAATGACCAACATAATAATAATAAATAGATAAAGAGTTTTTTCTCTTATGTACGATCGTCGTCTCTTGTGCCTAAACACTGCAAAGAAGAACGCTTGCTTAAGCAACACAAAATCGGGCCTCACTTAAACAACAGACGACGCGAGGTGCAAGCGATTTTGGATCTTAAAGTGGTTAGGCGACGGTGACCTCGATAGTGCGGACGAGAGCACGTCAAGCTATACACTGCAGTATCCTATGCTGTTGGAATAAGGGCTGTTTTTCAACAAACATCGACTTCGACTCCGTCTTAGTCGCACTTGGCTTGGTCTGGAGTCAAGAGTAAACCCATAATAAATAAAATAAAATAAAAATAAAAATGTATAGTCTGATGTGCTGTCGACTGTATATACAGTAGATACCTAATCTTTGTAAGGATTTAGGATTTACAAATATTACGCCACACCCAATTTAAAAAGCAATACAATTAACATTTATCAGAGATTTAAACATTAAAGTATTAGTTTAAGCGATAAGTATACGTGAACTGAACCCTGTAATGGTATATGACATTATGTGGATTTAGATAAAGCCAGCCATGTTGATAGGTACAGTAGATAAAAAATCGACTAAGTAAATGAGCTACAAACGATAGCCGGGCAGAATCAATTACTGGGTTTTTCTGTCTTGAAAATACTCGGAAACAGCACGGAGTCAGGAAGTTGGTTAACACAAAAGAAATAACTCGTTTCCGAACGAAAATCACTCGTAATATTGACGCGAGCGATTCAAAAATAGGGTTGGTTTTAATCAAATTTAAACCTGAATACATAATTAATGACATATTTTATTATTTCTGTATGTTTAGTGGATTCATAACTATCAGATAAACAGATAAAACGATAAAACATAATGAGGAATTCAAGTAAAACCCACAATGTGCATCCTATGTTTTTGTATTTTGACGGTAATAATTATCACTGTGTGTCTAAGTATTATTTATTTTGAGTCATTGATATTTATAAATGTTTGTAAAGTCAGTTTTAATTCTGATACCGAATTTTGTGTAGGTCGGTCTTGTTTGTTTATTTAGTGATGTGATGTGACAGCCAAATAAAGATATCGATAGATAAAACTTTTTAACAAGACGTGGTACTAAAATAAAATTCACTTGTTTATGTAGTACCTACAATTGGATTCCCACGGCAGAAGAATAAGTATTTTTTTGGGGAACCGATTGTCTGAAATTGTTTACCTACTCACTGATAGATGATCACTTTTACAACACTTTTTAACTTTTTTTGATGAAAGTAGTAAAAGTTATGCCTATAATTTTTTCGCTGTTTTGGACGTTACATTATAGAAAGATCGCTGATAAAAAACAAGGTCAGAATAATTAATTAATTACATAATATCAGTAAAATCATAAATTTATTACTTTACGAAAAAGATAAAAATCATTGCAAGACATTATATCTTCCCTGTTGATAATGAACCGTTTTTTTTTAAATTAAAAAAACTACAAGCTACTTTCTTTTGCTGATTTTTATCTTGATATAAAACAGTAATTGTAATAAATCTTAATTCAAGCAGATTGAAATATCAAAGACTTGGCGTGACATCAACCACCTTTAATTAAACATCTTAAATCAGAAACAAACATGCTCAAATATTACACAATTGGCATTAATATAAAAATAACTTAGCAAATATATCAGTGTTGACATAGTTTTCGTATCAACACACCGTGCTACACGCAATCCGATTTCTGATAATAACAAATACTTGAGAGATAAGATGACGAAGAGCAGTAGTACGCTACTGATTTGAAGGTTAAATTATGACCACAATGAGTGAAAAAACAAAATGCACCATGTCTTAAATAAACTCTTGACTCTTTAAAAGAAATTATATCTGTGGACAACGGTGCTGGTTACATTATAAGTATTTTATAAATTAGAATATTTAAGGTTAATCCTACAATGTAATTGTTTGTTGTCCTTAATAAAGAGAAAAAAAAGAAAGGACTCGATTTTAGGGGAACTATTTTTTTTTTGGCGTCGGTGCCATCGCATTGGCCATCTCAAGCATCATCCAACAGGGTACGATTCTTTGCGCAATCACGTGAAACCGCTGGTTAAGTCATAATAAATATAGCTCAGTAATAAATAAATAAATGACAGTCAAAACTTCAAAAACCTTAAATAAACCAAAGATAACCGCAAATTCATGTCTACTACGGTAAATATTTCGGCGTTAAACAGAAGTACAGTCACAAGCACATAGGAATATTCGTTTTTGTTGAAAAATAACCCTTGATAACAACAAAGATACAGCAGTGTTTAGCTTGATGGGTTGTTGTTATAAACAAATACCAGATAACACAAGGCATCGCGACCGTTAAAATAGACATTCGTCTGGCAGTGAGCAGACGTTTTGCAGTTTGTTTAGAACGATTAAATATGACGTAACTAGTTGGTGCTTTTGTTATTTATTGCTGTGAAATTAGCGAGCGTTTGCAAGGAGAGTTTATGAAGGTTAAAACTGTAAAACACTTTACTTGCTCTAATAAAACGGTATTCTTACTTATTATACGATGATACATGTACATTTTAATTTATTTTTCTTTATTCTTTCTTGCCAGATTGTTCGTAACGTAATCAGTCACGTATCAAACGAATGCCGAGAGTCGCTTAACAATGGAATTTTTATTGTGTCTCGTTTACACATACTTGACGATAAAATAACATTAAGTGTCAACAAGATGACTCAAAATTTAGATACCGACTAAGCATTGGTTTCGTAAAAGTAATAAAAACTTGTATAAAAAAAATGCGCTAGAGATATTAGATAAGTGAAACAGTTTTTTTTTAATATTGTCTATGTATTTTTATCGATATCTCGCATTAAACACATCCCTATTTTTATAATTACTGTAAACGATAAATTGGCAATTGTTCTGATATTGAAACGTCTGGACCGTTTTTCGGGAATTATAACATTATTCATGGAAGTTTTTACGGGAAAGCTAGCAAAGTCTCGAGGGAATCACTACCTTTTACAATTCAATGTGGCATTGCCCTAACGCGCGTCTAGCTTTCGCGATTCTAAAATTAAAATGGCCGCGACGGGGGGACGTCTAAACACAACTAGCACGAGTCTTTGCTGTTTGCATTCCGTTCTACGTAATAATAAAATAAATGCTTTCAGCCAACTGACGTTTCGTTTGTTTGAAAACAAATGGATATTGTATAACCAGTATCACTGTATTGAAGGCCCGGATAGCGTAAAACACAGGGTTCGTTTTCTTGTCCGTCACAGTTCCTTTTTATGTAATTTACTAGCTTTTGACCGCGACTTCGTCCGCGTGGAATAGTGACTTCTTTCTCCCTTTTTTTACACATTTACCACTATATCTTAGCTCCTATTCGTCGTAGCGTGATGTTATTATAGCCTTCCTCGATAACTGGACTATCCAACACAAAAAGAATTATTCAATTCGAACCAATAGTTTCGGTGATTATCGCGTTCAAACAAACAAACAAACAAACAAACAAACTCTTCAGCTTTATAATATTAGTATAGATATAACACTGATTAAATTAACAAACATATCGTATTAAAGGTTACTTTATCGAATCAAAAATGAGTTTTTTTTTATTTGGTCAGGCATTTATACGGCATACAAGAAAAAGTACCTAAAACACTTACTAATCTTTCAAGTTAATAACATAGCTTCTTTCCATAAATAAATTGACCATCGCGTGTTGTCCAAATGAATCAATCCATAACAAACTAATCTGTAATAGCTGACTGACCTCATTTCTGTCGTGAAATACGTCTATCGACAACAATAAATGCGAAAATTGGACAACAATAAGCGTAGTGTTGTAATGAAGCCGTACTGATGGTGATACTACCTATCGATATTTTGAATAATAAAAAGCACAAAAGTAGTTTCTGGCGAAATCAGTTGCTTAAATAACAGTTTAATCACCAAGCTTCAACTTTGACTTCTTACAACTTAAGCTCTTTTTAATAGGTACAGCAATTAAGACGAGAAAAATAAAAGATAACATCGTCAGCTGGCACCGTATTTGAATTTATAAGACCTGCAGTTAACATTTAACCCGCAATTAAAAATAGAACGTGTCTTTCTTAAAACAACTGAAAGCAAATAAAACTACCAGTTCACACATTTATGCAATTCCATGAATAATAAACGTATTTTATAATGATGTAACATTTAATATGCGACATAATAATAACAAACAGAATATATTTATAAACATACAAAACTGATATAAAACATGAGTCATTCATAAAATAATGTAAATAAAGTCGATAGGTCGCTAGTCGCTACACATGTGAATTTTATGCTAAACAACGTCTCGTCAATGTATTTATAAACTAGACTAGTAAACCTAATGATTGCAGTGACAAACACAATAATAATACATAGTGATATCTTGTTTCTAGTTTGATTCCGACTTACATTACAAATGTGAAGTTGTGTATGTTTCTTACGTTTTCACACTAAATGGCTACACTCATCCGGATGAATTATAATGAATTAATGATATGATGACTAAACTAGCGGTCCTAGCGAACATCGTTTCGCTCTCGCCCGGCCCAGAGGCCCGACTCACCTTGACCCAATTTTATGTTGTTATTCTACTGTTTCTTGTATTATATAAAGTCTAAACTTATGTAAAATCCGTTTTTCTTCACTAGTCCAATATTGTAAACAATTCTGTCATTCCTTTTTAGCGAACTTTTTATTTAAACAAGATTAACACAAAACATACAACATACATAGCTAATTCATCGTTAAACACTGAAATCTTTAATAAATTAAAAAGTAAATTAATTTAATTTACCGATATTATTTTAAAAGTTACAAAAAGATTGTTGTTTAGATATTTAGAGATATTTTTAATGACATTGTCGATATCGATATTAAAAAATGGCACATCCCTATTGACTTCCGAATAATAACAATTTAGTGGCTAAGGGCGCGGTTCATTATATCCGTGGGCTTGGCTAGTTTCCGTGTACATTAGAATTTGCTTATCTGCTGTGATGTGCTTGTGTTTGTCATTAACTTTTTATGTTGTTGAATTGTACTCCTATTTAATATTTAAGATGTTTCTGTATTTTTATTGTTTATGGTGTGCAATAAAGTATATTTATTACTAGCGGCCGCCCGCGACTTCATTCGCGCGTCTTAGTTTTACTCTGTTCCCACATATCGTAGAATTTTTATAAGCCTATACGCATTAAACTACTTCTATAGCCTTTCCCGATATATAAGCTATCTAACAATGTATCTGACAAAAGTTATAACCGGACCAATAGTTCCTAAGATTAGCGCGTTAAACAAACAAAAATATCCAGCTTTTTAATATACATATAACATAAATATACGAATTAACAAATATTTTATTAATTTATGTACACACAACACGTGTAGCTTGTTCTTTATTCTGGTCAAACTTTCACGGGGATATTATATTTATATTTTAAACGAAATGAAAATACTTACTTCGCCTATCCTACTACTATTATAAAGGCGAAAGTTTGTAAGTATGGATGTATGGATGTATGGATGTATGGATGTTTGTTACACTTTCACGTAAAAACTACTGAATGGATTGGAATGAAACTTTACCACAATATAGCTTATACATCAGAATAACATATAGGCTACAATTTTTGAGGTTTCTAATGTGAGGTCGTAAAAAAAAACACATTTTTTGCGCTACTAGACGGGACGAACCTGAAGTCCACGCGAACGAAGTCGCGGGCAAAAGCTAGTCGTCTATATTTCTTTTGGGTGCCCGAAAGAAAAACCACTACTCTGTGCGCTTACACAGCATCATGCCACATTACAGGCTGTGGATGAATCATATTCCTTCAAGTCTTCTCCCGCTACCTTAAGAGTTTGAACTTGAGCTTTGTTTATGGTCATAACGAATACTCTACTATTTTGAATTCAAACCGTGAATTCAAAGGGACCATTCTATGTATCTATCTACCCCATCATCATCATCAACAACACCCAAAGGCCGTCCACTGCTAAGCATAGACTCCCCGCGAATTGCAGAAAAGTTCCAAATTGGACACATTTCGACCACAGGAGCAGCGTAGGATGTCCACCAACAATATGAAACATGAAGATTGCAGGATTACACTGGACACAGACTGCTTGCGACCGGTCGCTGTGGAAAACTGTGGGGTCTATTTAACTACCCTGTTTAAACACTAAAAATGATTATTTACTTTTCTAAGGAATAAAGTCTCTTCTCTAGAGCAACATCAAAACATCAATAACAAACATGCCAAGATGATGTAACAAACATGTGTCAAAACATTGAGTTTTCAGACTTGTCAAATTATTGTCAAAATAAAATAACAATTATTTTAGTCGTAAGCACTAAAGAGTATTGATATCAACTTCGAAGAAAATCACCCCCAAAATAACTTTGTACCCCTTTTTACCCCCTTAGGAGGTTAATTGCAATAAAATACAAATAAATCTTCCGTCAATTCTGTAAAAGAACGCGTATGCAAAATCTGAAGTAGATTGGACCAAGTCAAATCAAATCAAATCAAATCAAATCAAATCATTTATTTGTGATACACAGGTTAATAGATGTTAAGTGTACAAATACAGGGTAAAGAGAGTGCGCTGTGATCAGCCTCAGTGGCATACAAATGTCAAAATTATAAAGGAAGAAAAATAAGTAACATGCAAAAATTGACGACAAATACCGAAATCTGCAAATAAATATAATACAACATTCATTAGATTATATAAAACAAAATTAATTAAATTATCACGTCAATCAAATTAAACTACTGGCAGGCAGTCAAACGGACATGTGAAGCTTCATTTATTAGGTGGTCGAAATTCTAGGAATTCCTTTACTGAATAAAATGAGTGCATGGTAAGAAACATAAAAAGTCTTTGTTTAAAGGCCTCAAACTCATTGCATTCCTTAATATAGTTCGGTATTTTATTATATACCCTTGGGGCCATAGCTAGAATGCTGTTGTTATAGAGGGCTGTCCTATGTGGGGGCGGACCTGTGGCGAATGTTCGGTTGCGAGATCTATGAACTATTTTAAATAAAGATGGATTTTGTCGAATGAAGATGGAAAGTTCGAAAATGTAGAGGCAGGGCACAGTCAATATTTTTAATTCTATAAAATGAGGTTTACAGCTATCTGACTTTTTTAAGCCACGCATAGCACGGATGCACTTTTTTTGTGATTTAAATACAGTGTTCCAATTAGTTGCATTTCCCCAGAAGATAACTGCATATCTCAATCTGGACGCTACAATGGCGTGATAAAAGGTTAATAGTGTAGGAAGATTGACTTTTTTTGCTAAATGATAAAGGCTGTAAGAGGAATCACCAAGGAATCACGTTGTCCCATATAAACTTTGCACCCCATTTTGACCCCCTTAGGGGTAGAATTTCGAAAAATCCTTTCTTATCGGATCTCTACGACATACAAAGAACACACCCTCCCAGTTTCAGGTTTCTACGATCAGCGGTTTAGGCTGTGCGTTGATCCATCAGTCAGTCAGTCAGTCAGTCAGTCAGTCAATCAATAAGTCAGTCGTTCAGGACAAAGCATTTTATAGGTATAGACTAGCGGCCCGCCAGCGACTTCGTACGCGTTTTAGTTTTACTCCATTCCCATAGATCGTAGCGAAAATTTATAAGCCTATACGCATTGAACTACTTCTATTGCCTTCCCTGATTAGCTTATCTATCGTTTTTTATAACCTTATCAATAGTTCCTGTGATTAGCGAATTCAAACAAACAAACAAAAACATCCAGTTTTAAAAAACATAGAAATGCGCACCTACAGATAAATGTTATATTTTATGTATACACAACACGTAGCCCGGTCTTTAATGGTCAAACTTACACGGGGATATTATATTATCTTTTTATTTTACTTCCTACGCCCTATCGTAAAGCCTATCGTCAATCGTATATTTCTTTCGGGTAGTAAAAAGACCAGGCTACTATCCGCGCTTACACAGCATCATGCCACATACAGCCTGTGGGAGAAGCGAATTCCCTCAAGTCTTCTCCCGCTACCTTAAGAGTTTGAACTTGAGCTTTGTTTATGGTTATAGCGAATACTCTACTTTCTTGAATTCAAATCGTGAATTCAAAGGGACAATTCTATGTAAAGATCTACGCCATCATCATCATCAACACCTAAAAGCCGTCCACTGCTAAAAGTTTGCAGAAAAGTTGCAGATTGGACACCCTTTGACCACGGGAGCAGCGTAGATTGTCCACCGACAATATGAACAAACGATCTGAAATCTACACTGGACACATACCGCTTGATACCTACCCTGTTTAAACACAAAACCAATATTATTTACTATTCTAAGGAATAAAATCTCTTCTAGAGAGCAACATCAATAACAAACATGTGTCAAAACATTCTGTCTCAGATATGTCAAATGATTGTCAAAAATGAAATAAAAAATATTTCAACATAAGCACCAAGAAGTATTGATATCAATTTTGTAGCAAATCATCCCCAAAATAGCTTTTTACCCCTTTTTAACCCCGTTACAAGATAAATGTAAATAAAATTTGATACACATTTATCGTTATTATTTTTAAAGAATGTTTATGCAAAATTTAAAGTAGATCGGACCAAGGAATCTCGTTGTCCCATACAGACTTTGCTCCCCTTTTTCACCCCCTTAAGGGTAAAATTTCGAAAAATCCTTTCTTATCGGATCCCTACGTTATACAAAGAACACAGCCTCCAAGTTTCAAGTCTTTACGACCAGCGGTTTAGGCTGTGCGTTGATCCGTCAGTCAGTGAATCATTCAGGACAAAGCATTTTATAATAATAGATTATTATTATTAATTTTAAGTCTTTTCGGACCGTCATTTTATTTTGATATACCTACTTACGTAGTGGCCATCAATATGAAATATGTTATTGACATTATTTTACACATTGAGATAAATTAAATACTTACATAATATGAATTATTCTACAAATACAATAATATATGACAAAATCTCCTAAACCGTTAAAAACGTTTAGCTATTAAACATACTGTGAAAGACGCTTGAATTTTGATTAAACATCTTTAGCGGCTTGTAATTGACGACGCGTTTGGTGTATTGGTTAGCGCTCCTGACTATTACGCCGGCCGTCGCGGGTTCGAATCCCGCAAGGGGCAAATGTTTGTGTGATGAGCATGAACATTTGTACCTAAGTCATGGATGTTATATGTATTTAAGTATATATAAGAGACGCCCCGTCATAATCGCTGTCTGGTACTTCGTAACACAAGGAAGAAAATTCCTAAACACAAAACCAGACAATTGGTGTGTTGTCTGGCGCATATCTATTTGAAAATTCGAAAACCTGACACTTAACATAGTTTCGCCAGAGTATTTTCAATATTTGTGAATGTGATTTTTTGATTTTTAAAGGATTCAGGTCGCAAAAAAAAACATGTGAGCCACGCTCCATAATGAACATTCCAAAGCCCTTTGAAAATTGAATAGTTTATTACAAAAATAATTGAAAGCTGTTAGTATGCATTCATCTATACTAATATTATAAAGCTGAAGAGTTTGTTTGTTTGTTTGAACGCGCTAATCTCCGAAACTACTGGTTCGAATTGAATAATTCTTTTTGTGTTGGATAGTCCAGTTATCGAGGAAGGCTATAGGCTATATAACATCACGCTACGACCAAAAGGAGCAAAGATATAGTGGTAAATGTGTAAAAAACGGGAGAAAGAAGTCACTATTCCACGCGGACGAAGTCGCGGACAAAAGCTAGTTATTTATAGCTAGTCTATTCGATTCCCGCGCACTGACCTTGTACCGACTATGGTCACGGTAGGTAACCACCTAGGGGCGCTGGTTAATTCAATTTGGCCAAAACATTCCGTAATTGATGTGTACCGACCAAATGACAAGATTGGACTTTTCAATTATGTTTGCCATAGCTGTTGGACACATAAAGCAAGGAAAATAAATTAAAACTAAACTAACGACGTTTGAACGGATAAAAGTTATGTTTTTTTAAGTACTAAGTACTTACTTCATTGAACTACTATTACTAGCGTATGGAACTGACATCACGAACAAATTTTGTGCTCCCTAAATTGATGGCCCGGTCATCAACTCGTAGGTACAAATCATGATTCGAAATTCAAATTTTCAAAGAAAACGTCACAATCTTGTCGTCGTTTTTGCGACACATTTTTCGCTTAGCATAGCTTCTCTATACGTAGTAGTAACAACTCACTGACTTACTTAAAGTCTTTTAACTTTCCAATTGCGAAAACCGCATCAAAATTTAACATATGTATTTTTTGGTTTATTGAAAGCCTAACAGATGAATAAAAAGTCCATTAGTGAGATTTAAAACGTGATTTAAACTTAAAAAACGCTCCTTTATATCAAAAAATACAAATGGCATCATAGTATGATACCAAACCATATGGTACCCATTATAGTTAAAATATTATGCGAAAAACGTACGTCCTAATTCCTAAATTATCTAACTGCTGCAAAATTATCTCTTCAAAGTGCAATAAAATGAGGCTTTGGCTCTCGATTCGCGCCATCACGCGTTTATCGAGGCCATCTTATTTTTTTATTTTACAACTGTCATAAACGCCATCCAGCTGAAATCAGGGATGTCTATGCAATTTTTTTAGGCATACATCATAATGAGTCAAGTATGTGTATTCAAGAAAAACATTTTATTTATATTAATGCAAATTTTAGGGTCCCAAGGTACATATTGCACAGAATCATGTTTCAGTCATAAAATGATTTTTTGCTAAACAAATCAACGACCGCTTTTGGTAACAGATTTTTTGCTGAGACTCAGCTCGAAGTCAGGAAGTCAGTGGTGAAGGTGATGACATGACACCTCGTGCCTCGGAAAGCACTTTAAGCCGTTGGTCCTGCACCTGATCTCTCACCGGTCATGATATGTCGTCTCACCGAATAATGAGAGTGAAGGAACAGAGAGTGCACTTGTGTATTGCGCACACATCTGTAGGCCTAACATGCATGACACACTATTTCTTTCGATCGACATGACAAAATTAGTCGATCAATGCTATTTTATCATATTCCCTAACATGCCAACCACATTGGACAAATTTATCCACAACGATAACGAGATATGTCAATTTCTAACCATTCACTCAATTTAATGTCAGATTTGGCTAAAAATGATCAACTTGACACAATGACAGATTGACTCGATATTGCCCACAGATTAGTAAGAGTATATCTAATATTGCCCAAAAATAATGAATTTAAATTAATAAATATGTTAGGGATAAAAAATGTTCCACGGGGACTTTCTTTTCAATATTTTTACACTTTATTGTTTTTTGAGAGCCTAGGATATATTATGGCACGACTCAGACATATATTTTTGTTCTAAATATGTTGTTTTTTATTTGTCGTCGTCGCTAATGGTGGACGATAATGTTACACGGCGAAATGTCAAAATTCGATAAAAATATGTGTGGCATGTTAGGGTTCAATGATAATTTTGTCATATTTTGAATTTTGACAGTACGACATGACTTTCATGGCAGCCATGTTAGCAACTGTGGGTATGTCGATTTTTGACAAACAAACGCGCTAGAATGCTTCGATAAATTTTTATCACGGCGTGCATCTTAGGCCTGCAGGGCACTATAATATCTCCTGCGTACCTGGCCTATCTCTGCTGAGTGGCGCCGCCATTACCGAAAAATCGGTTGGGGAATATTATTCTTTACACGTTGACGTATCATACACTTTCCTTATTTTACCAAAAATAAACGCCAGAACATAACATTGTGTCATTTCGTACTTCTCATCATAATTATCAGCCAAAGGACGTCCACTGCTGAACATAGGCCTCGCCATTTATAATTAATTGTATTCAAAAGGAAACATTAATGTTGAATCATTAATTTCGCGGACTATTATAGACGTAAAATTAATTTTAACAGCCCTAGCCATAATTTAGGCGCCATGCCAAAATGGCGGGAGGATAATGACGTCATCCGTTTATTTTCAGCAATTCCAAGTGTCACTCTGGTCCATGTTAGTTCAGTCCAGTTAAAGCTGGAATTCCGCCATTTTTGAATTGCTATTTATATGCTCTTTGCTCAACAAACACTTGTTCAGTTTACATCAAACTAAAGTCCACTTTTATAAGTCAAATATTGAGTAAATTGTACCAAAAATTACCCATTAAAGGCTATACCTTAAACATATCTTCTAAAAATCCGATCACATATCACAGACCACAGATTAGTAAGAGTAAAGTTTAATCGAGCTGCCCAGATATTATTTTGACATTTCCAATTTGGACACTAAATGTAAAGGAAAATGATCAAATTCAGGAAGTTTGACAGTCTTTTTGTGTCAAAATTTAAAACGTTAAAATAGCATTATCTGGGCGGCTCAATTATAAGATGGCAAAATCGTATCCGCATCAGTACGAAACGAATGCCATTCAAAATCGTTTCGATCAGCTGTTTTGATATTTTCTGTACTATTGACGATTTAAATCACGCGACACCGAAGGTCCATTCAATGTATGGTATGTCAAGTGACCGCCTTTTTTTGTTGCGACCCGTTCATTGACCCCAATTTACTCCATGATATTACAACAATGGCGGCGACCCATCTGTTTTGTACACTTCATTATTATTAACCGACTGTAATCGTTTTATTTGGCCACGAAATAGATATTTGGAATAATACTAATAATAGGGCTTGAGTTCATAAAAACGAATACATTCGTATTTTTCAAATATTTAATCGGAGATCAACAGTTGATGCAGATAACATGTAAGTCCCTCCTTAAATCAAACATTTCAAAAGCGTAATCTGGTAAAATCAATCGCCTTAATTTTAGACTATATTTAAATAACATTTTAGAATTAGGTTTATCAGTAATTAGTACCCACATCCTCATGTCGATATATCGTTGTAATTATCACTAGCTAAGCTAACAGAGTAACATTATTGCATTTCTTTTTTTTTTGTACGTATGTTACCTCATATCTCAGTTATTTTTTGACCGATTAAAAAAAAACACCTACTTAAACCTTCTAGTTAGTCCCATTATGGCTAAATCAGGATCTGATGATGGGATCTAGGTGTAAGCGTATCTTAGACATGTCTTTACGTCTGATAGTCACCATTTGGTGGAGCTGAGCTGATGGTTGAACTCCTTAACGCTGGAGTTCAGTGATTATGACGCCAGAACTTATGTTAGGTACTTTGTAGCATTTTAACACAATAAAAAGGTGCAACCCTGCACAACCCTGTATAGTACTTAAATCACAAAAAAATGCAAACAAAATTGTTCTGAGTTTTTTTTTATCAACAAAATTCCAAGCGAAGATCTGTCGCCCAGATATTTATTAGTTCCACAGTTAGAGTGTAGCCTGTAATCTTTAGCATCGCATCGGCTCGATTCAGACAAATTAATAGGACATTCCCTCTAGCGAAATCTAGTTATGTTCAAACGTCTGTTTGTATCTAGGCGTAACTGGTTTAGCTATTGTCTTTAATCTGTGTCGTTCTGAGGTTTCGAATATACAAAGATAGAACAGTCATCTCTTTCACTGGCAAGGCTTATTGGTTTGAGCGACAGAGACAGAAGAAGTATTTTTTTTTTCTGTCTTGTCGAATATTGTACAGCACCAGCACATCAGGTTACCCACTTTTGATGCAAACTAGCCTTTATTACAACTGCATACGATACCGCAGTGTTTACCTTGACGTGCATAATAACAGAGTATAAAATCCTATTTTATTTAAAAAAATCTCAAAATTGTAAGTTTTGTTTTTATTTTATTTTAAAAAGAACCATTTCATACAGTACAAAAAATTACAAGATTTATAATATTAGCCTAGCAAAGAGAAAAACGGGCGTTAATCGAATATTCTATTCTAATCCTATTTTTGTGAAGGAAAATAAATATACTTATTTTTTTTTATTCTATTGGGACCGTGCGCGACGACAGCGCCACAAACTATTGGAGGAGGTTGAAATGACAAATGGCTGGCTGTCATTACGAAAAGTAATTAAACCAAAGTTATTTCAACAAAATATTGTATTATCCATTTATTATATTCAATTACCTCCACCAACACTCTATCCAACTGCCTCGGTGGCGCAGCGGTTAGAGGGTCGCATTTTAAAGCGACGGCTGCGCCAGAGGTCCCGGGTTCGATTCCCGGGTCGGGCCAAAAATATGTACCTGGGTTTGTCTGTTCAGAAATTCTCAGGGAAGCCCGGAGTTTGGAAGTTGGCGGTGTTTCACCCCCGTGCCTCGGAAAGCACGTAAAGCCGTTGGTCCTGCGCCTGATCTCTCTCCGGTCGTGTCAGATTGCTGTCCCATCGGGCTATGAGAGTGAAAGGAATAGAGTGTGCACCTGTGTTTGCGCACACACTTGTGCACTATAATATGTCCCGCGCAGTCGGTTAGTCGTTGTGACTAGCCACCGTAGTCGAAATCGGCTAGGGGGACTACAAAATTCAATTACGTTACTCTATATTTTTACTTATTAATAAAATATAATGCACGGACAGACGTCCCCCAAAGTTGCCGTTTTTTAACACTGCGAGCGCTGTCATCGTTTTTCGGGTTCCCCCACACTCTACTTCGCTTGTCCTACTTGCTTCGAATATCGTCAAGAGTGAAACCTCTGTACCCACACAAATGCACATTTATTAAGCGTCGTTCATTGAATCATCATTTAGCGGCCATCAGTGCTGTTGAGTCACCGACGCAAATTAGCGTGATAAGAGTATGCGTGTTTGTTTTGACAATATGTTAATATCTTTGAGAATTTAAGTGGCTATTCAGTCTATTGTTGTTTGAGGGCCGAATGTACCATACTTTAGCAAAAAATGTTTATTAAAACTCTCAACAATTAGGGTTGGCTGGAAGAGAACTCTTTTAGGGATAAAGAATATAAAATTTGCCGTAACACCGCAACCAGTGTGTGCCAAATATATCAAATCTTTATTAACCTTTTCATAGAGGCAAAATCATTATCATCAATTTAGGAGACCAGGGCCTCTATTTTTGAATCACTTGTGTCAATATTCCGAGTGATTTTGGTTCGAAAACTAGTTATTTAAGTTGACTTTTAATTCATCTTCGAACGAAAATCACACGCCAAAATAAGGGGCCGCAGGGTCTCCATTCTTATGCAGTTCGAAAAAAATTCTAACTGAATTTTCTTTTTCGAAGAAAATACAGTTTTTGCTTTATCTATCAGGGTCACGTATGCTTTGCATTTCGATTTCTTTCGTGTGGTAGTTTTTTAAGTGTGGATATATTACTTGATTTTTTAGGCAAAACAGTGTGAAACTCATGATTGAATTACCATACGGAAAAAGTTCGGTTGAATCGAGAATCGAGGCCCAGAGCTCTTGTCAATGGAGTCTTTGCGGTTTGCCATCTTTTTTTTGACTCTTCAACAAATGTTTGTGAATTTTTCTGTATTGAAATTTGAAATTACTACCTCGGAGTCGGGATTTTTTCGTGTAACGCCATTTTTGCTTTGTGTTATGCTCAAGTGGAAAAGAGCAAGGCTCATAGCGCGAATAGCTGTTAAGGGGGAAAAGTTCTAGATTGGAGACCCTTCGTCAAGATGAATAGACGAGCTGATAAAGCTCGCTGTATCACATTGAACTCAAACCGCTTGCAACAGGTCACTGTGGAAACCTTCTGAGAGGCCGTCCAGCAGTGGACGTCCTATGTCACAGAAAATATAATAGCCATTGTCTCGCTGATGACCCGTGAGCCCCAACACCATCTTGAATGTCCTGAGTGAGAAGGAATGCCCTCTTATGCGGTACTGGATGCAGGTAACAAATAAGTGTGCCTGGTGCTCCAGAGAGTGGTAGGTATTTAAATTAGATTTTTTTTTTAATTTTTAATTTTATTTTTCTTAATTATACATTTTATTTTTAAAATATTATGATAATTTTTATTTTTTGACATCGAAATTTGAAAAGTTAGACATCTGAATTTTATACTTTATTTATTTTGTGAATTTTCTGATTTGATTTTAAATATTGATGTTTCTTGATGCATTTTTATTTAATTTATTTATTAAATGTTATTAGGTTTTTTAATTTGTATGTGTGCTCACTACTGTGGGCCTGTCACCCGAAATAAAATAACTTTATTCTTAACTAGCTTTTGCTCGCGACTTAGTTCGCGTGGAATAGTGACTTCTTTCTCCCGTTTTTTACACATTTACCACTATATCTTTGCTCCTATTGGTCGTAGCGTGATGTTATAAGCCTATAGCCTTCCTCGATAACTGGACTATCCAACACAAAAATAATTATTCAATTCGAACCAGTAGTTTCGGAGATTAGCGCGTTCAAACAAACAAACAAACAAACAAACAAACTCTTCAGCTTTATAATATTAGTATAGATTTATTTATTTATTGGATGACAATGAAAGTGGTAAGGCAGCAATGACCTCGATAGTACATGTCAGCCAATGAGTGTAAGTGAGTGAGACTGAGTAATAATGTCCGGCTCAGAATACGAACGGCCTCCTAACGCCCCAATTTGTGTCGTTCAACTGATTCGTCTCTCGAAGGGGACTCGTGTTTTGCGTCGCTAAATCTATACTTATATTGTAAATCTGAAGAGTTTGTTGCTTTGTTTAAATGCGCTAATATGTTCGTACCTCAATGTTTATTTTCAAGTCTGTACCCACAAAAAAGGCACTCGCTGAAAATCAGCGTCGTGGTATGCATTCTGCCACTGCCACGGCCAGTGCTGAGCGAGTGCCTTTTCGATGTAAGCCTACTCACCTATTTAGTGAATTACTCATGTATTTTGTAATCTTAATTAATCTCTCAATGTATTTTTTTTTTATTTAATACATAAATAAATAAAAAAGGTCGCATAATTTTAACAAATTTTTTTTCTTTCTTTCTAATATCGGGAAGTACTGAACCGATTAAAAAAAATTGCTTATTTATCGGGGAAGACTTTTTTAGGCTATAAAACATCACGCTGCGACGGCAGGGGAAGGAGGAAACTCAAAATGCGCAGACGCAGTCGCGTGAGAGCTTTTGTCGTAGAATATCTTATTTGTAAAATAAAAAGCGTTCTTATTTTTAGTTTTTATGATGGCCGCTACTTTCGAACAAAATTAAAATGGCGGACCGAAAAGTGAGCCAAAAATAACGCTTTTATCTTAGAATATTAGTAGTGACTATCATCCATAAAACTATTGACATTTTATTAGGCTGGCGCATATTTATTTATTTACCTCAAGGAAATAATTGCATTATTTACCCTATTTCAATACGAATACACAGTAAAACTCTCATCATTCATGTTATTTCATCAAATCAAATAATCTGCGTTTGTTCAATGAATACATTAGGATTCACGGCCTGGTACAATTTAGAAGGAAAACTATCATGGCAATGATATAACCTTTTATTAACAAGATCGTATAAAACAGATAGTATTTACTGGCTTGTTATTTTACAAAGTTTAAACTTTAAGTCGATCAAAGTATTTAAATAAAAACTTATATAAAATTAGTGACGTTTTTAATCAATATTTTTTTTTTTACTAAATTGACTTTAAATAAAATCTTAAGGGTTCACAATTATAATATATTTTTTAATATTGTAAACACCATCTGCATGCCATGTTTTTAGCAAAAACTATTTCATTTAATTTTATGTAAAAAATATATAAATATTTTTAAATTAATTTAATTAATCATCTTTATTCAGGCAACTTAAAACCTATACACATAACACATCAACAATAATGATTATTTCACTTCATTAATTAAAACAAAATCATTTCATTACAAAAAAATAAATTAGCCGACTTGGCTCCTATAGAAAAAAAATAAACAGAATAGGTACCGACAAATGGAATATTGTCATCGTCATATTTCCATTTCATGAGAGGTCGTTCCGTTACACGTACGGCTAATGGGGTATTGTTTCGTTTTACGACGCTTACTAGGAACAGGACAAGCCCCCATTGACCAGCGAGACTGCTTGGTGGAAACTTAGGCTTGGTATGCAGAATAACATACCTAGGTTAGTATAGACAGCGTTAAACTATAGTTAAACAGCCCAGAAAATAATAATATATAAATAATGTATTTACTTCTGTGTGCTGATTCGAAGTATTTAATTTTAACACAAAAATTAAAAACTTCGAACTTCTAAAGTTTTTAATTTTGCCATGGCAAAGAGTTGAATGGGGACCATTTTGGTTACACATCGTAATTGTATTTTATTTTTATTTTTTGTTTTGTATTTTAAGGCAACGTCTTCAGAAATGGTTTTACTTTTGTTTTTCTATTATGTTTGTAATTCGATGTGTACCAAATAAAAATGTTTACTTTCTTTCTTGCTTTCAAAAAATACACATTTTTTTGCACAAATAAGCAAATAACAGTTAACAAAAGGTGGAATTAATGCTAAAAGTTTTAGATCATGAAAAAAGATTGTAATGGGTGCAAAAGAATGTTGTAGAATACAAATTTAAAAATAATAAACTATATTTTTTAAATAAATATTTAATAAATATAAAATTATTTAAAGAAATGTTTACTTATTTAGGTTTATTTATTCTTGTGACCGGTAAGAAAACAAAACAGAATCTTGTGCAAGAAAATGACAGGGCCAGAATCTGTGTGGCCAGTTTTTGGTGCCTTAAAATAAGATTATCAATCAGGTTTATAAGTTCGAAAAAGTTGGGAAAAAGTACTTTTTAAGTTTTTAATTCCTCAGTCACGATAGATCATTTGGGCAACAACTGAACAAAAATTCCAAAATTGATTAGGTATGCAGTTTAAACTGAATATAATCTAACTAGATTCATCTAATAAGTATAAAAGACCCAAGTCTATTGGATAATAGATACTAATTTAAACTAGTGCTGATTCGTCAAAACTAGCACCTGGTATTAAAATGTTTAATTGTAGGAAATAAAAGATATCATTTTATCTTTCTTTTTTTAAACTTCTGTAATTTTTTACTCGATTTTAAAGTAAAAATTTTGTGAATTTGGCGTTGATACGTTTGGGCCGTGGGAAACTTCTACTGAATTGCTGTTTAAAAAAATAACGAGAACTAAATTCTGTCAAATTAAGTCAAAGGATTAGCATAGCTATCTCGTATGTTGCATGTCTTAGTTTTAATTTATTCTTGTTTGTTAGTAAATAAAGTATAATATGAAATTATTTCTTCAGTTTTATTTAAAGCGGCAATATTATTTAAAACCTTTACAAAAGTTTTGATCACAATATTTTTAACAGCGCGGATTTTCTGACTAAACGTCACATAATTGACGACACGTTCGGTGCAGTGGTTAACGCTCCTGTCTGGTAAACCTGCGGTCGCGGTTTCAAATCCCGCAAGGGGCAAATATTTGTGTGAAGAGAACGAACATTTGTACCTTAGTCATGGATGTTTACAGTATTTAGGTTTATATGGTAGACGCCCCCGTCGTAATCGTTGCCTGGTAGTACTTCGAATTCAGACAATTGGTGTGTTGTCTGGCGCATATTTATTTATTTATATAATACAAAGTGTAAAAAAACATAAATGCAGCACATTGGTACGTAGAGTGCACCGAATTGAGGTCAAACTGCAAATGTCAATCTACCCACATTTTAGTTATTTATTTTTCCTTGAAATCCAAGCGATGACGTAATGTATGACTCAAAATAAGAGTCGTCTGGGATTTCCTGCTACTGTTATTTTCATTTGAATAAAGTATTTCGCAACTATTTTCAGTGTGATACATTTTGGCAATGTCCGCGCCGACTGTCCACGTGATACGAAAATGTCATAACTTGTCTTTTCTATAAAAAAAAAACATCTGGCAACTTTTTATTTTCGAATAATTAGATACCATGTACCTTATTATTTATGAGCTATTTGGTGCAAGGTAGCAATCTCATATCTAACTATTCTTATGTAAATGACCATGAAAGTAAAAAAAAAAATTCTTCTCATGTAAAACAAAAACTTAAAAAGAAAAAAAAATTTTTTGACCGACATTCGATGATAAAAAAAGGTTGTTTACATTTTCAAACTCAAATGTTACGTAATCGCTCAATCCAAACTCCCGCGTTCCAAATTCGAATCCACTCACCGCGTGACGTCATCCGCCGACAGGTAGATCCCGGCTCCTTGGTGAATCCACGCGCCATCCTCTCCCCTCGCACAGACAAACAACTTCTTAATCGGAACATCAACGATCACGTCCAATAACTTTTCTGTATATTCAAAAGGCGGGACACAAGCTTCGCCTCTCACGCCCGGCAAGTCGGTCAACGACCACTCAATAACATCTGAACTCAACACTTTAACACTACATTTGTAATCATCACACTTTTTAACCAATGAAAATATCCATGGTGGTGACACAGCGTATGTGTTCACTATTAAAAATAATAGGAGGAATAATCCGCTAGTCCGTAAAGAGGTTGCCATGTCACTCGCACGCCGGCCGCACACAATATGAGTTTACCGCCCCGAAGTTAGCACAGAAAGAAGTTGGAATAGCGCGGACGAGTATTTATATTGACTCGACTTCGGTCCGCTCAATTCGGAGATACACTCACGAGTGTAGATAGTATTATCTATAACCCTGCCGTGTTTAGTTGTCGATTTTTTTTTTCGTTTTTTGTCGGTTATTTCATTGATGACCTTGCTGACAGAGTACATTTCAATTGAGATGGGTTATAGGCTGTTTGTGTAAGCATGTTCGGTATATCACATTATCAACATCAATAAATCATAGTATTTGTCGTAATTATTAGGCGATGCCATCTTTAATACTATAATCAGATTTTGTTGATACAATAGCTAATAGTCTTACCCAATTGTTTGCTTTATAATTAAGTGATCAAAGTTTTTTTATTTAAGTGTTTGCGGCTGGCTTATTACCGTTTTATTTCAATTTACCTAACGATTATGTATATATTTTTTTATATTTTTAGAATAAATTGGTACAGGCTTGACGCTTGCTTGGTTAATTTCAACTTCAACATTACAGTAACTTCCCGGGTTCGAATCCCGGGTCGGACGGCCGAAATTTGATTCTGGGTTTTTCTTACGGCAAAACATTTTCTTTTTTTACCGTAATAATCACGATAGTATTTTGTTAACAAAATTATAAATGCAAAAGCCCTAAACACAAAAGTCCTTAGTTTTTTTCAGAAACCAAAATTAACCTGTCTATACTAATACTTTATATAAGGTGTTTTTCTATAAACGGGTGAAACTTTAACAGAACTTCAAATTACTTCAGAGAAACCGGGCCCTATAATTTTTTTTCTTAAAAACGGGCTAGTTTTTATTTTATTTTTCCTAACAAAAAAATAAATCCTGTGTCTAGTCTGAAACATCCCAACGTCATCACCTGAGGAAATGACGGAAAAGAGAGAGAGGTGATGACGTTGGGATGTTTCAGACTAGACACAGGATGTTTTTAAATATTTTTTTTTGTAAGGTAAAATAAAAAATAAGAAAACTAGCCAGTTTAAAAAAAAATGATAGGGGACGGTTTCCCTGAAGTAATTTGAAGTTCTGTTAAAGTTTCACCCGTTTATAAAAAAAAACACCTTATATTGTAATATTAAAAATCTGAAAATTTTGTTTGAACGCGATAATCTCAGGAGCTACTGGACTAATTTGAAAAAAAAATGTGTTAGATAGATAGTTTCTTTCTCGTGGAATGCTCTAATGGCTTATTAAACATTACGACTAAAAGGGGAGGGAGTAAAATCTAAACGCGCGGACCCAGGCGCGGGGAACCGCTAGTACATTAATACAAAGTCCGTACTCACCCTGTATATTTAAATAGGTAAAAAAACAATACTCTAGATCTGTTTTATCGCGTTCTATTATAAAAGGCACTTGAACTACAAATCTCATTTTCACTATGTTTATTTTGACTATATTACTATCTAAAGGACTAATTTCAAGTCGCCACTTGAGAACGCACTTCTTAGCTCTTGGTAAATGGGACATCTTTGTTTGATTCATATTGTAGAACAATTTTACAATAATATTAATAAATTTTGTCAGATCAAAGAAAATTAAAACGAAGACATGCAATAAAACTCTATGCAAAAACTGTTTCGACAAACTGTTGCACGTTAATACTCGTAGGTACATTTCGCAAAATATCATACCATCTTTAAAAATGACGTGCGCGTAAACGGTTCTTTAAAAAATCTATCTTTTACGCCGCCCCAACTGTTTTTGCCACCCGATACTTGACTGGTAGATAATGCTTTAATTAAAGCTTTGATCCGCTATTTGTTCTTCCTTTTGTATGTGCAATAGAGTTTTTTTTTTAATAAATAAAAAACCGCACCTTGATTTTTCTTGACCACCTTGACCGCATCTGCTACAATTAAATTTAATTATCAAAATCGGTCTAGCCAAACACGAGATATTCGCGGAAAAACATACATACAGGTCGGTGAGAACCTCCTTTTTTTAAGTCGGTTAAAAAGTCCGTGCTCACCCTGTATTTTTTTAATAGGTAAAAAAATTGACTATTCTCCCCGATAAAGAGATTATAAAAATGCGTCAATGTCTTCAATCAAATAAAGATATAATCGACACCTCACAACTATAGATAGTGTATTGCTTAAATATCTTTGCCCGTAGAAATCAATTTATTTTTGATATGAGAGTAAAAAGATTGAAAATATCTGTCAAGGATGCGCCGTTTTATTTTTAACCAACGTTTCGGCTTCGCACGGGTCCGATAAAAAAAATATTATAATATTTTTTTATGCTAGCTTATCCCTGTCTGTGTAGCACCTACCACGGTCATGAATGCTACGGTGTAGTCGGCAAAAGCCTTAAGTCAGACTTAGACTTAAATTTATTAAAAATGAATCGCAAAATGTGTTGGTAAGCGCATAACTGAACAACGCCTGGACCAATTAGGCCAATTCTTTTTTTGTTGTGTTTGTTATTAGCAGGAGAAGGTTCTTATGAAATAAATACCTATTCAAGTAACTTCTTACTTCCTTGGCGGGGCGGGGAGCGATACAAAGTTCACTGGGTCCGCTAGTAATAATATAAACTCAAAATATATATTTTTTATGTTTGTACAACACGACAGGAAAAAAATACAAAAACCATTGTTTTATGTACTGTAAGATACCATGTTTTTCATGCAAGTAAATATACTTACGTGGCGTCTATAGTTAAGTAGGTACTTATATTTATAAATGAAGTGCGTTAAATGAATATTAATATAAAAATACGAATATGGTATCATTATAGCTTTTATCTTATATCTGAAAATCCGATAAACTTTTACTAATATCTAATCTGCGAACGTCAATGCTGTAGGGTTCTTTGGACATCAGTAAAATCGTAGAAATTACATAACGCTCAAGATACGGATATCGGTAAAAGAAATATTGTGGTATTTACCTACCATCGACAAATTGATAATAAAAGACAAAAAAATATATCAGAGGTTTCCCAAAATGTCTCAATTAAGATATAGGGTAAACCATTTATAGCTATCGCCCACTTCATAAAACTTTTGTGACGCAAAAATATAAGTGATTTGCAATGGATGTCTGATTTTCGTTGCCGGTCGGATATTGTAAACAATCTCCTAACTACGAAACCATACAATTGGTGTGTTGTCTGGCGCATATTTATATTTGTTTAAATTTATTAATCACGCCATTCATTATTAATGAAATGATTCTTTCAAAAATAAAAATAAAACTTACACCTATGTAGTAAACTAAAAAAAGTAAAATTAGCCTGTAAGCATCCCACTGCTGGGCAAAGGCCTTACCTCAAATATGAGGTAGTACGAGCCATACTCCACCGCGCGGGCTCAGTGCGGATTGGTGGAGGGGTGTTTGCAAGGCAAGCGACCAACCTTGCTGTCAGATTTTATCAAGCCGCCCATAGGACCTCTGACTAGGCTTAGCGACTAATATCAAACGATAATAGCCGGGACCACAGAACATAAACGTTTTTTATGTTCTGTGGCCGGGACCAACTGCTTAACGTGCCTTCCGAAGCACGGAGATGCTCGTGATATGTAGGTGTAACTTAATCTATTTTGTTTTAAGTTTATATGTTTTGATTTTAAAGGAACCCAGTGATCCACAATGAATTTCCTATGTAGGTAAATTATTGTGGATCACTGGGGTTCTTTTAAAATCAAATAGTGAATTAATTTAACTCACTGATAGTATTTTAAAAGGTATAATAATATTGTTTACAGTATTCGACAAGCAAAAAACGGTCTTTACTACCTAGCCTTTGACCATATTTGGGACTGACGCATTTTTTTTTTCATCTCTTAAAAAAAATTGAAAATTCATATTACCTCAGTTGATAAGTAAACCAAATAATTACATAAAGAAAATATATTTATGAGTAATGAACCATCAGTAAACAGATTTACCCGCCACCTGGTTGGTATTTCCGATAAGTGCTACATATTTTTTGTGATATGTAAGATAAATTTAAAATGCGTGCATCTTCAATATCGTAATTTAAATAACAAAAATAAGATTCATCATAAAGTTATCTTAAAAAGCTATTATATTTTTCGCATTCGCCCAATATTTTACATCTATATAATTAATATTTTATGTCAATTAGTAAGTTTATGTCATGAAAGTTTAACCGGCAGATAATGATTTATGCATCAAGTTAATAAGCTACCAATTGAGCAATAAAGTCTATTGATTAAGAAAATATTGGCCTTATTTATCTATTCATTGGTCGTATTTGTAGAATTAAAATAATAATGTATTCATAATAACAACTTTTTATTTCAGTAATGATTTGAATAAATACCTCTACATGTTAGATTTATTTAACATACGTTTTTTGCAGTACCCTGTATAACCATTTTTTTATATATACCTATATCAAAGCATTACCTTCAATTATTATCACATTCCACTTAACTACTATTTACACTACAATATAGAGTGAAAAATATAATAAAATAAAATATATAACATGCTTAAAATGTTTTCAACACTCTTATTTTTGTATTACTGTGACTAAACTCGCTCTGAAACTATTTCTCGTAACATGCACAATGCAAAAAAGGTGATTAAAATCAGTAACTTAATAACTTTCTTCCATAAATATGGATTGAAATATGCTAAAAAATTCGACTCCCCATAGAAATCAGACGGATCACGTGATCAATTTAGTATGTATATTATTTTTTTATTTATTTTTGTCCTATATTTCTAGGAGAAAGTTGATAAGTTACTGATTCCTTTATTTCTAACTTATAGTATTGAAACACCTTGTATAAATAATTTACTATGCATCAGAGATCAACATCATTCAGTATAATGTCGCCTTGTTTTGAGTGAAAATATATTAACAGCATCTCTCATTATATTGTCTGCCTAGACACTATAAAAAAATATATATATAATCGAAACAGGCTATCATATTTTTTTTGAAAAATGTAAAAAAAAAAACCCTAAAAAAATTGTTTTATTAATTATTAAAAAGATCCCTTACAATCCTCAAGGATCCTCAAGCTATCATCTCCGCCTTTCTCGTTTCAAATGCACCATTTAATTTTTTCTCAAATCTTAACTTTAATTAATAAAAACAATTTTAATTTTAACATAATAAAAAGTAGTTGATTTTTGTTTTTTATAGTTTTTGTCAACAGGCTTGTTACTGTGACGGTGGCCGAGTGGTATAGGCAAACGCCCGGATAGCGTAAGACTTTTTACAAGTGCAATTTAATTTATTAAAAATTATTTTGATTAATTTTCTCTATAACTGATGTATTAAAACAAAAACGTCGTTTATTCATTGTGCTGAATCGGCCCTTTAATTTTATTTTCACTCAAAACGAGATGACCTAAAAAAACTAAACTACTCTCAACTCAACTCACTCCATCAGCGTTCTTTGCTTCGCGACTATGGACCTTAGCGTGAACTATTAAGGAGTTCTTTTGTATGAACCGTTTGCCGCACACATCACACGCGAATCTACGGTCGTCCGTGTGCGTTCTCATGTGTACTATGAGCGCCTTTTTACGAAGGTACCTGAAAATATAGAAACGAATTGTTAATAAAACCGTATCAAAATAACGGTCGCTTTTGCCATATTATATGCGTAGCGTAGGACGTCCACCGATAAGATGGACAGACGACCTGGTAAAAATCGCAGGGTTACACTGGATGCAGACCACTTGTGATCAGTCGCTGTGGAATACCGTGGGGGAGGCCGATGTTCAGCAGTGGACGTCCTTTTTTTTCTCAAATCAATTCATTTATTTGTGATACACAGGTAAATAGATGTTAAGTGTACAAATACAGGGTAAAGAGAGTGCGCTGTGATCAGCCTCAGTGGCATACAAATGTCAAATTATAAAGGAAGAAAAAATAAATTACATGTAAAAATTGGCTGATAATGATGATAAGTTACTGATTCTGAGCTCCCTTCATTCTTTACGGGTTGTTTTGAAACATCCTGTATAACGTTACCGTATAATAATAACGTTAACGTTAAAATATATTAAATAACGTTGCCGTTAAAAATAATATTACCGTTAAAATATATCGTTACCGTTAAAAAATATAGTTACCGTTTCGGGCATAGAGTACACTTGTGCGCGCGGATACCAGCGTGCGAGGCCATATGCGCGCGCAGCTCTTGTCTCTGGAAGAACCCAGCGCGGCACTCTGTGCAGAAGTGGCGTTTAACCTTTTGATGCTTGTTGCGGATGTGGGTTGTTAGGTTGCCTGGAAAATATTACTTATTAATTATAGTAGCGGTTTCACAAGGTTTCAGCCGCGTAAATGTAGGATTTAACAAAATGTGCCATTCCAAGGTATGAGCCATAATATTGTAAAATTTCATCTAAATCCATTCAGTAGTTTTAGCGTGCAGAAGTAACATACATCCATACATCCTCGAAAACTTACGCATTTATAATATCAGAAGGATTCGCAGGATGTATATTTTTTGATATTTTAGTAGGTTCGATTTCCGAAATAATGGCATTTTTCAATCCAGTTCTTATTATTATAAAAAATGAAAGAATGTTTTCTTTCAGCACTATCTTAAGTATTTATAGTAATTAATCTCCAGGTAGCATAAAAATCCCGCTCTGTTAATAGACTGTACTTTGCCTACCTCCCCCATCTACCCGCTCACATACTTCAGTCAAACTATGGCACACTTTTAACATCGTGCCCGGCGTGCCCCAACACCTGCACGCCAGCGGATTTAATGAAATGCAGTCGATCCGCAATACAAGTGGCTGAATTCTGGGCTGCTACGATGAAATTTCTTCATTGTAATTCCTCCATATGGGTTCCCATCGACACGCTAAGAAGAAGACTTCAGTGTGACTAGCACGAACATGCACACTTTAAACTAATAGTCCCCCCTTAGCCGATTTCGACTACGGTGGCCAGTCACAACGACTAACCGACTGCGCGGGACATATTATAGTGCACAAGTGTGTGCGCAAACACAGGTGCACTCTCTATTCCTTTCACTCTCATAGCCCGATGGGACAGCAATCTGACACGACCGGAGAGAGATCAGGCGCAGGACCAACGGCTTAACGTGCTTTCCGAGGCACGGGGGTGAAACACCGCCAACTTCCAAACTCCGGGCCACCCTGAGAATTTCTGAACAGAAAAACCCAGGTACATATTTTTGGCCCGAACCGGGGACCTCTGGCGTAGCCGTCACTTTAAAATGCGACCCTCTCACCGCTGCGCCACCGAGACAGTTATAGTGCCACTATAAACTAATGGAGAATTAAACCACATACCAGCCAACAGAAACTTCTTATCGCAGACCACACACTCGTACTTGGCCGCGGGGCGTCCGTGGATCTCGGCGAGGTGACGTGCGCGACGCGTCAGAGTGTCGAAACGTTCTGCGCACGACGGACATTTGTATAGCGACGTAGAGCCGTGCTTGCGCTGTCTGTGACCAACAAGTTTTGTAAGATTAGTAAACTTAGCTATTAGGAAAAAACAAGTGCGAGTCGGACTCGCGCACCGAGGGTTCCGTACAAACATTATTATAAACCTGAGTATTTGGTATGAATTTCAATTTAATACCTCTACGCGTTTATGAAGAAATGGGTAGTAAGTTTAAAATTATTTAAAAAAAATATATTATGTGATGTAACTAAAAATTTATGGTTTTCGTAATTTTTCCTTTATCTATGCTATAAGACGTTGCTTCGTACCAAATTTCAAGATTCTGAGTTCACGGGAAGCACCCTGTAGGTTTTGATTCCCTTGCAAGTGTCGAAAATTTGCGGCATAAAAGGCTGTATCTTTTGATTGCGTTGGCTTAGAAGTTTGATTTTTTCACAGCTTCAAGGGACAGTAGACCTGAGTAATTGATATAAATTTCAGCTTCATACCTCCACGCGTTCCTGAGAAAAAGGGTCTTGACAGACGGACGGACGGACGGACAGACGGACAACAAAGTGATCCTATAAGGGTTCCGTGTTTTCCTTTTGAGGTACGGAACCCTAAAAACTTAAATAAATAAATATAAATATGCGCCAGACAACACACCAATTGTCTGGTTTCGTGGTAAGGAATTATCTTCCTTGTGTTTTGAAGTACCAGACAACTATTATGAGTATTATGACGGAGGCGTCTCCCATAAATACTTAAATACATAATAATATAACATCCATGACTTAGGTAAAAAAATGGTTGCTTATTACACAAACATTTGCCCCTTGCGGGATTCGAACCCGAGACGGCCGGCGTAATAGTCAGGAGCGCTAACCGATACACCAAACGTTCGATTGTTCACGAAAAAAGTTCGATTGATGCGAGAATCGAGGCCCTGGTGGCTCGTCTTTTAACATTTACTTACCTATGTGAATTGAGTGTGTTAAGATTGGTAAACTCCACTTCGCACGTGGGACATTTGAACGGGCCCTTCTGGTGTGAAGGCATGTGACGTTTTAGCCTCTTCTCTGTTAGGAATCCTGAAATATTTAGTTAGATGCTTATATGAGAGAGATACTATATTTTTCATTTCATATTTTTTTATTATCTCAAAAACTACTGGACCGATTTTGATTAAACTGACACTGTGCCCTATGTTAAAATATACCCGACTGATCTAAAAACAATCATATTGCTATGACTTTTCATTTTTGAGAGAAACATACAAATGTAAAATCATACATACCTACACTTGGTTATGAATGTTTTTTAAACACTCAGTGTCATATTTATAAATAAAGATAAAATAAGAAACCTGCAATGCAACTTTCTGGCAGAAATTTCGCACAGTCGGACTGACAGCATGGTAGCTCAATTAACACAGCAATTGGCCCGGTTAGCCAGAAAGTTGCAGGTCAAGTCCCACCAGTGCGTAATTTTTGGTTCTTTATTTCATTTTTAAGAATACATACACTTACGAAATTTTTCATACATGTTCGGAAGGAAGTCCATATTAAAATGTTATCCAATTATAACGATATCACATGCGTCATGCATACAGATCAAATTGATTACCTCTTTTTTAAGTCAGTTAAAACAGAGAATTAAATACATTAGTATTGAATGGAGATCATCATAAGTAAAGTGGCATACCAGTAAGTAAACAAACGCTTGATTGCACAAAATGAGTAAAAGAAACAATGAGCAGTTTTCTTGTCATAAGATGTTTCTATCATCGATAGATGGCGCTAGCGTCACTTTAGGAACTAACTTTTTTAACTTCATTTAAGAATTATAGCAGAGGGTAATTGCTTATTGCCAACGTAAATAATAAACAGTAAAACGATTTAATGTGTACCTTTAGTACATAGAGGACATAATAATAAAAAAAATAAGTATCTCAATTAATCCGACTTCGCATTATACAATATTTACATACGCATTTTTTTTTCTTTGTCTATGGTTTTCCGCCAACGTGAAAAAAAATGATCATATCGATGGCTTAGCGCACACTTGTACTAACTACAAAAATTGCGATTTTTACTTTTTTACTGCAAACTGTATTAATTGACGTGCTCTACCGTTTGCACTTACCCACGTGTCGATATTCCATCTCTTTCTATCAAAAACCTAGTGTCACTGTTGTATCAAGTAACATTTGGTTATGACCAAAAGTATTAAAATCCTTTATTTTTACTATTCTAGTACGAAAAATCTATAAGTGATTTAAACATTCCCTCACTTTGTACAAGTTAGTGCACAAGAATATTTAATACATTTACGACACATTATCTTACATATTATCGACAATCCAAATGTTGTAAGTGCAGTTTATACAAAAACAAATCCAACGTTTTCAACTATTTTTAAGTGCACAAATGTGCTAAGTCGCTTTGATACAGAAAAATTTTTGCTTACAAAATTATCGATGATCACATATCTAATAAGTACAGTTATTTAATAAGCAAAGTTGGGTCAAAACAATGAAACTACGGAAAATTAATTATCCCAGCCGTGATCTCGCCATTTTGACGCTCTCTAATTATTTTATACTAATTTTATGTTCTAACCGTGCACAATATATTTTGAGTCGGTACAATGTGTATTTTTAATCCTTGATTAGATAAAAAATCGATACAACAAGAAGCTGCAACAAAACAAAAAAATATACATAATGTGCACTAAACACCAGAACTCTAAGAATGTAAGAAAGCCTACAAGAACTGGACCGCAGACCGGCAGTCACCGATATCAAATGGCACATCTTCATTGGTAGTATACGTGAAAAGAGAAAATTCAGAGAAGAGATAGAAGAAAGAGACGACTACGTCATGATGTACTATGTATAAAGGAGAAGTCGCATTTTTTATATAAACTTATCAGTACACACGAAAATATGGACAGTTATACAAGTGTTCGCACCGGTGGAACAATGAAGATACTTTCTATGAGAATCTGTATGAAGTAACAATAGCACATGCCAATAATATCCTAATAGTTATAGGGGACTTAAACGCTCAATTCAAGGCAACATGGTGAAGATCGCAATCTCGGCAAATACGGCAACAGAAAAGGAAGTAACAACGGACACAAAGTAATAAAGTTCCTATTAAAGAACAATCCTAAATTACTAAACTCTGTTTTCAACAAAAATCCTTTTACAAAGTGGACTTAGTGTGTGGACTATCACCCGATGGCAAGGTCAAGAACAAAATTGGCTATATTATTTCAAACAAGCCTAAGGAATTTATTGACACCGGTGTTATACGGAACTTAAACTTAACATCAAATCATCGCATGGTGAGAAGCTGTTTAACCAAATGCCACAATAAAATGGTCAGGTCGATACTCCAGTCTGCCATACCTTAGTTATGGACCAACATCAACAAAGACATTTGAAAAGCTTACTTCACAAGATCTTTTGTAGATGGCTACATCTAACCTACCAACAATAGACAAATACTTGTACAACAAAATACATTACTATTACTTAAGAAAAAAAACTAGCACCTTCGACCACATACATACAAAACAATTAATCAGTATAACAAGCCTATATTTATGGCATTCATAGACTATGCCAAAGCTTTATGACAGTCATAATGAATGACCACATTTATTGCAAAACTTAAAGGAGCAGGGAATAAACAAAGTGTACATAAATAATAAAGAGAAAATTCATCACACAAAAACATCTACAAAGAAGGTCAAGCTCGGATTAAGCTAGAAACTATTCTAAAGGTACTCAATTCAAAATAAATAGAGGAGTTAGACAGGGGGGTTCGCTATTGCCTAAGCTCTTCTTAGCTGTTCTAGAGCAAATTTTCAGGAAAATTTACTGGGTCAATCTTGGCTTGAATATGAATGGATCTCGTCTAAATCACCTCGCTTTGCGGACAATCTAGTAATACTAGAAGAAGATCCCTCTTTGTTAAATCAAATGATCCATAATCTAGCAGACAAAAGCTCTGAAGTCGGACTAGAAATGAACCCAAAGAATACCAAGATTATGACAAATAGAGAAGAGGTCGAATAATCATAAATCGATTGCCCCTGGATGGAATATGTGTACCTCTGCCAAAAAATATCTCTCAATGACCAGATGGACAAAAGCGATCTCTTTGTCCATCTGGTCATTGGAAAAGGATAACTAATAGCTGGAAAATATACTGGAGTCTGAAAGAAATAATGAATAACAATGAACTAAATATGGACATAAAAGCAAAAACTTTCAACACATGCATTCTTCCATCAATGACATACGGCTACGAGACTTAGAAAAAGAACAATGGAAAGAAGCTAGTTAGGCGTAAAATTAAGGGATAAAATAATGAGCTAGGAAAACAGAAAGAAAACCAAGCTCAAGGATGTGCTCTCTCATATAGATCATCTGAAGTGGGGCCACCGGGCCACATGCTGCGCTGCACAATGAACATATAGAGCAAGCAGGTCACTCTCTAGTATCCAAGAGATGGCGCCAGAAAGCCGGGACGATATGAATGAATATAGCAAGATGAACTCAGGCTGACCTTGGGACCACACTGGACGAGAGTGGCATCAGACAGGGTCCAATAGAAAAAGTTAGAGGAGGTCTGTGCCAAAAGACACCTAGTTACGGGATATTTTGTGAAGTAATGAAGTTGTAAAGTATGTAATTCGGAAATTAAATTCTTATCTCATCTCATTTTATCTTTTTCTGTTGTATTAGTAAATATTTAACATATTTTTATTATGATAAGTACCTGCTTCTCTACTAGAATACTAGCCCCGCTCCACTTAGTACATTCGTGCATTCAAATTTTTAAATTTAAGGGTTCAAATGTACTAAGTGAGGGGGGCTAGCAAGTAATTCCGCAGATTTTGTTATCAATTTGACGTAAATTCATTATGAAATTTACTTATTTGTAGAACCAAAGAATATGTCTTATTATTTAATGAGATTTGATTTCCATATCATTGACGGTTTTTGTATTATTTGTGCTTCAACTTTAAAACGCTCTACTGAAAAATCAACTTTTTGTAATTAGAACAAGTGTGCGCTAAGCCATCGATATAGTGACCCTAACGCCATTTAGTGAGAGCTGTAAAACGATGGGAGAAAACTGCTAATTGACAATTTAAAAATGTTGCCATAACTAAACTTTTAAGAAAATTCTAGGTTGTGATTTCGTTAGACAGACTATGCTGTCTTTAATATGGTAGAAATTCATAAAAAAAATATAATTACCTTTACCACAAAGTTCGCAAATGTGATTAGGAAAATGCTGATTCATATGCGAATGATAAACATACACATTCTGTAGCTCTTTACCGCATATTTGGCACTTAAGATCTTCTGTCACCTCATAATGCGTAACTTTCTTTATTTCCTGTCCCTTTTCAACAATACTGGAGGTCTGTTTGTCTCTCTCTGGCTTACATGTTTGTTTTTTAGAAGCAGAAATTGGTTTATGTGACAATATAGGATCTGATAATTCATTTTTTACAGCTTGACATTCTTGTGTTTCTGTAAAAATTAAGAAACTGAAATGTAAGCACACACTTATCAAGACATATGTAAATATCCATGTGTAGTTAAAAAAAGTTAAGTTAGCCTGTAAGCATCCCACTGCTGGACAAAGCCCTTTCCTCAAGTATGAGGTGGTGTATATGTAGTATTTGTAGTTATTTTAAATACATCAACATTGGTAAATAATAACAACCATAAATGTTTTTTGAGCCTCAGCAAAAAGTTATACAGAATGTCCCGTAAAAAGTTGTCCAGCCGAAAAAAGGTAATAGGCTTCACAATAATAACTGTCATTATAAAAATAAATAAATAAATCAAAGTTATGTACTTAGATTTATTTATTTATAATTGTCACCTTGTGAAGGATTTTCTACAACTGCGATTACAAATCTTAACCCTTCGTTGCATGATTTTTTATTTTTTAATGAAAAAAATCATATATATTTAATTAAGGTCTTAGATTACAGGAAAAATATTTAAAAAAATATTGGTTCACTTATTATAATTTTTTTTCGACAAATAGGGTATGATGGATTTTTCCATCACTATGCAATACCATTCCAACTGATCAGTACTAAATATATTTATGAGGCTACTCATTTTCATACATCGACAAAATTTTATTTCCAGAGAAAACATATGAAACATTTATAGTTTCTATTAATAATAAAATAATTACCTGAGGTGCAATTTTTTTTCCCATATGTATCACATGTTACCAGATATATGGCCATAAAATCTGCCTCCCCCATACATTTACTTTATTGTTGAACAATATGAAGCTATAGAATTGAAACTTTTTCTTTTTTGGTTTTGTCATATCTTGTTATAATACATACTGTAGATATACAGTAGATGCAATATAACCAGTTTTTGTAGTTTGAAAGAAACACAAGCCATTTCAACACCATTGATAAATAAATAAAACTTATATATGGCTTCCTCGTGCTTCTGACTTTCAAATTTTATTTTTTTGCTGGTAATTTTATGTATATTTTATTTATCTGCTGACATTAAATAAAATGAATATTTTTTTCTTTAAATAATACCCAAAAAAAAATAAAAAGTAAATTGTAGCAAATTATTATTGTCCATAGAAGCATCATTCCCGTTACGCATGGTGATGTAAATTTCCATCGTACATTATTTCTACAATTTAAGAAAATGTGTAGATCGTAAATCATCAATTATTGAAAAAATCTAAACTTTTGCTTCTTTTTTACTCATATTTCATTTTTTCAATACTTTTTCTTGATATTTGAACTCAGTATACATTCGCAAAAATCACATTGCAGCAAAATTTTATCTAGAGGGTAAATTCAAAACTTTTTGACATTTAGTAGAAAGGCTTTTGGTATTTTTTTTAAAAGGAGTGTTCCGTTTCGTACAGAAGTTATTTAAAATATTATATTTAAAGAAAAAGATACTCTGCATTTAGGTTTTAATATGTTTTTTCCTTATAAAATGGTTTGATGTAAATATCCATCACTATGCAAAGAAGGGTTAATTTTTTTTAGTTATGTATAATGGGATGTAAGTCTGAATAGCGTAAGGGCTATGAAATGTCAAAATCTGATTAAAATTAAATTGAAAAATAAAATAATAAAGAATAAATAAATAAATAGTGAAAAATTTTAATGAGAGGAGTCTCCCTTATCACATGTTTTTGGCATGACCTGTACTAACGGGTCACCCTGTATAATATGTAATTAGTAGAGGAGAAAAGAAATTTTAGTTATCTAGTACTTATCAATAAATTAGAAACATACCTAGAACTAAAGTCTTGCAGACATCAACATCATTGTGGATTGGTTTATCACATTTTTCTTCACAATCCACAAAATTTGTGCTGATGACCTTATTAACAATTACTTTGTCATCAGAACTGCTGATTTCTATCACTGAAAGATATCATTATTGATAAGGTGTTTGGTGTATTGGTTAACGCTCCTGAATACTATGCCGGTGGTTGCGGGTTTGAATCCCAGGGCAAATGTTTATGTGATGAGCATGAATGTTTATCCATAACTGAGGTGCAAATGTTTATGTAGTATATGTTTTTTTTTTTATAGCCTTTCTTCAGAAATAACTTTTTTTTTCATTTCAGAGTTTTCTTGTCTAATATTAGTTTTTTGATTTCTGTCTGCCTCTTGGCAAAGGCCTCCTCCAATTTTTTCCATTCCTTTCTATCTTGTGCTGTATATGTATTTAAGTGTTCATGGGAGATGCCCCCGTCATAATCGTAGTCTGGTATTTGTAGCATAAGTAAGATAATTTCTTGTTGTCTGGCGCTTATTTATTATTTTTTATAAGATTGACCAATTAGTCATGTTCTGTATTTTGTGTAAGAGTACATATAAAATGTACAGCTAATATACATAACACTCAACATAGTCTTTGTTGAGATATGTCAAAATACATGTAAAATTTTAAATTAAAACACAGCAAAGCAGCCTGCTTCATCGCCTCTTTGCAAAGAAGGAAACAGCTTCTTTTTACCCGCGACAGAACGGAGAAGGTGTATGCGTTTTAAATAGGTAATTTTAAAGCCGATTTTTTATGATTTCATGCATTTTATAATTTTGGGAACATACATCCATTGCATTGAAGAATGTTTAAAATTTCAAATACTTGAGTCTTAAATTGTGCCACCTCATTCAACTTCTTCACGCATTCCTTGCAGATGTACCCATCGTGTTCATAGTCTTCTAGTGATATCTGGAAAATAATTAAAATAGCTATGTTTATTTTTTATAAGATTAATTGTAAAAAAATATAAATAGCAATGATGATCATGATCAAGAAACTCACTGGACAAACTATTAAGTTAAGTCAGAAATTATGAAATTACAAGAAATCAAATAACTGTACACTACAATTAGTGGGAAAGTATTTTTCTTTAATAATTGTGCAAAAATAAAGGTTTAAATTTCTTGCTAAAGAATTGTGATACAGTAATTTAATCTCGGGCCACTGCATATATAAATGACTGGAGGTATTTTTTTCCATAGTGTGTGAAGACAACTGTTGTTTGTTTTAATACAAGTTTTGTAGATAGTTTAAAATTCCGGTGATAAAACTTACGATCACATAAAACAACTTGTACAGTTGTTTTCCGTAATTTTCATTAGGATCACAGTTGTAAATGTTCACTAGATCATTAGTAGATAGGCAGCAGAAGCAGAAATATGTATCAATCGACATTTTCATTCAGTATTTTTATAATTTTGAAGAAAATAAACTTAAAAAACTACCATTTGAGGTTATGCTTATTGACAGATTCGACTTGACAGATACGATACGTAGCTGCGTTTAGTTATTTTACGATGAGGCAGCATACTCCAAAACCCCAGCCAGTCCCTTACGGACAAGAAAAACTAAAAAATAGGCTTCCCAAAGACGACAGTTCTTTCGTGCATTTCTTGTATTGATTTTGTAGTACAAAAATGATTGAGCTAAGATGTCATTTTTACTGGATAAGTCAATATTTTTTTCAAATAATAAAATGGGCAAGTTATAAAACGTGACGTGATAGATTTCAGTCTAAGTAGTATCGTCACAGATTAGTAAGAGTATGTGAGTATCGTTTTAGTAAATAGATTTTCTAATTGCACTGTGGCAATTTATTTCATGGTTCATCTTAATCGAGGTATTATAACCATCCTACCTATGTTTGTAATACCATTAATTAAACCGGTGCAGTATTTTTCTTCACTTTTACTTGAAATCTATCCAACATACGTAATTTAGCAATTTGTTTGTGTGTTTATAAGAGCTTCTCACATCCACCGCCTTATGTAAATTATTTCCAAAAACAAACTATCAGATACAAATAAAATAACTAAATGTTATTTAATAGAAAACATTTATTTTCAATACGATTAAGCTTATTAAGTTATTACTGAACACTTACTTGATAATAAATTTCCACAATTATCATAATAATGAAAACTAAGATAGGTGAATAATAATCAATTATATATTGATTTACATTAAAACTACTTCTTTTCGGTGAGTAAATGCTCAAACGATAATTTAAGTTTTTCTCTTTTTCTTTCTAACAAATACAATTTAAAATAAAAAACAAGAGCTTTTTTGCGTCATAAATAAATAGGCACAACAGACTGCTACTTTCTAACACGAATAATATTATTAGATCACAGTATACACTTCTATTCATTCGGTTATACATTTTACTACATACATAATATCTATCTACGCACACGGATTATTAGGAGCTGTCAAATTGACATGAGAACACGCTACGCGAGCGCCATCTGGCGCTGGTACTCTGAACAACTTCCCTTGAGGCATACACACGCACACTTTGAACTGTCCTTGGATCCTATCTGTCCTGTTCAAGGGCGCTGCTACGGGCAACAACCTGACATCGATGTAGACGCCTTCTTTCCCGCTCAAGACTACTGATCCGTTGATAGATTTGAGGTATATATCCTGATCAGCGCTCCAGAACAGTTCCTTGGACTCCATGTGAGTGCCTTCAGAGCCTCGGAGGTGCGCGGAGTTCTCGGAGCGGAGGGTGAGGTCTTCGTCCACTGGCGCTGTGATGCGTTTCGTTGATACTTGCTGGAAAGAGGGGCATATCAGTTAAAATACGAAAAAAAAAACGTTTTTTATAACTTATTTCGTTTGTTTCAAGTCCTCTAAATGATGACTAGCAAGTTGCTGGCAACTCATATTGGATTGACTTGAAAGCAAACGAATAATTATTTACGGATAGTATTAACATCAACTGCAGTCAGACATATTAAGCCATGTTTATTATTTATTTATGCTTTACAACCAATATTAAAAAAGGTGGGCTTAGTGCCATATGGCATTATTATCATTCATCCTTTGGGCTAAGCAGAATTGATTGTGGGCGGTGCGACAAAGAAATAAGATAAACTAGCGGTCCGCGACTGCATTTTGATGATGTTTTATAGCCTTAAGCCTTCCCCAATAAATAAGCTATCCACGTATCCAACACAAATATTTATTCATATCGGTCCAGTAGTTCCTGAGATTAGCGCGTTCAAACAAACAAAAAAAAACTCTTCAGCTTTAGAATCTATATAAATAAAAATGAATTGATGTTCGTTAGTCTGATTTAAACTCCAGAACGGCTGGGCCGATTGATCTGATTTTGGTTTTAAAATGTTTGTCGTAGGCCAGGGTAGGTCTAAACGGTGAGCAAATAAGGAAAAATTGCGAGAAAGATAGAGTAATACGACAATTCCATTTTCCCTTATAAAAGTTGACCACTTACTTTCTGACAAACATTTGACGGTATTTGTAGTCTCGGTTCCACTCGAATTGAAGAACGCATTAAAACAAGACTTTTGAATCGACAACATAATATCAACTTTGCTCATAACATCATGTATTTAAATTTCAAAATATAAAAATAATGAATGGGTTATGTTTGACGTTGTTTGACATGTTTGACGGGTGCCAATCTTACCAAATTAATGACAGGCAGGTATACGTTCTGCAAATACTGCCAACATTGTAATAAGACTCCAGTAGGTCTAACATGCATGACACACTATTACTTTCGATCGACATGACAAAATTAATCGATCAATGCTATTTTATCATATTCACTAACATGCCAACCACATTGGACAAATTTATCCACAACGATAACGAGATATGTCAATTTCTAACCATTCACTCGATTTTTACTTTTGGGGCAAGCAATGTATGGCGGGTCGACCGTCTCCTTTGGAAGTGACGAATTTCCGTTTTTATATCAATTTGTGCTTTACTTGAATTTTCTGTAGTTTTGTCATATTAATTCGTTTTGTTCGGCTTAAGTTTTAACTACATTTTACATAAATCTAAGTAAGTGGTACGAAGTTCACCGGGTCATCTAGTATTAGTATAGATATGACTCACTTTGGCTTGTATGTTGTTCAGGCCGCTAGGAACATTGATAGATGCGGCCCCAGTGCTGAAAACTGTTTCCCCCGAGTCAGGATCGGTCAGCTCGAGCGAGTTGACACCACGAACGAAGACACCGGACGTGTTTACCACTAGCTTCGTGTCGGTGCGTGACAGTCTGAAAAAAATATTGTCAATAAAAAACGGGTTTAGGAAAAAGGTGATCGCGACAGCATTTCGTAAAACTACATTAGCTGAACCGACTACGATGAATTTTCAAATTGGAAAAAAAATCTGAGATATAATGAACCATGAATATCGTATATTGATTTAAATAATAAATTATATAAATATTGTAGATTTTATGCGCGGCGTGGACGTCGCGGGCGGGCAGCGTAAATCTCTTAGAAATAACTCGTTACCTCGTCTCGTTAGTTTATGATTACTAGAATTTGTATTGTATTGAGTCTAGAGACTAGTTCAGTCTAGTGTTGTTTGAGTGTGTAGCAGAAAGAAGAAGCCTTTTAGCACCCTGTATCCACACTTCTGCATGTGGTGGATAGCAGCAACATCAGGACTGGCATAAGGCTGAAGATATAGTATATATATGGTGGTCTCGCCTGGGGCTAATCCTAAATGGTCTTCGCAGAATACCAGTAGTCGTGACGTGCTTTTGCCGTCACTGACACATACTGAGCGAAGGCCATTTCAGTGCCAAAAATTGTTATCATAAAAGTACGAGCAAAATGTTTAGTTTAGTTTTAAGTTTTACTTAAAGGCAAAATTTTGTAAAAATATTTAGGTGCTGAATAAACGTTTTTTTCTTTCTTTATATTATGAGGCGATTAATTTTCAATTTCAATTCCCCGGTCCTTATACTGCGGTGTGGAAGGCAAGAAAGAGGTAATCCACCACACAATCTTCCCTAATTTTGAGTTCCGGAAAAAAGCCTTGCTCTTTTTGTTCAGATCAGATTACACATCTATACCATTGAACTACTATAACTTGCGTATTGAACTGACACCACGAACAAATTTTGTGCTCCATTGACCACAAAGTCATCAACTCGTTCAAATTTCAAGGAAAACGTCACAATCTCGTCTTATTTGCGACACATTTTTTGCTTGGCATAGCTTATTTAATTATAACTCAAATTCAAATTCGTTTATTGCCATTAAGTGTACAATAGGTTTTAAATTGATGTCTTTAAATGATCTATAGATACTCACCGTGTTAAGTAGAATTTTATAAAATTATTTTGCTTTAAATATCCGCTAAGAGACGCCGGCGCAGGCAATCAACAACACAAACCGTCACCGAGTTGAGTATTATTTTAGAAAATGCAGGATGCATCACCCACCGTGTTTGTAAATTGAAGTGCACAGATCCGTTTTCGCTGGTGATGCTGACGGGTTCGTCGCGGAAGCCCTCAACCACACCGTCGCGCTTATACACGTGCTCGAACTCCGTCCTTCCGAGGAGTTTGATCGCGTTGTGCTCGGGCAGGAACTCTATGCTTTCCATACCTGTGGGTGAGTGATTAGGTAAATAAAAAAAAAGATAAAAAAGTTAGGTGGAGAAGTTTGGTAGAGGCATTTGCCTAGCAGTGGGATGAGATCGAGGTCAAATATGTTAGCTTAAAATAAAAATAAATATAGACCAACAAAAAAATAAGATAAAAATACTGCGAAAAATGGCGTCTGCGGAGGGCCTAACTAAGGGCACTTTGATCTTTGGTCTTTGGAAGAAAACAATGAAAGTGGCAGAGAATCTATGAAAGGAAATCCTTTAAAGATAAAAACTAAATAGTTTTTTACCTTTACCTCAAAAACTACTGAACCGATTTTGATGAAACTTGTTAGTTCCATAAGTTAGAATATACTTGACTGACCGAACCCGTGGACAAACACTAATATGAATGACACAAACATACACTTCAAATTTAACACCTATCTCCTTTTTTTGAGTCGGTAAAAATATGCCAGTGAAAATCGTCGTATGAAATCAACTTGGTATAATTGATAAAAAGGATATTATTGTTAAAAAAGACTTTACTTACCCTGTCCAAGTCGCAGAACAGCCAATATAGTGAATGTAAGAATCAGGTTCCCGATAGCAAGCGCAAACAGCAAACATACCAACGTCCAAAAGGCAAAAGTCTTTCGCCCCTTGTGTATGGACTTCGTAACATCATTCCCATTCTTATCCGAATAGTTTTTAACGTTTCCCGACGATTTATTTAGGAAAACCTGACTTTGGGTAGGCGTCTTTGTAATTAGCGCTTTTTCGGCGCGATTCCGCTCCAGAGTACTCTCCGACATAGCTTCAGAAGCGGGCGATACTCCACGTAGACCACTAAACATACCAAATACTGTTTTTGTAGGTTTTCTAGTCAAGATCACGAAAATTAAAAATAGCCCAAATGTTTCCACAAATCTGACAACTCAAATTATTGAGCGAAGATACGGAGATTCTATTGGTGGAGGCAACAGCCAATAGGAAGCTACGTTGCTGGACGTGGGCAGAAGTTGTTTTGCCGAGTATTCAATTGAATCGGCTACAAATCTATTAAAGTGTATAGACCCCTTAATAAAAACATAAAGCATTTTCTGAACGCATTTTGACATTTGTCAGTAATGCCAACATGACAAAACAAAAAATATTTGACAATTTGCTTTGTAATCATGGCGTCAGAACGTTACAGCTTTTCTCTTACAACTTTCAGGTAATTTTACGTTATTTACGTGATATTTGGTGGCGATTTCGTTATCCGTACAAACACTGACAGTTGGCCGATATTTTTGTGTCCTAATACAATTTTCCGACTGTTGCCATGCACTTTAAAATACCTCTAAAGATCACAGTGTTTCAAAGTTTAATAATTCCATTTTGTCTCCTTTACATTTCAGCCCCTCAGGAAAATTAGTGCAAATCGAATATGCCCTAGCCGCTGTAGCAGCCGGCGGAACCTCCGTCGGTATTAAAGGTACAATTCATACCAGTTTTCCTTAGTCACTTTGAGGTTAGAATAAACTTTCGAAGAAAGCTTTATGTACTGTTATTTTACTGTCTTTGTTGAGCTTCAATCTTACTTAGTCTTTAGTTCCTATCTTTGAAAGAAGTTTGCGAGCTGTGTATTGAGTGAGCTTATTTGTTTTTGTTTGTAATAAATTTATGCAAAGTCACCATCAATCAAATTACTCAAATAAAAATTTTCAGCATCTAATGGAGTCGTCATTGCTACCGAAAACAAGCATAAAAGCATTTTATATGATGAACACAGTGTGAACAAAGTAGAAATGATCACAGGACATATTGGTAAGTTCATACAATTACCTTGCCTTTCTTTAGTAGTTTAATTTATTTTAAAAAAATACTTACAAAATTTAAAGCAAATATATTGGTTGACATGGGAACAAGCTAATTCAAATGTTGAGTTTTAGTGTTTAGGCTCAAACCTGATAGTGGCCATTGAAATACTTTTATTATAATATGTATGTTTTTCTTATCTAACTATTATTACTATTATTTCATCTTCTCTTTCCCACAACACCATAAAAAGTTCTCCCAAATAATTAAAAAAAAAAAACTAACTTTCCATGATTTTCAGGTATGGTATACTCAGGAATGGGCCCTGATTACCGGCTACTGGTGACGCAAGCTCGTAAAATGGCTCAGCAGTATTATCTCATGTACCACGAGCCGATCCCCACCGCTCAGTTGGTGCAGCGAGTTGCTACTGTCATGCAAGAGTACACACAGTCTGGGTGAGCTATGTTTTATTAAAAGTCATCCTAGTTTTGATAAAAAAGTGAGCTAGTGTTTTATATTAAAATTAAGTGTTGCTAATTACAAAACAATATTTTTTTATCAATAGTGATGTTTGTTTCATCATCAGAGCTATATAATCTTACTTAAGTACCAGCATCATCAAATTTAACAGCTAGGCCCTTGTTAGTGGAGCTATTTCCATTCTTTACCATCTTTCACTATTCTATTGACCTCTTGATTCAAGGCAACATTAAACTTTTGCTTTATTTGGTGCATAAAGCTTATTATTGGTATTGAGTTTTTAAATAATTGTTATAGTTTCAATATTGTATATTTTTGTAAAAGTAATTTATGAATATTTTTGTTTGTTATTCATTCCATTTCTTTTAAAACAGGATTAAATATTTATAGTATTAATATAGACACTACACTGCTGCAACACTCCATATAACTCCTGTGAGTGTGACAGAGAGATAAGAATGCGAAATCGCAGTCCTACTTTTTGTTGCTGCAGAAAAGTATAAGATTACCATAGTGTCCAATATTTATTTATTAGTTTTTATTCAAGTCAAGTAAGCGGTAAAAATCATGAAAATCGGTCCTTCTCCTGACACTAACAAACACAACAAAAAATTATTAGCAAAATCGGTCCAGCCGTTCACGCGCTATGTCGTGACCAAGGGAAATATCGATGAATTTTTAGATATAAAGATTATTTCTTTCCACAGTGGCGTCCGTCCGTTCGGCGTGTCACTCCTCATCTGCGGCTGGGACGGCGGGCGGCCTTACCTGTTCCAGTGCGACCCCTCCGGCGCGTACTTTGCGTGGAAGGCGACCGCTATGGGCAAGAACTTCAACAATGGGAAGACATTCCTTGAGAAGCGGTGAGTAATGTATTAATTAAAGTCCGTTTTTCTAATAATTGTAGGCAATTCTGTGATGATGATGTGTGATGAATGATGTTGTTTTTTCAATTTCTGTTCCAAATGGAAGATATGAGTCATTGATCAAAGCGAAATTCACAAGAGAAAGCACCAACTAATGTTGCAGTTTTTCAAAGTAACTATGCTAAAAGCATTGTTAATTTAACTGTTAATAAAACTGTTTTTCATCAACAACATCTTATGAAAAAAAAATAAGAAAATTGTGGGGAAAATTATTCAAATTAAGAGTACCTACTTTCTTACCGAGGCCGGGCCGAGGGCAAAACAAAGTTCGCTGGGATGGCTAGTTAAATAACAAATAATTCTTAAAAAACAATCATCAATTATTATGTTTGATCGCACTATGACGATCGAGTTGCGTTTATTCCGTGCTATTTACGCGAACCGCTCAGAATGAGCGAACTACCTACTTTGTTTAGTTTGTTAATTTTGAATCGTAAATGAATTCGAAAGTCGTTTGTTATGGAAACTTATAATAAATAACTGCTATTATTATTATTGTTTTTAAGTACGTCACGTCACGTGGCATGTATTAGTTACTAGCGGTCCCAGCGAACTTTGTTTCGCCCCAGCCCCGTCCCGCCCCAACCCCGGCCCCGTTGAACGGATAAAAAGGATCCTATGTCCTTCTCCTGGTTCTAAGCTCCCTCCCTACCGTATCGCCCCGGCCCCATCCCACCCCAGCCCCGGCCCCGTCTAACGGGATAAAAAATCCTATGTCCTTCTCCTGGCTCTAAACTACCTCCCTGCCAATTTTCAGCTAAATCGGTTCAGCCGTTCTTGAGTTATAAGTGGTGTAACTAACACGACTTTCTTTTATATATATAGAAGATAATTAAGAATAGAATAGAATAGAATAGAAATAGTCAATCAAGTATTTGTTGTTTTCTCTCTAGGTGAATATTTTTGTATTCTTTGAGAAAATAAAGATCTATAACCCCTTGATAACTTCGCAGATACACCGAGGAGCTGGAGTTGGACGACGCGGTGCACACGGCGATCCTCACCCTCAAGGAGGGCTTCGAGGGGCAGATGAGCGCCGACAACATTGAGGTACGCGTTTATTTGACGACAAATATCAGATTTAACTACTGTTGTTAGTGAAAAACGCCCAACAAAACTAACTTTAGGTAAAACGAGTCTTTCAGACCTCGCCTGCGGGGAGGCGGGGCGCGGGGGGAAGTGATATCTGATCGCGCGCGAATACCCCCGCCCGCGCCGCTCTCTAACCCCGCTCTCCCCCCGCACCCCGCCGCTCCGCAGGCGAGGTCTCAATGAAGCGGTCTGCCTATAAACAGGATGTTCAGAACTGTGGTACAAAAAATTGAGGCCAGATGGTGCATCTTTCAAAGCGTTGCCTTGGTTACTGCCGTGTTAGTGCATACTTTGTCATTTTAGAAAATATGACAAAATATGTTTTTGTTATTGTCCTTGCTATTTCTATAATAGCACCTCTTGTGTGACAGATAAATAAATCATTCATTCGTTCATAAACAGCATGTCTAGTATAAAATTCATACAGGGTGTGTCCTGTGATAGGAGCAAAAAAAATCAAATATAGGCCCTTTAAATAACCAGTAATCAATTCTAAATGGTTTTAATTTATTTTAATGAAAAATAAATTTATTTATATTTTCTAACAAAATAAATCGAACCAGCAATGTATTGCAAAATAATGTGATAGAACTTGACATTGTCTAGCGATTTTGATATACATTAATTAGGGATTATAACTTTGAATTACTATATTTCTGAGTTAAAGAATTTTAGAGCACTATGATCAGGTCAAGATAATTAAATATACTCTGTAGAATCATTGATTAAATCATTAATTTTTGCTCCTCCACACACACGCTGTTTAAGTCTATGCTGGGAACACGGTGCTAGGATTAATATAATTCTGATCTCTCTCCCGTCGTGTCAGATTGCTGTCCCATCGGGCTATGAGAGTGAAAGGAATAGAGAGTGCACCTGTGTTTGCGCACACACTTGTGCACTATAATATGTCCCGCGCAGTCGGTTAGTCGTTGTGACTGGCCACCGTAGTCAAAGTCGGCTAGGGGGACTACTAATATAATTGTTATTGCCCACAGGTGGGCATCTGCGACGCGGCCGGCTTCCGTCGCCTCGAGCCCGCGCATGTCAAGGACTACCTGGCGAATATCCCTTAAGATTTGTTAATATAATGCACTAAATAATAAACGTTTTATTATACATACACTATACATTTGTTTTTGTTTTATTTTATTAACAATTGATATGAGGACATACCTTTAGTTTTTGTTTGTAGTCACACCTTCAGCAAAGAAGCCAATTTCTTTCATGAAGTCGCGGGATATTTCAGAACTTTAGAAAATTAGAAAAATAAAACGATGAATTACAATTAATAATATTTATTTATTCAATAGTTTACAACCTTAAATTATTCGCATACAAAAAATACATCCAATCGCTATAGATATTTAATCGAGATGTCCGTTTGTCATCCGACAATCACATAGACGAGACTATTTACAACATGTACCCCTCTAGAACATTCTAACACATACCTAATTTTGGCTTCGAAGCACACAACACCACTGCTTTTACCTAAGCGCCTAATACTAGAAACAATGAGTGAATGAACATTCTTACATTGAGCGAAACAAACTCATTCACTCATTCGTCTATTCCCTCATTTCAGATCTTAAAAAACAATCAATCTTTCTCTTTAAGAGGGGTAAAAATAATATTTATTCGAAGGAGGGAGATCTGTCTTTATGATATTGATTGATAATGAAAGTCCGAAATAAATTAATCTAAATTTTAATTTTTGGCTTATACCATTCGGAATTTGCATAAAAATTATTTCAAGCTGTGATAGAAGCTAAACTCTTTGTTAATAATGGAACTCAATAATTTTAGTCAAAACCTACAAATGCTATAATCGGCGTGGTGTCAATAGAGTCCTGTTAGAGTCATATCTACCTCTTCAAGTATTAGACATGACGGGTCTAAACGCGAATAAAAGCTTATGAGTACTGCTATTACTCACTGCTCGATGTTATGACTGTTGCAACTGCCGTGGTCACGAGCCAACTGGCTATCTCGCTAGCAAAGTGGCGCGTTGTATATTCCTATCCCTATTAACATTCTGGGCTCACGACTCAGTTGCTAACGCGCTGACTATAGCAGTTTTTGATCTATCAACGAGGTGTTTGATGAATTTCTAGTATGTCACTCTCATTAATTCGGCTCAAAGGCTCCGACATGACCGGTGAGAGATCAGGCGCAGGACTAACGGCTTAACGTGCGCACCGAGGCACGGGGGTGTCATCACCACCAATTTCCTGACTCTGAGCTGATTCCCAGTATTTTCAAGACAGAAAAACCCATAATCAAATTTTGGCCCGGCCCGGGATCCGATCCCGGGACCTCTCGGGTAGTGACCAGCGAACTAACCGTTACACCAACGCGGCAGGCAATACTATACCTCGTGTGTTCATAAGTTTTGAGACAAACTTGGTAGTTAAAAAAATAAATGAAATATTACTGGCTGCTATTTATTTCTTTTTCCAATTTTGAATTTGGAGTGTTTACTTTTAATACCTTTGACTTTCAAATTTATTTCTGTCAATTTTATCGTGATGGAGGGGACTAAAGAATTGCGTGCGACCATGATATCGCTATTTAAGGCGGGAAAAAAACCAATGGAGATTTTCCGTGAGGTGAAAACTTTTGGCGTAAGCCGTAACTTCGTGTATTACACTATCAAACGATACAATGAGACAAGTTCCTTGCAAGATCGCCAAAGGAGTGGTCGGCCACGCTCTGTAAGGACGCCTGCGAACATCAAAATCATCCGAGAGCGACTTCGCCGAAATCCATGTCGCACTCAGAAAAAAATTGCTCTGCAGACTAAAATTTCGCGCGTTTCAGTCAACAGAATACTGAAATATGATCTTAAGGTAAAGGCGTATAGCCGTAGAAAAGTTCACTTTTTAAACGATCGGCTTCGTAAATTGCGACGCGAACGTTGTCCATTACTGCTTAGGAGACACGATGCGAAGAAGATACTGTTCACCGATGAGAAATTTTTTTAATGTCGAAGAAAAGTTCAACCGACAAAACAATAAAGTCTATGCCAAAAGTAGCAAGGATGTCCCAGCTTCAGCACGGAATGTCTCGCGTAATCATCATCCGGCAAGTGTGATAGTATGGTGGGGAGTTTCGTATGAAGGTGTCACTCCACTCCATTTCTGTCAATAAGGCGTTAAGGTGAAAGCCAAGAATTATCAAAGTGACATCTTAGAGCCTGTTGTGAAACCCCTATCTCATACTTTATTTTACAACAAATCTTGGGTTTTCCAGCAAGACTCAGCACCATCCCATAAAGCAAAAACCACCCAAGCTTGGTTGAGGGAAAATGTGCCGGCTTCATCGCGGCGAACGAATGGCCCTCCTCCAGCCCCGACCTCAACCCGCTGGATTATTCTCTATGGACTGAGTTAGAGCTCAGGGCCTGCCAGAAGTCCCACCCAAACTTGGAGTCACTGAAGCGAGCTCTTGTTCGAGAAGCAAAGCGAATCCCGCTAGAAAAGATTCGTGCCACCATTGATGATTGGCCAAATCGTCTAAGGGCCTGTATTAAAAACAAGGGTGGACATTTTGAATAAAAGATATATTTTATTGTTGATTATTATCTACTTAGTGTTCACTGTAAATTTTAGAAATGTAAGTTAATTATTTAAAAAGTTATGCCTCTTTTTTTTCGTCTCAAAACTTATGAACACACGAGGTACAAAAAACGAAGATAGCTTAACGATAGAAGCTTTTCTATCTGATAAATGCTAAAAATATCTCCCTCCTCCTATTCTAGTCTTTTATTTCCTTGACAAAAACAATTAAAAATGAAATCTAAATGCATTATTATTATACAATTAGTAAGTAATAATGTTTACAATAAAAAAAGTTCAGTAAGTGTTGTTGATTGATGGATTATATTATTTTTTGTTCAGAGATAAAATAGATTTATTGATTGTATTTTTGAATTGAGCATTTGAATTAAATATATTTTTTTTATTAAAATCCACTCACATCTAGTTTCTCATTAACGCGATAGACTCATTAAATTAATTCACATTTGATAATATCAAATGTAAAATAATGTAATATTAAAAGCCCCGCAAAAAGCTGCCATGTTTATTTCTTTTCATATCTTGATGTTAAACTCAGCGTGACAATAATGATCAATAAATCAAAAATGTATTTAACTATAAGTATCCGATCAGAGAATGCTATTTTGTCGTTTTCAATTTTGACAATAAATGAATAGGAAAACAGTCTTGTCATACAATTTGTGGCAAAATTAAGAATGTCAAAAAAGCGTTAACTGAGAGGCCAAATTACAATTAGATTTTGAAGTTATTATTTTGACAAGGTTAGGTTAGGTTATCAACGAGAAACTGGAGATGTGCTAAAGAAAATTCCTTTATTGGTTTAGAAAATTATAACTCAGATATCTATTTGTATCAGCCAATAAGTAAGATCGTGTCAGTACGCTATTTTAATTTTAATTACAGCTACAATAACATAGCTACCATTTCACATCAAATTCAGAATAATTTACATGATGTATTTATTAAACAATAGTTCCCAAAAGGATAATACTTGAACGTCAAGAATTGCAATGCACAACCGGTAAAAATATTCCAATAAGAATTATTTTTCTGGTATTAGAGTTGCTAGTTATATGTTTGTTATTACATAGGTAATATAAAACAAAATAATTGTTGAAGTAGGTATGCAAATAAAAATTAACCGAAAAAATTTTTTTTTACGAAACAGCTGAGAAAAAAAATCTCCAATTTAGATCATGTTTTCTACTAAATAGTGTTTTTTACGCTAGCAACTTTAACAGCCAAATATAAGATAAAATATTGCGTTCCCATTATGAAATAGCCTACATATAATTTATGTAATTTACTATACAGTGGGTGGTATTATTTGTCGCCTCTTAAAAAATACTCTTTTTTTATAAATAACTAAAAATAAATCTATATGCCAATATTATTAAGCTGAACCCCCTTATTCCAAAATCTTAGACCCCTTACACACTGCAAATTTGAGCAATGCAGTTGGCGATGCAGGCGCAAAAACACAACCTTTACACACTGACCTACTTTTAGCATCGATGCAAAGAAGGGTGGAGGAAGGGCCTAGTGCCATGTTTAACCAATTTTAAAATAATGTCACAATGATGACATTTAAAAATGCTCTGAGAATGCGTTTTTGACGTTTAAAATTTTGACAGAAAATGTATAGCAAAACTGTCAAAGTCAGGAAGTTTGAAATTTTTGCATACATTTTGTGTCAAATAAAAATAGCACTCTCAAAGCGGCTAAATTATAAATGGTCGGATAATTTTAGTCTTGGTTTTAACCTAGTACTATCTTTTTTGTGATAAGTAAGGAAGAGTTTGTTTAGTTGAACGCGTTTATCTCAGAAACTACTAGGTCGAATTCAATAACATTTTTTGTGGTGGACAGTCAAAGTATCATGCGAGTGTTGACCTTTTTTTATCTAGCACAAGCTATAAATAAAGAGGGAAAGAGACAAACACTTCTTACTGGCACAAACTATAAAAATAGAAAGATACAAGTAGTTCAAAGTGGCGACAGACAATCCAACCCATCAATACTGATTGTTCAAACCTCTCCGGAGTTGCTTTCGGCGCTCACTATCTGGTATGTGATGAGATACTCTGGATAAGCCTGGGGACAACGTTAAATGTTAAAAAATATATCAATAAATATGCGCCAGACAACACACCAATTGTCTTGGTTTCGAACTAAGGAATTTTCTTCCTTGTGCTACGAAGTACCAGACAACGATAATGACGGGGGCGTCTCCCATAAATGCTTAAATACATATAAACATTCATGACTTAGGTACAAATGTTCGTGCTCATCACACAAACATTTGCCCCTTGCGGGATTCGAACCCGCGACGGCCGGCATAGTAGTCAGGAGCGCTAACCACTACACCAAACGCGTCGTCGCATATGTAAAATATGTTAATACAAGGAATGGACCTGTCAAACATGTCACGCCCCTCCCGCTTCCCCGCTGACCCACCCGTGTTCGTCATCATAAGAAAGAAAGAAAGAAAACATTTTTATTTGGTACACATCACATCAACTTACAAACATTATAGAAAATCAAAAGTAAAACCATGTGGAGACATTAACTTAAATTACAAAACAAAAAAAATAATTAAATACCTACAATTACTCTACACTACACTACACTACACTCAGCTCTTTGCCATGGCAAGCCAGTGGCGCTGGTTTTCATCATCATCATCATCATCATCATCATCATCAACATCAAGCGCCTAATCAAATATAAGAACTGCCTTCGTCGCATCGATGCGGGTCTGCCTAGTTCAGCTATAAAAAGACAGGTTCGGTACACAATTAACATCCTCCGTACTCAAATAGACATTTTCATCAAATTACACGAGGACAAGATTTGGAACGTCAAACTTGGCAAAGTCGACAATCCTAGCAATGATGTTTGGCGCTTAACTAAGTCGCTTAAGCCAAAAGCTCAAAATATACCACCTTTGAAACATGCCGACGGCTCCCTAGCGACCGACAAAATACAGCAGTGTGAATTATTGGCTTCTGCTTTTGTCAGTAATATGCAACTAACCATGGACTGGTCTAGCCCGGAAATTGACGACGACATTAAATCCTCACTGCAAACTATAGAAAACCATCAAATTACTAATCTTGAAAAACCTGTCCGACCCCTAGAGATACGTAAAGCACTGACATCTTTAAAACCGCGTAAATCGCCGGGACTGGATGGTATCACTAATGTGTTGCTTAAAAACGTATCTCAAAAAACAGTAGTCTTCATAACCAAAATTTTTAACGGTTGTTTTTATTTGGGCTACTACCCTGACGCCTGGAAGACGGCGAAGGTGATTGCTCTTAAGAAACCGGGAAAAGATGATTCCATCCCTACGAATTACCGACCCATCAGCTTATTGCCGTCCCTAGGAAAGCTTTTCGAAAAAGTAATATATACTCGCTTACTAATGGCATCAAATCACTTACTCATTAATGAACAATTTGGCTTTCGCTCTTCACATTCCACTACACATCAACTTTCTAGAGTATCTGAGCATATCTCACATCATCTTAATCTACGCCAATCCACCGGCTTATTTTTACTCGATATCGAAAAAGCTTTTGACACCGTATGGCATGACGGTCTCCTTCATAAATTAGTGAAATTAAACATATCAGTTAACTTAGTAAAACTAGTTAAGTCGTATTTGTCGCATCGTCAATTCATTGTTACTTTAGATGATGAAATCAAATCCTCATGTCAAGAAATCCCTGCAGGAGTCCCTCAGGGGTCTATTTTGGGACCTTACCTCTTTATTTTGTACTTGAACGATATACCCGTTCAGCCACGAACGAGTCTCGCCTGTTTTGCAGACGACACGGCCTCTTACACCTCGTCAGAGGATGTGGATCTTATCATAAGTCGCCTCCAACTTGCTATTGATAAACTTGATTTATATTTCACTAAATGGAAACTCAAACTGAACGCAGCCAAAACAGAAGCGATACTATTCACCCGACAGCGTCAAGCTCCAAAGCGTACGCTGAGTATTTCAGGTATCCAGATTCCCTGGAGTACCACGGTTAGATACCTCGGTGTTAGGATGGACACTAAACTTAACTGGTCTAAGCATATTGCGGACTTAAGAGTCAAAGGTGCTCAAGCGTTAGGTGTGTTGAGTCCAATACTGAACCGTAAAAGCAATCTAAGTCCTAAAACCAAGCTTAGAATCTATACGACCCTTGTCAGGCCGTGTATAACGTACGCCTGCCCAGTCTGGAGCAGCACCTGTTTAACAAACTTTCAAATACTTCAAGTTATCCAAAATAAAGCTTTAAAAATTTCATTTAACACCAGATTTAAAACTAACTTAATTAAATTACAGCATAAAATTAAACTTCCTTCGCTTATTCAATACATTTTAAAATTAACTTTTAACTTTTACACTAAGAGCTCATGTAACAAAAATCCATTAATATCAAAAATATGTATGACTAATAAATCCGACTTACCTTACATCGATAAGTACGGAACATATCGCCTTCCGCATCACTATCTTTTGTTCCCGCCTGATACGTCACACGTACCTGAGAGCCGGCGCACTACCAGTTTACCGATGCCTCACGCGAGCGACGGTAGCTCCCCTCCGTCGCCTGTTTTGTAGCACGAGCGGGGGACGGGGGAGCTCTTGTCCTCACTGGACATGACTTTGTTTACACCTCTAAGTACGGTAATAGTATTTTGTTTCGGTGTATTCATACCCACTATTTTTTATTATTATGAAGCAGTAAGCAATAATTATTACAATAATATTGCACATTTAAAAGATTCAAACATATTCATTTGAGTACTATAACTGTTTTAATAAGCTTAAAATAATTATGTTATTAAACTTTGAAAGGTGTCTGTTTCTAGCCTCATAAAGTAGTTTATATGATGTGCAACTGTATGACCGTGTTATTAAGTTATGCAATGTATTACTCTTACTGATAAATAAAGAATTTTGAAATGAAATGAAATGATCATCATCATCATCATCATCGTCATCGTCATCTAATTTAAGAGCCAAGCTCTTGTCGGTGGAGTTTTTTCCATTCTTTACGCTCTTCCGCCATTCTCTTGACCTCTTGATACGACGCAACATTCAACTTTTGCTTTATTTTATGCATATAGCTTATTCTTGGTCTTCCTCTCTTCCTTCTTCCTTCTATTCTTCCCTCTATTATCGTTCTGATGTAGCTGTCGTGTCGTATCAAGTGTCCCAGCATTCTCCCTCTTCTACTCTCAATTGTTCCCATAGCCTAGTTTGGTAGTTACTGGTAACTAGCGTGATTTTATGACTTCTTTTGATAATTTAGGCATAAATCATTTATACTTATTTCTGAAGTTTACGCGAATATTACACATTTAATGAAACACAATTTACGGATAATTTCGCGATAATTTATTTGATTTTTCATCCCGACGTTTCGAACACTTTACAGCGTTCGTGGTCACGGGGTAGACTAAGATGTTATTTGTCATTTACATAGTTTTGAAAAATATTAAACTACCATCATACTCATAATTAATTTACGTTCACACGTACACGGTTAGCTCTTTTCTGCGTGGATAGGAACGTAAATTAATTATGAGTATGATGGTAGTTTAATATTTTTCAAAACTATGTAAATGACAAATAACATCTTAGTCTACCCCGTGACCACGAACGCTGTAAAGTGTTCGAAACGTCGGGATGAAAAATCAAATAAATTATCGCGAAATTATCCGTAAATTGTGTTTCATTAAATATAAATCATTTATGTTTTAGTAGACAATAAAGATATTTTTACATTATATTTTTTAGAATCAACGCCTCGAGTTGGTACAGTATATATAGATACCCGTAACGGGTGGATAGATGTGTTTTAACCTTAAGTCATACAGTGGTGGACAGCTAATTAAAGACACTTTGAAAATTGTATGTTCATCAAGTTTTGGGTTCCAATAATTTTGTATTATGAATACATAGAAACAAATAACTACTGTGAAATAATCGTATGGGTTTTATGTATAATTTGAAAATACCATTTGCCATATGATTGATCTATTTTTCGTAACTTTCGACTTCAAATCTATTATGAGCAAAATAAGGGTACCAGTGATGTGGACAACTAATTAAAGACACATAATGGAAGTTACTGAAAACCAAAAAAATACTGAAACTACAAAAGAGTCAGTTAAAATGAAATTAAAAATAGTCATTTCTCAAATGTTTTACAAAGTTTTTGATGTTTTGTTGTATGTCGTTTAGCTGCATTTTGACCTTTACTTAGTCCTGGCACGGTCCTGGCATAAGTGCTATTAGTTCCTTGCAAGCATGTATTGGAATTTATTCTAATGCTTCCATAAACGCGTCATTTAGGTAATTTTAGCGTTGGTAACTAACTACTTACTATTATTTGTCTGACATTACAAAGTTTCCAATGCGATAGATGTCAGGACCTAAGAATCGGACCCCATTGAAAGACCTGGAATGGGATTTCTAAATGAAAAATAGTAAGGATCAAAGCATATTTTCATGAAAGTATTTGCTGCAGGAAGATCGTTAAATATGTAAGCAAGAATGATTAGGCATAGATTATGCGAGGAAAACTTGCACTGAAGAAAATTTTATAAGTTACCAAACTTATAATATGCCAAATATTTCACGGATGCGGCTTGCCTGAATACATTCTCAACGTGGACCCAATTAAAGTGGATAATTGAAATGTTTTCGAATGTAAATAAATAATTGATGTAAATTACGACGGAAAACGGTATATTAGACGACAATTTAACAAGACTATGTATCATATGACTGTAAGATATAAAGTGAGGAAACCTCAAAGTGCGCCGTTGATTTTCTAGATGTATTGCTGGACCTATGAATTGCTGAACCAGTACATGGATGGAATATCTAAACAATATTATTAAACAACAGCCTATCTAACCCTTAGCTGACTAATGATCTCGTCTAGAATATTTTGTAGTTCAAACTCACTATTACGACTTACTAAACCGACTGCAACGGCCGTCTCAGTTTTCCTAAGGGACACTGTCTATCTTTTAGATATGCTACCATGATAGTTCTAAGATCAACACAATCCAAAAATTGGGTTTCTTGTATTAGGTAATATACTAGCGAGACATGTTGCTAATGTTTATTAACTATACGGCGCTTTTATGAAAGCATTAGAACAAATTCTAATACATGATAACAAGAAACGCATATCACCAATGCCAGGACTAAGTTAAGGTTAAAATACAGCTAAACGACATACGACAAAACATCAAAAACTTTGTAAAACACATAAGATATGACTATTTTCAATTTCATATAAACTGGCTTTTTTGTAGTTTCAGTATTTTTTTGTTTTCATTAACTTATATCAAGTGTCTTTAATTAGTTGTCCACATTATTGGTACACTTATTTTGCTTATAATAGATTTGAAGTCAAAAGTAACGAAAAATAGATCAAGGTTATGACAAATAGTAACATTAAATTATACGTAAAACCCATACGATTATTTTACAACAGTAACAGGTTTCTGTGTATTCATATTACAAAATTATTAGAACACAAAACTTGATGAACATACAATTTTCAAAGTGTCTTTAATTAGCTGACCACCACTGTATGCACTGACCTGTTCCCCTCTATACACCACGTACTCGGGGAAGCAGAGCCCGCCCTGCGAGGGGCGCTCCGCGACGGAGTGGATAAATGTGCTCTAACCTCAACCATCACTTATTACTATACTTAGAGGCGTATGCACTGACCTGGTTTCGATTATTATTGACACAAATATTGTTATGAATTTTTGATTTTTTAATAAATTATATGAATGAAAGACTTTATTCGACACAAATAAACAAAAAACACAGAAAAGAAAATACAATAAATAAAAACAATTAAATTTGTGTCGAAAAGGTCCGCTCAGCAAAATTCGTGACAGCGCGAGGCATGTCACGATGCTGGTATTCTGCGGGAACCCTTTCGAATAAGTTTGAACACATAAATTGAATTTAAAAACAAAAATAAACAAATTAAATTAAAAAAAGGGAATTCATTATATCATTCCCTTGATGGGATTAAAAAATAGGTAATACAATAAGAAAAAAATTCTGCATGCACTGCCGTTGCATTAAAGTTTACTCAGTCAGACGAAGCATGCCACACCACGCTGCCAACCTATTGACAAAAAAAAACTCCACTATATGCACTGACCTGTTCCCCCCTATACACCACGTACTCGGGGAAGCAGAGCCCGCCTTGAGAGGGGCGCCCCGCGACGGAGTGGTGTCCGGGCGGCGCGTGCGCCATCTTCATAGCGCTCATCAGTTGGAAGGCGCGGCCCAATGTCACGCGGCAAAGGAGCATTTGTCTGTGGATGTGTAGAATTCATTCATTTCAAAATTCTTTATTTATCAGTAGTAAATACATTGCATAACTTAATAACACGGTCATACAGTTACACATGATATAAGCTACTTTATGAGGCTAGAAACAGACACCTTTCAAAGGACACGGACGACCCGCCATACATTGCTTGCCCCAAAAGTAAAAATCCATGCGTCACGACCAAAACTAATTTTATGGGTTCCTTTCTTTGCGTTTTTAAATAATATAAAGTATTATAAGCCGTAAATAGCGGGGTTTTTACATAAAACGAAATAAAATATGTGGGGTCAATCTCCTGCACAGGTCTTTTTTAGATCATAGCGCCATCTGTGTCGAAAACCCGCAATCTAGGTCACCAAAACTAAAACATAGAAAACTGCCCCGCTAGGGTGCGTAACGCGTGAAAATTACGATGACGCAAACAATAGCCAACGAAAAGAAGTTCCTTGTCTCAGTTTTTTTTTCAAGTTTTAGGAAGAGGTTGGTAGGTTTAAAGGTTAGTACCCATGGGAGGCAAACGTCATCTTCCTTCTTAAAATAGCGATTGCGAGCGCTTACTTATTTAACTAACTGCCAGTTCTATGACACAATATGCCATTTCGTTAAGCGGTCGTCAGTTTGCTTATAAGTGCTCGAAACCGCTATTCTCTGCCAAACACAACAATTGTTGGGGACAGGAAATTGTATTCAATCGTTGTCCTATTTTTTTGTAGATTTATATGCCGCTAGATAAAAGCAAAGTAAATTAACAATATTGTATTCAAAATTCAATATATTTTTTGCAAAATGATATAGTCAAGTCTCTTAATGCTTTTCTTTAATCAAACATAAAACGACTCTGGGGCAATTTACGACCGTGTCCTTTATTAATTATGATGTGTAGAATTAATATTGATATTTAGCAGTTCTGATAGTGCTACCTTAAGAGCGCTTTCACATTGGGGCGTGTACGGGGATGCCGTAACAGTTTGAGGGGGTTGATTTGAAATGGTAGAGAGAATGTTTGTAATCTTAAAAGATGAAATAAGAAACCAAAAATTGACTCGAACCAGCATCTTTCTTTAAGTATTTAATTATATTTAGATATTTAATATCGTTGCAAATGATACGTAATATCCTCATTTCTCACTTCAAGAAAGCAATTTTGAAAATAATTTCATTTAGTTTTTTTTTACCGCTAGGCTTAAATGGGACTGGGCAGGCTATGTGAACAGAATTTGCCCCAAAAAATGGACCAAGATCACCCACTACTGGGTGCCTACTGATGGACGTCGTCCGAAAGGCAGACCCAGAAAACGATGGCGAGATGATCTGGATCACTTCTGCGAAGACTGGCCAGCTCAGACCAGTAACCGCGACCACTGGAGAAGTTTGGGGGAGGCTTTTGCCCAGCAGTGGGACAGTAATAGCTAGCTAAAAAAACGTTTTTTTTTGCGTACAGCTTCTACATGTTACAAATACTAGCCCACCTGTGACACACGTAACAGCTCCGGTCCTTGTGCGTCGGGCAGCCGCTCCCGCCGCCGAAGCCGTACACATATTGATTACTTTTGGACGAGTGCTCCGCGAAGTATATGCCCGCGCCGAACATGCCGCCTGGGAATTTGAGATAAATATTAAAAATCGCAGATAAAAAACGGATATTCCGTAATGAATAACTTTTTATATAAATAAATGTGACCCGGGAGCTCTGGCGCAGCGGTTAGAGGGTCGCATTTAAAAGCGACCGCTGCACCAGAGGTTCCGGGTTCAATCCCCGGGTCGGGCCAAACATTCTCAAGGCAGTCCGGAGTTTGGGAGTTATTTGTGTTTCACCCCCGTGCCTCGGTGCGCACGTTGCGCGGTTGGTCCTGCGCCTGAACTCTCCGGTCGTGTCAGATTGCTGTCCCATCGGGCTATGAGAGTGAAAGGAATAGAGAGTGCACCTGTGTTTGCGCACACACTTGTGCACTACAATATGACCCGGGCAGTCGGTTAGTCCTTGTGACTGGCCACCGTAGTCGAAATCGGCTAGGGGGGACTATTATGTCCCGGGCAGTCGGTTAGTCGTTGTGACTGGCCACCGTTGTCGAAATCGGCTAGGGGGGACTATTATGTCCCGGGCAGTCAGTAAGTCGTTGTGACTGGGGGACTATTATTTAAAAAAAAGCTTACCTATATACGCGTGTCTCTCATCAAATCCCTTCTGAACTATCGCATTTATGAACGGGGATCCATGGAACAGCATCCGTTCGTTGGCGGACCCCGCCTCCTCGGAAACCTCCCGGCGTCTGTGCTGGTACCGCTCCCATAGACGGCCGTTTACTATTTTTTGTATCTGTTTACAAAGGAATTGAAATAATTTGCTTGCGAAAAGGTTATGGTGTTGTCAGATAAGATGAACATTTTTGGCTTTGTATGCCAAAAATTTTGTTGTTTTTACAGATAAAGTTTCAAATTCAAATACTTTATTTGCTCTTAAATAGGGTGGTTAATAATGGCAACACCTTGTACATGATATATTAAAATATTCTATGTAAATCTTATGCTTTTTCGGAATAGATTTTTCTTTGAATAATTGTACGGTGAATAGGTAATAAATATTATAAATTTATCATTTTCGAAATGGGTAAATATGCAAATGCGTATTCGAATGCGTAAGTGCATATAATCCGGTCTTCAAAGTCAAGCCGATCAGAGCATGGTATTTTAAATATTTTAATGGAAAATGTCTAAGAAAATTGATTGAATGAATGAATGATGTATTTGCATTTAAACGAGGTACATAGAAAGTTTACCATCAATTTTATGTCCATTTAGCCATACAAGTTAGAAGTTTAGTGTAGAAGTTTGACATACTCTCCATAAAAATTGTGTCAAAATAGCATTCTATGAGCGACTGAATTATAGTTATAGACAATTTTGACAATATTTATTAATAACAAAAAATAATAATTTGACAATTTAGATTATTTTACACGGTACCACTTACTCTAACAACATGATAATGTGAGAAGTGTCCCCCCGCATGTTCCCTATGAGCGCGCACTGAAGCTTGCATCTCCCTCTCGACTATCGCGCGCTCGCTCTCGCAAGAACCGTCTTGTGTCGCTGTGACGTCAACTAGCGTAGTACCGCCGTACCATTCTGTGAAAAAAAGTTCTTATTCAATACTAGCCTTCCTCTGTGTTTTTTTTTATTATTATTTAGAATGGGTTTGCTCTTGACTCCAGACCAAGCTAGCCGTCCCCTGTGACTTTTATTATTATTTATAATGGGTTTGCTCTTGACTCCAGACCAAGCTAGCCGTCCTCTGTGACTTTTATTATTATTATTTATAATGGGTTTGCTCTTGACTCCAGACCAAGCTAGCCGTCCTCTGTGACTTTTATTATTATTATTTATAATGGGTTTGCTCTTGACTCCAGACCAAGCTAGCCGTCCCCTGTGACTTTTATTATTATTATTTAGAATGGGTTTGCTCTTGACTCCAGACCAAGCCAAGTGCGACTAAGACGGAGTCTAAGATGAAACGAGCTCGCCCAGAAGAAGCCTGTTCACTCTAACTTTGAATAGATTCGGATTGTAGTCACTAGGAAACATCGACGCGGGCAGCGAGTTCCACTCCTTTGCCGTGCGCATTATAAATGTTGATGAGAAGCGCTTAGTTCTAAACAGCGGGATATCGACAAGGTGAGGATGGTATCTCGCGGTACGCCTCGACTGCGTCCGTTTTAATTTCCCCCCCTCCCGTCGCAGCGTGATGTTTTATAGCCTTAAAGCCACTTCACTTTTATTATTCGCTCATTTTCATTTAGCCCAGAAACAACAGCTTAGCGAAGGGTGTCATTTTAAATTGGGAGCGACCTTAACACAGAGATGGTCTGCCCGCATGCTGAATAACGAGGCGATGTGATTCTGTGAGGCCGTTATATCATAAAAGGAGGCGGCGGAGAGGTAGCGGGGGAGGCCACGTTCTGGGCGCCATAGGTGGCCCTTCCATGCCCTTCACTTGCCCCTCCTTGATAGACCTCGAGCGACTGACTCGGGGGTGACAGCCATTTGCTAAAGGAGGCCTGTACGAAGGTGTTTTGTGTGTCCGACACGCCTTTCGAGAAAGACCAGGGGAGGGGGGGTAATCATACCTTTCTCCCCGGTGGGTGAAGGAGAGGCTGCGGAAGAATGCCCAGGGCATAAGCCCGGGGCGCTAATACGTGGGCCTCTCCTTGCAAATGGCACAGGTGGACACCGTCAGGTTAGTGGGTATACCCAACCCACCCTGTTCGTGTGACATCTCGCTCAGTATGTCCACTGCTATACTGTACTCTTTTCACTCACCGGAAGCGGATGCGGATGCAAAGGTCGGCGTGTGTGAAAAAGAGATAAGTATGGGCTGTCACAGTCCCACGTTTCTTAAATACTATTATAGGAGTCGAAATGGTCGTCATTGGTGAAATCGGTCAGAAGGTAACAAACGACATTGTTACTCACCGGAAGCGGATGCGGATGCAAAGATCAGCGAGTGGGAACTCTTTCCCACTCGCTGATCTTATCTTATCTCTCTTATCTCTCTAGATAAGTATGGCCTGTTGCAGTCACACGTTTAATTGCCGCAGAGGAAGCTAGTGTTTAATATTACTATAGGAGTCGAAGTGGTCACCATGGGTGGAATCGGTCAGAAGGTACTCACCGGAAGCGGAAGCGGAAGCGGCGTGCAGGCTGTGCCGCGCCGCCTTGAGCAGGCGATGGCGGTGCCCGTACGCGGCCACGCCCACCGCGCGCAGGTCCTCGTGCGACATCTCGCTGAGGATGTCCACGGTTATCTGTTCTCGCTCCAGCACCGGTGCTAGCTGTTCGAGGCCGATGCTGTGAGACACAAATTGTGTTCATTTTAAACGTGTGACAATGGATGCCGCTCAACAAAATATTCAAAAGAGATTACAGATTTCACCCGTTGCCGTCTTTCTGCATGACCTAAAGGTTTGACTGGCACATAATGCTTTTAGCATTAAGTCCATCTTTGTACACTAAATTTGTGAACGTAAATTTGTGAAGTAAAAAAAAAATTCACATGGCATGGTCAAAAAATGATGTATAAACTGCTTCATTGAGACTTCGCCTGCGTTCTTCCTTGTGTTAATAAGTACCAGACAACGTTTATGACTGGGGCGTCTCCCATAAATACTTAAATACATATAACAACCATTACTCAGGTACAAATGTTCATGCTCATCACACAAACATTGCCCCTTGCGGTATTCGAACCTGCGACGGCCGGCGTGATAATCAGGAGCGCTAACCAATACACAAAACGCGTTACAATATTGGACAAGCAAAGAGAAACAGACTTTAACATAAAACATACATTGTTTTAAACTTTCATGGTCACGAACATTAGAATAGTTAGATACGGGATTGCTACCATGTACCTTATTATTTATGAGCTTCCGATATTTCGGCACTGTTGCAAGCGCCATGATCACGGAGTAACTGAAGAGAACTTGCGGGTGGGTTGTTATTGGCAGACAATCGGTCTACCCTCCTTCGAAGTCGTATATTCCGCTCGCCGCCGGTACCATTGTCCACGAACTCAATATTTTCTCGCATCTGTTCTCGACACACAACACTGACAGTATCTGTTCGCGAAACGGCACTATTATCGGAAGCTCATAAATATTATGGTACATGGTAGCAATCCCGTATGTAACTATTCTAAAAAATACATGTATCTGACTCACC
>OY757282.1:4648677-4708968 GCA_963584085.1 Pyrausta aurata | reverse complement strand
GGTCTACTACGAAAAACGAAATCCGTCAATACGATTATCGTTAGAATAGAATCGTTTATTTGCGTAAAACATGGTTAAATTTCATGTGATTGCAGAGTTTCATTTTAGACCTCATGCTTTACCACAGGCGGCATGCATACTTGGAAGATTTAAGTTATACAAATAATTGAATTTCATTACATTAAATATTCTTTTTTTAATTTTTCGTATCCGAAACATTTTTAGTATGGAATCCTTACTACGAAATGCTTCGGATCCGCAAAACAATTATCGTATTGACGGATTTCGTTTTTCGTAGTAGACCCCCAGATACGCTCCTAATACGGTCATGGTATGTTACGGTACATTGGGAGACGACCTTTATTTTTAGCAAGAAAATTTATATGTACCATTATTTTTGAACTGTAATTTAAGTATCAGTTTCTTAAAAAATAAAACGGACACTATTATGCAAAAGGGTGTCAAACCCATAGTTTGATTTTTAGAAAATGTGACAACCTTAATAAACTTTAAACGCGTTTATCACGAAATGACCAATATGTCAGTTGACACCTTTTTGCACAACAGTGTTCAAAAACAATTAATATTATTATACTCCCGAATATTCATAAAATGTCAAGAATAATAAACATACCTGTAGAAGTGACCTGACATCTTCCGCGCCAGCTAAATCGAGGGCCGTTTGCCCCTCTTGATTCTTGAGGTATGAATCCGCGCCATGTGCTAACTGTTTGATAATAAGAAAAAAATAGAAATTCAAATTCAAAATCTCTATTTCAATTTAGGTCATGAAATGACACTTATGAACGTCAAATATACAGTGAAAAACATAAAAATAAATGTGCCCTGAAAGTAAAGAAAAAAAAGTAAAAAAAGAAAAGAAATACGTTAATAAGGGTATTGAAACAAATGAAAATCATTGACTGATTTTTTGATGAGATAGGTATAAGAACAAGAAAAGTGTTATATTTACCGATTTAAAAAAATTGTTTATCAATTCAACCTTTATGTATGTGATATCGTTGGAATTTGATAATATATGAGTATGTTGGTATATCTCTATCTTCCAAAAAAAAACAAAATTAAATATTAAGCGCCTTCAAAAAACTGTTTTGGAGTCGCAAATCATGCACCGACTCCAATAGAGTCATTTTCGAGTTGTTGCGAGACTAACGAAAGAAAAGCCATTCAAATTTTATTATAGAAATAGTTTCATATCAAAAGTTGTGACGTGTCTGAAAATGATACATCATAAGGCTGTGATGGCATTCATAAATATTTTATATTTGTATTTTTAGGGTTCCGTAGCCGAATGGCAAAAAACGGAACCCTTATAGTTTCGTCAAGTCTGTCTGTCTGTCTGTCTGTCTGTCTGTCTGTCTGTCCGTCCGTATGTCACAGCCACTTTATTCTGAAACTATTAGCATCAAACACCTGAAACTTGGAAGGTAGGTGTATCTTGTTCACCGCTTTCCGATTCAGATACAAAAAGTAAGAAAAATTATATTTAAGGGGGGGCTCCCATACATGAAACTAAAACCTAAAATTTTTTTTTTACTCAAACCTATGCATGTGTGGTGTCTATGGATAGGTCATTGAAAATGATGTTGAGGTTTCTAAAACCATTTTTTCTAAAAGTCTAAGGTTTGAGATATAGACGCTTCCAAAGTGGTAAAATGGGCGTCCCCCCCATCTAACTTTTGAACTAAGAAAGTGAAAATTTTGAAAAAAATATATGATGTAGATCTCAATAAAAACTTGCAACGAAAATTGGTTTGAAGGAGATCGAACCAGTAGTTTTTGAGATATTGCACATTTTTATCAACCGCAAATATAACTTTGTTTTTCATACAAACACTATGAAAAACAAAGTTATTTTTGTTGTCGCAATATATTGTGATGTTTTCGTTTAGTGACAGTAAGTGGACCCTGAATTCAGTTAAGGGTGGCACGGAACCCTCAGTGCGCGGGTCCGACACGCACTTAACCGGTTTTTTTAAATAATATTCTCACCAGTAAAGCACAGAGCTGCGTCCTTGCTTTGTGCGCTGCCTCGTGTAGCGGTGTGAAGCCCCATCTGTGAAATTGATAACAGTTAATTACTTTTATGATCGATTACAGTAAAGGTTTTAAGTAAGATATTACTTCTGGTCTACTACTGTAAGTGTGATTGGTAGAGGCGAGCATTCGTGGATTGCGAATGATCGCAATTTAGAATCGCTCGCTACAAACAATGCTCGCTCCAAATGCTCGCTACGTTCATTGCTCGCTGCAAACGCTCGCTGTCTAAATTTCTGCGAGTGCTCGCCACAATAGGTGGCGAATGCTCGCTGTTACAGCTATGAATGATGTTCGCAATATACTGATAATTTACGTAACGAGCGATGCTCATTACGTACTCACTTAATGTTGGCTAGTAAATAATGGACAAATGCTCGCATAACTACGAATGCTCGCCTTATATCTACTAACTAGCCTCACAAACCTGTCAGCGGCATTGGGCGGTGTTCCTGCTCTCAGCAGCAGGGCTGCTAGTTCTAGATGTCCGTACGAAGCTGCGTTATGAAGAGGTACTAATCCCCCCTTATCTCGTGCGGAGACCGCCGCACCCGCTTCTAATAGCGCTTTTGCTACTTTATGTATGATTGGTAGAGGCGAGCATTCGTGGGTTGCGAATGCTCGCTATTAAGAATCATTCGCTACAATTGCTCGCGATCTAGAGTTATTTACTGACAAACAATGCTCGCTGCGTTTATTTCTTGCGAATGCTCGCTACAAATAATACTCGCGATCTAGTGTTATTCACTGACTAACTATTCACGCTCAGATTGGTCGCTACGTCAATTGCTTGCTGCAAATGCTCGCTGTCTAAATTACTGCGAATGCGCGCAACAATGGGTGGCGAATGCTCGCTGTTACAGCTATGAATGATGTTCGCAATATACTGATAATTTACGTAACGAGCGATGCTCATTACGTAACTCACTTAATGTTGGCTAGTATATAATGGACAAATGCTCGCATTAATACGAATGCTCGCCTTTTATCTACTAACTAGCCTCACTAACCTGTCAGCGGCATTGGGCGGTGTCCCAGCTCTCAGCAACAGGGCTGCTAGTTCTAGATGACCGTACGAAGCTGCGTTATGAAGAGGTACCAATCCCCCCTTATCTCGTGCCGAGACCGCCGCACCCGCTTCTAGTAGCGCTTCCGCTACTTCCAGATTGTTGTAGCCAGCTGAAAAAAAATATTACAATTGTGTTAGAGCTATTTGCATTTAACAATAGCTATAAAATGCATAGTTTCTAAGTTGACGAATGCAGCTTGGTTAATTTTGTGACAAAAGCAGTTGATATCTTCTTCTTGTAAACAAAATATATATGTTTCATTTGATTTTATTTAAAATATATTAATAATATATCTTATTCCTGATTTTTCAATAGTCAGATATAAAATATTCATCGAACAAAATACAATATGGCTAATTTTAAAACGTCACCTATTGTCAGCAATCATTTATATAAGGTCACCTCGTTTTAAGTGATAATATTTTTCAGCACAATAAATTAATCATTTTTTGTAGAAAACATTATGGGGTTTTATTTGCTAGTTTTTGAGAAAATTGGAGACTATGGTAATATTTTTTTTTCAGATTTCATTTTTTTATCTCTCAAGGCTAAGCTTAGAGAAAAAGAAGGTTTGGGCATTGAATTGAGAGAGGCAAAGCTGATGCAGTAGATAACTTTTTAAATTGTCAGGGTGCTGTTTTGAAAAAAAATATATTGTCCTTGCTAAAGAAAATAATAACAATGAAATCTCGATTCTCCAAAACATAATGAAAGTGTTCTGTTGCTACGATGTATACAAAGACCCTGTAAAATATTTGACCCTAAATAACTGTCATTTAAATAAGTCGCTGTATATTTTTTCAGTCAGTAATGTTTTATCTGACGATTGAAAAATCGGTCCTATATGCAATAGATTTTAGCCTTCATTTCTTTTGATAGTTTTTTTTTTGCGTCGGGGCTAAAACTTTTGATCTCTATTTTTTGCGTCGGGAGTAAAACAGACGATAAACTACAATACTCGCCTGCTAGATGTAGAGGCGTAGAGTTCCTTCCGTGTGCATCTCGACAGTTCACATTTTGCGGCGTTATTAGTTTCCTGAAAACAAACATTTTTGACATATTTTTGTTACTTTTACTGACCAATTTTATTAAAAAAATGGACAAAGAGGAATACAATAGGGACACACTTAAGATGCTCAGTGTGGTTAATAAAGTTGGTCTCAGATAGTCGGTGGGGTTAATTTGGGGTAAGAATTTTACCAAGACACTTCGGATTATTCTATTAATCTTACCTAGCTCGAGCTTAAGGCTGCGTTTCCACCAGAGATGTGCGATGGAAATGTGTCGCACGAGGATGTCTAGCTGTGCTGTGAAAATGTGTGGGTGTTTCCACCAAAGCTGTGCGAGGATGCGTTGCGGAGCTGTGAAATGTGGAACAGTATGCGCAAACCTCGCAACACATCCTTCTCAACACACATCCCTCGCACACATCCCTCGTACACATCCCTCGCACACATCCCTCGTACACATCCCTCGCAAACATTCCTCACTTGTTTTGTATGCGCAAAAATCTAGCTTCGCTGAGCCGTTTCCACCAGAGCTGTGCTGACCGAGGCGAGGTAAATGAAGCGATTCTATTGGTTCTTAACAAACACATCAACGCATCCTCGCACTTCAATCGATTATAAACAACAATTGAATGAAATTGAAACTTTCGATTATTAAGGACCAACACTATTTTTGAATTACGGAAAAGTGGCCACCCACCAAATGTCATTTTGGTCTATTTAATTAAAAATCGGAGTATATCTCTATTGACATTATGGCCTCACGACTCAGTTACTAACGCACCGACTATTTTTTTTTCTTCTTACCTAGCTCTAGCCAAGTCTCTTCTCTTTGCCGCGTCTCCTCTCAAAGCGTCGGCAACGTCGCTACATATACCCATCTCTATTGACATTATGGCCTCACGACTCAGTTACTAACGCACCGACTATATTTATTTTCTTCTTACCTAGCTCTAGCCAAGTCTCCTCTCTTGGCCGCGTCCAACAAGGCCGCGTCTCCTCTCAAAGCGTCCGCTGTGACACTATCCCCTACTCTTACTAGTTGTAATGAAGCCATATTTAAATACATATTTCTTACCTAGCTCTAGCCAAGTCTCCTCTCTTGGCCGCGTCCAACAAGGCCGCGTCTCCTCTCAAAGCGTCCGCAGTGTCGCTATCTCCCGCTCGTACTAATTGTAGCGGAGTTAAGCCATCGCGATTTCTTCTCGTTGGATCCGCTCCGTGCTGTAAGAAAATATAATATTAAAAAAAGAAAAAAAGGAAATGAGTTTATTTATATAGGACATCACAGTGATTGACATTGACAATAGATTAATGAATCTCTTTACAGAAAATAGCATTATTAAGAACTGTTTTGATCAATTCTATCGTATTATATATAAAATTATATATCAAACAGCGTGTGGCCAGTAATAAGAGCAAAAATTTATATCAATGATTCTACAGAGTATACGTAGCTATCCCGACTTGGTTATAGTGCTCTAAAATGCTTAAACTAATAAATCCCTGATCAATGTATTGAAAGCCAATTTATAGTTTATTTTTGTTTTTGTAGTGTTTTGTCACCATACAAACTTAATAATATAAATTTCACTTGTAAAATGGCATTAATAATGTTAGAATGAATGGATTGTTCAATGAACATATTTTCATTGTGTTCTATCAACTAGGCGTGTGTAATATCTAATTTTTTCGATATCGTATCGAAACTATGTATCGATATTCGATATCAGATATTGAAACTATATATTGGCGTATCGATGCGTATTTTGTACCATTGAATCTAAAACGATATTTTCTGAAACAGTATACCGTGATATCGTATCATAACGTGATATCATTGTAATTGTAAAGGTCAGAGAAAGTAACATAAAATTGCAAATTGAAAATGCTTCTTAACGATGACAAAATAAGGTCTATTAAAAATATGCATACATTCACAAGAAAGTATTCAAATGACCATTATTGCCATACGCCTAAAACTTAGAATCCTACGAATCCCCAATTATTGCCGTTTCACTCGCACACAAACTCTCTCATTCATATCATATCTGTATCGTAGCGCAAGCTAAACCGTATTGCATCGGAATACGGTTTGATATTCCAATATCTATGAATCATGAATATCGAGGCGTATCGTATCACATCCATGCGGCAATATAGTGTTTTGAAAATATATAGTTTTGTTTTGATGCGGGGTGATATCGGATATCACGATATTGATCCAATATACGTTTCAATATCTATATACAATTTGAATCGGCCATGCCTACTATCAACTGTACCTTGAGCAGCAGCCGCACGATGTCCGCCTTCCCCTTGGCGGCGGCCTCGTGCAGCGGCGTGAAGCGCCACAAGTCGGCCGCGTTCACGCCCGCGCCCGCCGCCACGAGCAGTGACGTCACCTCGTAGTGCCCGTACGAACACGCGTTGTGGAGGGGGACAAGGCCGCTGTAAATAATAATAATAATAAATAAATAAATAAGTTTATTTCAGGCATAACCCAGAGCAGTTAGTAACAATGATTCTTAAAAACTAGTGTTAGTGCTGATTACATTTACATTACAATACAATTAATTGCAGTACAATTCAATTAAGGCAGGCCGAAATGTCAGGGTGCAGGTACATGTAACCTGCTCAGATGAGCCAAGAGGGGGCAGTCCCAGCGGTCAGCTAGGGCCGTCCGGATGCTGTTGGCGCTGCCACGCCATCTTTTCAGCAGCGAGGCGCTCCTCTTACGTATGATGGCGTGAAAACAATCCACCCGCAAAGATCCACATAAAGAAGTAACTGGTTAACAATCATATCTATATATATAAAAGAAAGTCGTGTTTGTTACAACACTTATAACTCGGGAACGGGTGGACCGATTGCCATGGTTTTTGATTTGTTGGATTTCTTTCCGTCCCGAATAGCAGAATACATCTTAAAAACAATGAAAATTTGTTTATTACATGTCAAACATTTGTTGTCCAATCCGTGTAAAAACTATTTATTTTTTTGAGCTTATGGAAATTCCCATAAAACGGGGCCGGGGCGGGACGGGGCTGTGGGCGAAACGAAGTTCGCTGGGACCGCTAGTTAAAAATTAAAATGAAAAAAACTAAAATCACAGTTCTTGTGATTTTAAATAAAGAATTCACTCATCACAAGTTAGTTCTGGTTCTGGGTGCGTTCCATTTGACGACCACCACGCTTGCGAAGGCCGGAAAGACGACGGCAAGTGGACCGCAACCTCTGTCTTTGAAAATGATTTCTATTTGTTTTGTCAGTTATTCATCATCATTATCAGCCAAAGAACGTCCACTGCTGAACATAGGCCTTCCCTGCGGTTTCCCACATCAATCACAAGCGGTCTGCATCCAGTGTGATCCTGCGATCTTTACAAGGTCGTCTGTCTATCTTGTCGATGCATAATTATTTCATGTAAGGAAATGAAAAATAATATATTTCACTCCGGTAAACGCACCCATTTCACTCTCGAACTATAGGCGCCCTCACTTCGTTTCAGAAATATCTCGAGCGCTATGGGTCGCTTTGCGCCAAATATCCCAAGTGAACTGGACCGCTTTCTCCCCTTGCATAAAAATCAACTGTTCGCCGCTTATGGTAGGTATGTATAAGTGACTAGCTTATCCACTCAAACTAAAGTCAAGTTTATGGTATTTTTGTTTTGTTTAAGGGCAAGCTGCTAGTGAAATGCTCAGTTTACAGAATTCAAAAGCAATGGGTATAGTAATAATTCTCACCCTTTATCCTTCGCGTGAACGTCTGCGCCTCTTTGTAGTAATAACTGTGCAAGTGGTAGCCGATTGTATCTGCAAAAAAAACATAAATTTAACACTTCTCTGGACAGTTATCCAGACACAGTAGAACTTATTTCGTTATCACGCTTATAGGCGTTCACTGTGCACTGAAGTGTTAAGATGGTTTAAAATGTTTTTAACACTCAGTGTTATTTTTGTATTTTTTTGGTTAGACAGAGGTTGCCGGTTCGAGTCCCGCCCGTGCTTAATTTTTGGTTACCTAATTCATCTTATAAATATACAAAAATAACACTGCGAGTGTTAAACCATTCAACAGCGAAGCGTTTATGAATATCTAATTGACGTTACGCGTAATGACGTATCTATATGAGACGATGATGATGATAAAGGCCTGGGCCCATTACAGCGAACCATACCATGATCGCGCTAGGAGCGTATCAGACACGTAAAGCAATACGACACGCTCTTTTATGCCTACTGAACAGATTGACTGCTCTCTGTCTCACCTTTATATGGAGCGACAGCTTATTTTACCGGTACTGACACGCTCCGTGCATGACACGCGACAGTGTTGGTCGGTGACGGAACGGTGTCAATTCTGTCTCACCTTTATATGGAGCGACAGCTTATTTTACCGGTACTGACACGCTCCGTGCATGACACGCGACAGTGTTGGTCGGTGACGGAACGGTGTCAATTCTGTCTCACCTTTATATGGAGCGAAAGCTTATTTTACCGGTACTGACACGCTCCGTGCATGACACGCGACAGTGTTGGTCGGTGACGGAACGGTGTCAATTCTGTCTCACCTTTATATGGAGCGACAGCTTATTTTACCGGTACTGACACGCTCCGTGCATGACACGCGACAGTGTTGGTCGGTGACGGAACGGTGTCAATGCAATAAAATCACTTAATTCTTGACTCGTTCCTAGCTAATTATTCCTAGTTAATTACTAACTTAGTGTCTTAAGTAATCTAATTTTTTTCTTAATAACAATTATTTGTACTATGATCTGTGGTTGGTCGAAATAAAGTAATTTTACGTTTGCTACTTTGCATCCTTGCCATATTCACAGAGGTAACTATGTTACGGACACTGAACTCAAATAATTAAAAAAATGACCTTAAATTTTGATTTTTAATTTTGATTATTTAATTTTATCGACAATCTGTTACGCACACTATTAACTATCGTAGCGCATACACATCACTGTTGGCTGTTCATCGGCACAAAAGAGCCGCAGCGATTGCGCTCTCTTTCTAACATAAAAAACGCGCCGGCTAGGCCACGCCCACTTGGTTTATTCCTATTGCAACTTTTGCACGTGCGAGAAAAAAATGATGTATTCCTATGTGTAATGCAAAACCAAATTTCCTTAAACTTTTTGAGCTTTATTTATGGGAGTCTCTTGTTTATCTAAAGTTATAGATACTGTTCCCTTCTTTTATCTCTTTGAACATGGCAAGAATGCAAAGTAACACCGTGTTTATATCATCAAACTCAAATTCAAATTCAAAATCTTTATTTCAATTTAGGTCATGAAATGACACTTATGAACGTACCTGACACCAAGTTGCGGCACACTACGCTTTTTTATTTTTTGTTATTATTATAAATATTTATGTTAGTCTTTAAGGTATATATTGTATGGGTCTTTGTTGCCTGAAACAAATGATTAAATTAAATTAACTCACCCGGCCGCAAAGTGCAGTGGCGTGGAGTGTCTCCCGTCTACGTCTCGGCAGTTGACGAGTCTCGGTCGCGCGTCCAGTATGGAGCGCGCGGTCTCCGCGTCGCCCGCGCGCGCCGCTTCCAGCAGACGCAGCGCCGCCGCGTTTGCGCACGCGTCTGTGGAAATGTTGACAGTTTTTAGATAACGACAATCATGAGATGATGAAAACAAAAAACATAATATAGTTGTCAAATGCCTGATCATGTATATAAAAAAAACTATGTTGTCGTTGTTGTATTTTGATTGAGATTGGCAATCAGAGCGAGATATTTATAGTGCCCAAGTGTGTGCGCAATACACAAGGGCACTCTCTGTGCCTTCACTCTCATTAATTCGACGACGACATGAGACGGCTCCGACATGACCGATGAGAGAACAGGCGCAGGACCAACGGCGCACCGAGGCACGGGGGTGAAACACCGCCAACTTCCAAACTCCGGGCTACCCTGAGAATTTCTGAACAGAAAACCCCAAGTACATATTATTGATCCGATTCGGGGTTTTTTTTGCGAACCCCAGGAACTTTGGCACAATGGTCGCTTTAAAATGCGACCCTCTAACCGCTGCGCTACCGAGGCAGAGATTTATCATTATAGTTACTTACCAACAGGCTGTGAATAATGTGGTTCAGGTCTGGTATCAGCCCCGCACGGCAGTAGCAGTCGGCACGCCGCGGCTGAATCGCGTCTCGCAGCCAAAGACAACTAAATAATTATCTATGGTCTATACCTTAAGTCCTATGGTCTAACTTCTTCTTCTTCTTCCTAGCAACTGTCCCGTCTGGTGACGGGGTCTGCTTTCCGACTGTCTTCCTCCACTTTGCCCTATCCTGGACGTCGTTCTCGGTCAGGTCACAGATTTCTAGGTCTTTCCTAATGACACTCAACCATCGCAGTTTAGGCCTTCCTCTTCGCCTTTGACCCGGTAGGTTCTGGTCCTATGCTCTTACTATGTCAGTAAATTATGATTTACTAGTTTATCATTATAGATACTTACCAACAGGCTGTGAATAATGTGGTTCGGGTCTAGTATCAGCCCCGCACGCCAGTAGCAGTCGGCACGCCGCGGCTGAATCGCGCCTCGCGGCCAAAGACAACTAACTAAGAAACTAACTACTTATAGTCTGAGTAAATTCTTACATTGATTAATTTATTTATAAATATAATACATTATTTATATAAATATGCGCCAGACAACACATCAATTGTCTGGTTTCGTGGTAAGGAATTTTCTTCCCTGTGTTACGAAGTACCAGACAACGATTATGACGGGGGCGTCTCCCATAAATACCTAAATATACACATAACATCCGTGACTTACACACAAACATTTGACCCTAGCGGGATTCGAAACCGCGACAGCCGGCGTAATAGTCAGGAGCGCTAGCCAATACACCAAACGCGTCTTCATTATATTCACTGTCGTCATATGTTAATTTATCATTATAGTAACTTACCAACAGGCTGTGAATAATGTGGTTCGGGTCTGGTATCAGCCCCGCACGCCAGTAGCAGTCGGCACGCCGCGGCTGAATCGCGTCTCGCAGCCAATGACAATGCGCTCTCGCCCCGCGCGTCGCATGCATTTACTTTTGCACCTGTAAATAAAAGTAAAAAAGTTAGCCTATAACATCCCACTTCTGGGCAAAGGCCTTACCTCAAGTATGTAAAGAATTATGTAAAAGTGTAAAGAATAGAAAACTCTCCACTGACAAGAGCTTTTACTCTGATTTTTAATTAGAAAGAACAGAATGACAGCTTCAATCGAACTTTTTACTTTTTAATGTTGCTAGCGTAGACCCATAGTGTTGTAACGATTCAATTGTACGCGATTAATTGAACTTGTGATATGAATTTTTATTAATGTGATTATAGTAATAAGCATAGTTACTTTTAAAGCAATAAATAAACGTAATACATAAAACAGTTTTTGTTAGAAGTAGAAAAATCTAGGTTTCTCTTGCAATATCAATATTCTTTTATGGTCTTACCTATTTCGACTTTTCATACTTTCTATAATTTCATTGAAATAAATATGTTTTTTGAATGATTTCTGATCTTTATAAACAGATTTTATTTGAATATTTTAAAATCGATTCTATACAACAATTGAATGAAATTGAAACTTTCGATTGTTAAGGACCAACACTATTTTTAAATTACGAAAAAGTGGCCCACCCACCAAATGTCATTTTGGTCTATCTAATTAAAAATCAGAGTATAGCTGTTATGATGATGAGAGGTTGACAAACTCACCGTGCCTCAACAGCAGGTCCATAGCGTCTAAGTGAGAGTGTTCTGTGGCCACGTGTAGCGGCGTCTGTCCTTCTTTGTTTTTCTCATTCACACGCGCACCCTTGCGAATCAGCATCTCCATAACCTAAAAATAAAATTGAAATCAGGTTTAAGATGTTTATTTCCTTAAATATTAAATGTGTTATACTATATTTTTTACAGGTTAGTTAATAGAAATTAGAAATCTTTAAATATAATTGTATTGGGTTACGATAGTTAGATTAGGATCATCATAAAGGGAAAGATTGAAAGGAAAAGGAAAAGAGGAAAACCTAGAAGAGCGTATATGACCCAAATAAAGGAAAAGTTGGACGTCGAGTCGTACCAAGAGGTCAAGGAGATGGCTCAGAATAGAGATAAATGGAGAAAACTGAGAGAGCATAGCTCTTAAATTAAAAAGAAGAATTGTATTGGGAAAGCCGTGCTTTTCCCACGTAGTTATACATATTAATTGCTAATAATAAAATATTATTATTATTATTTTATTTCGACATAATTAAGTCATACGTAATAACGTATACATACATTTTGAATTATACATATATGATATTAAATTGCATACAAATGTAATGTGTGTGTACACGCGCACGTTAGTGTATGTGTGTGTGAAAAAGAGAAAGGAAGTGTGTGTGTGTGAGAGAGAGAGAGAGAGAGAGAGCGAGATATATAGGAGAGAGGGGGGAGTATCATACAGGATGAAAAAAAAATCATATTACAAATATCTACAGACTTCCTGATTTGTACTACCTATATCCTAATAATCAACCTGTCAAATATATAAACATCGTGCGTTCGTCCATTCCGTGTCAAGACAGCTCATTTTAGCACACCAAACAGTTCAACGGGTTGCACACGGCCAGTCGTACTCTGTAACGTATACAGGGTGTCACACACCTGTTTCCGCTTCGGGTACACGCTGCCAGCGCAGCAGTGCAGCGGGCGGTCCCCTGTGCCGAGGTGCGCGAAGTTGACCAGCGCGTCGAGGCCGCAGTCGGCCGGCGGGGGGGGCAGGGAGTGGGTGCTGCCGCTTGTGGACGCTTGGGAAGACTGTTGATGAAATGTTACATTTATGTATATGTATATAAAAGAAAGTCGTGTTAGTTACTCCACTTATAACTCAAGAACGAATGAACCGATTTAGCTGAAAATTGGCAGGGAGGTAGTTTAGAGCCAGGAGAAGGACATAGGATACTTTTTATCCCGTTAGACGGGGCCGGGGCTGGGGTGGAATAGGGCCGGGGCGAAACGGTGGGGAGGTAGCTTAGAACCAGGAGAAGGACATAGGATCCTTTTTATCCCGTTCAACGGGGCCGGGGCTGGGGCGGGACGGGGCCGGGGCGAAACAAAGTTCGCTGGGACCGCTAGTTTAATAATAATATATAAATAGGCGCCAAACAACACACCAATGAGGGCTTTCGCGTATGAATTCGCCGCTAGGGGCGCTTGTGTAGCGTGAGGTCTCCGAAATGTGAAATGTCACTGTTTGTGGGTTAGATGTGCGGGTTTATTTCTATTTATATTAATGTTTCGAATATTTAGCAGTAATTTCCATTAATTATAGCAAATAAGTACTGGTTACGGATCAATGAATAAGTGTTCTAAAAGTGGTACTAAGAAAATAAAATTTAAATCTTTAATAACTTGTGTACTTACTTTTCTTTTCCTACCAAAACTGGATAGCGGCACGCCCGATGTATTGTAATCGTAATATTAAGATTTAATGGCAAACTTGATTTTTTATCTCTCCATCATGACAATTTACACACCATAAAAGCTATATTCTGGACCTCACGCGACAGTGGCGCCAACTTGTGAGCACGAAAACGGTAGCCCTCATTGTCTGGTTTCGTGGTAAATAATTTTCTTCCTTGTGTTACGAAGTACCAGACAACGATTAAGACCGGGGCGTCTCCCATAAATACTTAAATACATATAAACATCCATGACTTAGTAAAAATGTTCGTGCTCATCGCACAAACATTTGCCCCTTGCGGGATTCGAACCCGCGACGGCCGCATTAAGCCTCCACGTGGTGGAATATGGCTCATGCCACCTCATACTTGAGATGAGTAAGTTTGAAGCGTAAAACGATGTATAGGCAGACCGCTTCATTGTGACCTCGCCTGCGGGGTAGACATGAGCGTTCAATGGACGGACTAGTTAAATCAACCGTCGACGCGACGTCAACGGATGGACGGTCGACCGTTCTCTGATGGACTAGTCTAATTCATGGACTGCTAAACGAGTAGACTGCAGGTTCGTCGTATCAACGCGCGACGCGACAGTCGACACGCGACCTCGACGCTTATTAACGTAGTCGAATAATACAACCCGTTTAAACAATCTAAAATAAACTTTAAGGCAAAGGCAATAAGTAAGAAAGTTATTATGACAAAAAAAAACTCGTTCTCGTCTCGTTTCGTCGTTTGCTGCTGTAGTTGATTACGTCGAAACAATCTAAAGTGAACCTTATTTTTTACGTCTTAGGAACGTTATTATTACAACAAACGCGCTAGTGAGATAAGCCGTTTTGACTCGCGTTAAATGTAATCTAAGAGGGACGTAAGATAGGGTATTGTGGTAGTTACGAAAGAGAGAGAATGACGTGGTTGAATGCAGATGTGTGCGTCTGTGTGTTGATTTATGTGAGCTCTTTTCACTTGGCGTAGAAAAATACAAATACTAAATTTGTTTGTTTACTTTGATCTTTCGACTTTCGCGTCGCGCTGCATTTTGCATAGTTGTGAATTAGTAAAACTTCGTGTTTTAATGTTGTGTTTATTGTACTTATTGTTTGTAAATATGTAAATAAAGATAGTTAAAAGTGATCGTATCGTGTAGTGTAGACAATACATACTAAAGTATTTGAATGTAATGGCGGGAAAAAGTGAGTTGTGGCATCATTTTGGAAAAGACGCGAAAGCCTATTTAGTCAGTCCTAAGCCTGAAAAAGTATGAAGGGAAGATCATTTAATTTTATACTAAATTTTTCTTAAGATTTATAATATAAATACATACGCTAAACTTACGTACCTCCTTCCTATACTGTAATTCTAAAATAACGTGTCGGTCGTCGATCGTCTATCTCGTCTAGACAGTTAATAAGTTCATGCAGTCGAGAAGTTAACTAGTCGACGAATTCAACTAGTCGATCGACTAGTCGATAGACGAAATTCAACGGTCTAGTTTCGTCGACGAGAAAACCGTCGACGACCCATGTCTACTGCGGGGTGGCGGGGCGCGGGGGGAGGGCCGCTCATTAACCGCGCTCTCGTCCCCGCGCCCCACCGCCCCGCAGGCGTGGTCTCAATGAAGCGGTCTGCCTATATCTTAGAGCAATCTTCTATATATACAGGGTGGAATTGCAAGGGGGTGCCAAATTTTTGGAGGTGAAAGGGACCATCAATATGAACAACTTTTACTATGGGACCATCGTTCAATTATTAATTTTATTTTCTGCCTCGCCATACATTATTGTCAATGTAGGTGACTGATTTTGTATGGGGAACCTGAAATTTTATTTAAGATTTTAACCATGACCCCATAGTAAAAGTTGTTCATATTGATGGTCCCTTTCACCTCCAAAAATTTGGCACCCCCTTGCAATTCCACCCTGTATATAAAAGAAAGTCGTTTTTGTTACAACACTTATAACTCGAGAACCGCTGAACCGATTTGGCTGAAAGTTAGTGGGGAGGTAGCTTAGAATCAGGAAAAGCATATAGGATACTTTTATCCCGCTAGACGGGGCCGGGGCTGGGGTAGCACGGGACCGGGGCGAAACGGTGGGGAGGTGGCTTAGTAAGGACATAGGATACTTTTTATCCCGTTAGATGGGGCCGGGGCTAGGGCGGGACGGGGCCGGGGCGAAACAAAGTTCGCTGGGTCCGCTAGTATTACATAAATACCTGGTGCTGATGGTTCCCGCTGGCTGCAGACAGCTGTTTCTTCACTCTAGCTGGTTCCGCCAATCGGCACGCTTCTAGCAAACAGTGTCCCCGGTATTCGACTGTAGAACGAAATATTATTCAATCGAAAAAAGTATCAAAATGAAAATAAACATACAAATTGCACTTGTAAAAAGCAACTGTCAGACAGGGAATCGAACCTGTGTCTTGTGCTATCCGGGCGCATGCCTATACCACTCGGCCACAGACACACTGGCAAGCCTGTTGAATTTTGCAAGCTTTCTTGAGCGCCTAGGCGTAAGTAGTTACGTATAAGTAAATACAGAAGTCATAATGTAAGGGAAAGCTGTAAGCATCTTTATACCTTAAAGAAAATCCCCGCCGTTCTTACACACCCTGTATAGTATAGTTCCCGTAGGTTGTATTGGAATGTTTTAGAACCTATAGCCTTTGATAAATAAGCTATCTAACGCAAAAATAATTCTTCAAATTGGACCAGTAGTTCCTGAGTTTATAATACAGGGTGTAAAAAAAGTACGAGCCAAATACAAGGGGGTGGTTGTTGTTGGTTCAATTGGAAAAAAAATTGGAAAAAACATCTAGATTTTTTTTCCGTTTTTCTAGACTCGACCCTTAACCAGCCCCCTTTCAATTTGGCTCCTACTTTTTTTACAACTTGTATGAGAAAGAATAACAGTATAAATAATGTTATTCTAATAGATAAAATGTCAACGGATACCTAAAATTATACGCAGGGTGTAAAAAAGTACGAGCCAAATTCAAGGGGCCACCCCCTTAAGAGTCGCGTGTAGAAAACTGGAAAATTAAAAAAAAAACTTGTGTTTTTTCATAAAATTTTCTTGATTTTTTTTTATTTTTCATGTATTCTGTTCTCGATTGACAACAACCCCCTTGAATTTGGTTCGTACTTTTTTACACCCTATATTAGTATCTATGTTAAGGGAACTCACAGGCCAATCTCTCCTGCAGCTCTCTCGTAGGCGCGACATCTAACGCCGATTTTCCGTGACAATTGAGCAGCGTAGGGTCCGCGCCTTCACTTAGTAGCAGTGAGCAAACCTATAAATTTAAGTTTATAAGTCATTAATAGTCCCCCTAGTCGATTTTCGACTACGGTGGCCAGTCGCAACGACTAACCGACTGCGCACGACATATTATAGTGCACAAGTGTGTGCGCAAACACAGGTGCACTCTCTATTCCTTTCACTCTCATAGCCCGATGGGACAGCAATCTGACACGACCGGAGAGAGATCAGGCGCAGGACCGACGGCGCAACGTGCGCACTAAGGCGCGGGGGTAAAACACTGCCAACTTCCAAACTCCGGGCTACTCTGAGAATTTCTGAACAGAAAAACCGAGGTATATAGTTCGGCCGCAGCTATAAAAATGTCTATATGGTCAGTTTTTCGACCAAGAGATAACTTAAGAGGTCACGCACTCACTCACTCGCCACGCACACGCACGAACACACACACACACACACACACACACGTTTTGTTTTAAGGCTGCGTTTCCATCAGAGATGTGCGATGGAAATGTGTCGTACGAGGATGTCTAGCTGTGCTGGGAAAATGTGTGGGTGTTTCCACCAAAGCTGTGCTATGAAAATATGCCTGCTGGATATGGATATGGATGCGTTGCGAAGCTGTGAAATGTGTCTAACTGGCTGGTACAGTATACGCAAACCTTGCAACACATCCTTCTCAACACACATCCCTTGCACACATCCCTCGTACACATCCCTCGCACACATTCCTCGCTTGTATTGTATGCGCAAAAATCTAGCTCCGCTGAGCCGTTTCCACCAGAGCTGTGCTGACCGAGGCGAGGTAAATGAAGCGATTCTATTGGTTCTTTACAAACACATCCCTCGCTACGCATCCTCGTACATCTTTGGTGGAAACGCAGCCTTAGTTTGTTATAAGACTACTACACACATGCTGCCGGCATGTGCCGGCTACTGTGCCGGTGACCACGCCAATTTACGTATGCCGCCGGCCCGTGTGTAGTAGTCTTTACGTAAGATGTCATACCTCGAGCCGCGCCTTGCTGGCGGCCTCGTGCAGCGGCGTGAAGGCCCACAAGTCGGTCGCGTTCACATCCGCGCCAGCTCGCACGAGCAACTCCGTCACTTCGTAGTGGCCGTACGAGCACGCGTTGTGAAGGGGGACGAGGCCGCTGGAACAAACGGCGGAAGTCATAATTGAGTGTAAATGGAGCTAGGGTTACATGGATTTAGAGCCATGTCGTTCTAAGATACCCTTGTCATATACACGGTGTCACTTTGCATCTTTGCCATATTCAAAGAGATTAAAGAAGGGAACAGTACCTACAACTTTAGATAAACAAGAGACTCCCATAAATAAAGCTCGGTAAGTTTTAGGAACATTTGGTTTTGCAGTACACATTGGAATACATCATTTTTTTCTCGCACGCGCAAAAGTCGCAAGTGGAATGAACCAAGTGGGCGTGGCCTAGCCGGCGCGTTTTTGATGTTAGAAAGAGAGCGCAATCGCCGAGGCTCTTTTGTTCCAATAAACATCCAACAGTGATGTGTATGCGCTACGATAGTTAATGGTGTGCGTAACAGAATGTCGATAAAATAAAATAATCAAAATTAAAAATCAAAATTTTAGGCCACTATTTTTTTAATAATTTGAGTTCAGTGTCCGTAATATAGTTACCTCTGTGAATATAGCAAGGATGCAAAGTAACACCGTGTATAGAGAGGAACAGAGAACGATGGTAGTCACACAGCGTGACTGAAAAAGACCGGACAGCAGTCACAGCAGTAAGGGAGAACCTACTCCAAATAATAAACAAATAAAAAAAACGCTGTTCTTAGTGGGTTGCATCTGAAGTACTAGGCGTCCATAGCCTATAAGAAACAAAGTAGGGTCTCCTTCGTAAAACAGAAGCATCTCGTGACCTGTTCTTGTATGATGAGGATCCACTAAGTACGAGGGTTTCTAAGAAAGTATCAGGAAACGAGCCCAAAAGTCACTACAAACTCTTGGTATCCTCTACCGAAGTATGTACCAGGAGCCCATAATCTAGAAGATGCTCACTACAATCACGTATAAAGACACCTGGGAATCTTGTATCCTCTGAAGAAAGTACTGGGCTTACTAGACCATTGTGCTAGAACCACATATAAAGACCCCGGGGACTCTTGGATTCTCTAGCATGAGAAGTTTGACAGCTGGCCACCTGCAAAGACACCAGGGCCTCTTGTAGAAATACCAGGCGCGTAGAAGTCGCTAGGAGACGGCGCCGCGCTAATTAAACCCCCAAAGACTCTTGGACCCCCTGACGAAGTATGAGGTGCCCATATGACACTAGGGACCTTCTTGTCGTGGCAAGGATCCTCTGACAAAGCACCAGGAGCGCATGACCTTTAAGAAGCTTAACTGGACCATCTTTAAAGACACTAGGAGCTCTTAAGCACTACCAGGGACCTATAGACTGCTAGAATGTAGCAAGGCCACCTCCGTTAGGAAGCTGTTTAAAGCCTCTTGGATGCTCTAGCGAAGTACCAGGCGCTCATAACTCTTTAGGAAGCTTTTTGAAGCCTCTTGGATCCTCTAGCGAAGTACCAGGCGCTCGTTACGAGTTCGTTAGAGTACCAGGAACGCATGACTTTTAAGGAGCTTAGCTAGACCGTCTTTAAAGACACTAAGGGCTCTAAAGAACTACCAGGGACCTTTAGACTGTCAGAATCTAGCAAGACCGTCTCTCAGATATCAGGCAAATGAGATGATGATGATGATAACTCGTTAGGAAGCTGTATAAATCTTCTTTGATTCTCCAGCGAAGTACCAGGCGCCCAGAGCCTATAAGGAGCTAAGTCTTATGGGTCACTCACCCCTTGTCTTTAGCGTGCACGTCAGCACCGCGCTGCAGCAGCAACCGCACGGCGCGCGCGCGGTTGTACCCCGCGGCCAGGTGCAGCGGCGTCGAGCGGCGTCCGTCGTGCGCGTGCACGTTCACGTTCAGAGGCTTGGCTTACTAGTCACAAGGGTTAGGTGGCTAATGGAGCCTTCCTGAGATAGCCTTGTCTCCAGAGAAGAATAAAGCATGATACTAGTCACACAGTGTGATGGTGAAAGACACCACGAAGAAAATACTATAACTCTATAAATCACACTTTTCTTAGTAATCTACTTCTGAAGTACCAGGAGAACAATGCCAATGAGAAACTAAGCATAGCCACCTGAATCTTTTAAGTCATACTTGATAATGATCCTCTGACGAAGTACCAGGCGACCATGATCTATTGAGAGATAAGTAGGAACCACCATTAAACCCCCAAAGACTCTTGGACCCTCTGACGAAGAATCAGATGCCCATAAGACACTAGGTGGCTTCTCATCATGCCGATGATTCTCTGACAAAGTACCAGGAGCGCATGACCTTTATGGAGCTTAGCTAGACCATTTTTAAAGAGGGCTCTCGAAGGGCACGCACGTAAAACTACCAGGGACCTTTAGACTGTCAGAATCTAGCAAGACCGCCTCTCAAATACCAGGCACTCTAACTCGTTAGGAAGCCGTTTAAAGCCTCTTGGATCCTCTAGCGAAGTACCAGGCGCTCATAACTCGTTAGGAAGCTGTTTAACACGTTCCGGGACAGTGCCCGCCTACAGGCGTGAAAACAATAAAACATCTATTGTGTCTGGAGTAGTGTCCCGGAACGTGTTAAAGCCTCTTGGAAGGATCCAAACAAGCTAGAGGACTAGCGAAGTACCAGGCGCTCATAACTCGTTAGGAAGTCGCTAGGAGGTCTCTCACCCCTTGTCCTTGGCGTGCACGTCAGCACCGCGCTGCAACAGCAGCCGCACGGCGCGCGCGCGGTTGTACCCCGCGGCCAGGTGCAGCGGCGTCGAGCGGCGTCCGTCGTGCGCGTGCACGTTCACGTTCAGCGGCGTGAGCAGAGAAGCGAGACGATCGTCGGCGCCGGAACGTGCCGCTTCTAGGACGTCCGCTGCGCAATATTCGCCTGTGGAAGGATGAAGGAGTATGTAATCAATGTAAATGTATTTTGAAGTCCTGTCGATTCGATACCTGGGTATTATTATTGCCGATAACTGCCTCGGTGGCGTAGCGGTTAGAGGGTCGCATTTTAAAGCGACGGTTCAGGTTTCAATCCCCGGGTCGGGCCAAAAATATGTACCTGGGATTTTCTGTTCAGAAATTCTCAGGGAAGCCCGGAGTTTGGAAGTTGGAGGTGTTTCATCATCGTGCCTCGGTAAGCACGTAAAGCCGTTGGTCATGCGCCTGATCTCTCTCCGGTCGTGTCTGATTGCTTTCCTATCGGGCTATGGAATGGAATGGAGAGTGCACCTGGTCTTGAAAATACTCGGAAACAGCTCGGAGTCTGTTAAGAGGAGCCACTATTGCCAAAAATCGGGAGGAGAATATTATTAGTTTAGTTCTCTATTGGCAGTATTGTAAGGTATTTTATTTTGATTCTACTGACCTGTGAGTACGGGCCTCGTAGCGGAGTCTGCCAGGTCTAACGGAGTCTTGCCCTCTGTGTTCCTGATGTTTGGATCTGCGCCATGTTGGAGGAGTGCTGAAACAAAAATATTACTTGAGTATTGAAGTTTAAAAGCTTGCATTATTTAGGAATAAAACCTTATATAAACTCTCTGCATTCCCAAGCAGTTGACTAGTAGAGAATGCCTGAAGGCATTAAGCAGTCCTCTTAATCTGGAGGTCACCAACACATTTGGCGCAACTGTGTTAGGAAAACAAAGGGAAGCGCTTCCTACCCACCGGGTGTTATGGCCGGGGACCAAGGTCCGATGTTCACCGTCTTGATTTATTCATATGTATTTAGGTCCGATCTAAAGCTTACTTAACGCGGTTCAGTCTCCATACATCGACTAACAGCGCCATCTAGTCGTGTCGAGCCGAGTCAGCGTGTTGCGATTATATGTAGTGACAGCGGTAGATCATAGATGTCGCTACACACACACTGCGTACCGGCACGCAATGCTTGACAGCCGCTTGTTTTGTGTAATTACTATTTTGTAACTGTTATCCATATGCTACCACGTAGGAGCCGTAGCCCCAGTTGTCGCTCGCTAGTGTCTATAGTAGTCTACATGCTACAGCTACTGACCCACGCAGACGTCCTGCTTGCCCTTAGCAGCGGCCTCGTGCAGCGGCGTGTAGCCCCAGTTGTCTCTGGCCGCGGGCGCCGCGCCGGCCGCCAGTAGCGCGCGCACCACGTCCGCGTGACCGAAACTGCACGCGTTGTGGAGCGGCTGCAGCCCGCCGTCGTCGCGCGCTTGCAGCGCTGCGCCTGCTGCGATCAGGATCTCGACGACTTCGCGACGGCCGTAGCCTGGAAGAATACTCGGGATTATCAGCCTAGGTTATGGCTCAGTAATTAAACATCTCGGTTTCAAACACTTTCAAGACGTACTGTGTCCTACATTAGGGCCATCTTATCTTGGCTATGACATAATATTTTATGTGTCTAGCATATTTTGTTTCATTTATGTTTATTTTATTTATTGAAAGCTCTCAGAACATGTTACAACTTCTTCTTAGCGTGTCGATGGAAACCCATATGGAGGAATTTTATGTTACAACAGTCCATGATTTACAGAAATATAGTATCGTAAATATGTAGAACTAGACTGTAACTTTAAGTACTTTTTACTTAAACATAATATTTGGCTCAAAGTGAGAGTTAAGGGACGTTTTTGCTTAGGACAATCAATATCATCTAATATTAGTTCGGTAAATACTACAAAGAATTTGTACAGTTACAAACACAAAGTGGAGTACGGCTCATACTACCTTACATTTGAGGTGAGGCCTTTGCCCAGCCCAGCAGTGGGATGCTTACAGGCTAACTTAACTTAACTAACAAACACAAAAACCAGTTAAACTGGTTCTACAAAAATTAGTTCAGTTAGATGGGATTTTTTTTTATATTTTTTATTTTGCTAGAGTACATGAAAAAATTTCCAAGAAAGGTTGCTTGGCTACTGTATCATAATACAAACAACACATCCTGGAGACAGGGTTGAAGAACAATGTGTTATTCCTTTAGGTTTCAATATAGAATAATCTGGGTGATTTTAATTCCTTAAACACTCACGGATGTGCTTATCAACATTTTTTTGTTTACCCCTGAGCATTTAACGATGTTAATATTGAATTCAATCCCTTACTGAACTACTGAGAATTTTTTTTTATGCTCTTTCTTTGTAAGGTTTTTTAAAGCCATCTTGGGCCCACTTGAAACAGTTACAATAAGTAATCTATTATTTTGCCATTGTTCTTTTAATGCAAGTTCCAGTTCAAATAAACTGTTATTTAAAATAAAAAAATACTGTTTCTGGCAGCTGGCCAGAATGCAGTCACAAAACCTACATTATTTTATTGTAAGATATCACTATTTTTAGCCTTGTTTTGTTAATAAAAAATTAAATGCAGAGCTGGTAAAGAGCCTCTTTACTCAAAGCCTTTTCTCTCACTTGATCTTTACACAGGAGTTGAACAAAATTTTGTTCAACTCCTGTGTAAAGATCAGTGTTACCCAAAAACTCATTTAAATTCAACAATTAACATCACGATTATATCAACGCCAGTCCAACGAGCACCAAAACAGATAAAGCACGAACAAACGAGACCAAACACCGTGTCCAATTATGCAATAGCCAAAAATTTATTACTTCCTATGCACCAAAAACATACCTTTCACTCGCATTTTTTTGGCACTATTTATATATTTTCAGGGTTAAAGCTTAATTATTTACCTGCAGCGAAGTGTAAAGGAGTCGATTTCCTGCCAGCTGTGTCTCTAGCGTTCACATTTTGAGGAGTTACAAGCTTTTTCACACGCGGGGCATCTCCAGTTTTGCAAGCCTCGAATAACTCGCGAAGTGGATCTGACGGCGCTGGTAGAGCGTCCAGAGCTGTACCGAGAATCGAACGACGGCTCGACATCTTCAGATCGCGTTTCACATCTAACAGCTTGTTTATTGTGGTCTAAAATGCCATTTTCGAGAAATTTTATTGTATGAAAACACACGTATAGGCACAGCTGCTTTCGTATTTTTGACAGATTCAGGGTTGTCAGCACTTTGATTTGAATCTCCTCATTTTAGTTTTTATTACAAGCTCGCACGCACTACAAGCAGCAAGATTGCAAGAGCATGACGAATTGACGAACGAAATATAGATAGAAATGAATCGAAGAGAAAAGCGAGAACATAGAACTTTGTCAATTTATAAAATACTTTGTAAAGTTGCAGAATATTGGGCAAAAATAAATTCAATTCTATTCATAGTTCATTGATTTAAACACTTTACGGATTGATTTCGCGCCAATGTTTTATTAGTAATTAAACGCTTTCATTACTGACAATTCGAATTCATTACTGAATCCTTAAATTCTTTGACCACAGACAGTCTGGTCAGGCAGGTATTATTCGGCATGTGACGATGCACAGCATCCTGCGAGATGCGTCTACTTCCGCCTAGCCTAATTTCCGTATCCTACTGGATAAATAATTATTGGTTTAATTTGACTTACATCCGTGTCCGCCATTTTTAGTCACCTGGGGTCGAGTTATCTCGAAGTTTCCTCATAGCGTCGTTTGCTTTCGATCTAGCAACATCCTAAGCAGAAACTCTGCTCAAATCGAGAATTACATTCATACTTAGCGTATTATATTTGAAAAAGTTTTACCTTTAAAAATCTAAATAATCTTAACGTTTTTATAAAAAGTCTATATTGTTATAATGACCCAAGTTTAAAAAGTGTGCTAGTGTTTTAACGTGACGGTGACCTGCAAGACGAAGCGATCATCGGCCTACGCTGCACGCGCACGAATAACACTGGAAAATGGATCGGCCGGCGGTTTTTCCCAGACCCTGGCTTTGCCTTAATTAAAGGTAAAACGAACACATAATAAGGTACGTGGTATTTTATTCAGCGTGAATACCCCTTTCTGACCACATGAATTTGAAATAAACTAATCAAACATTATCTTAGCTAAAACCGTGTATAAACACGCGGCGGCGTACGCTCATGTTAGTCTCCGAGGCCTGAATTTCGATATTCGGTCAAACCCATCTTGTGAATCATATTTACTGTATGTATTGCCTCGACTCCTAGGTACCGCAGTACCTTAACTCGTCAAGTATGTGTAAACGAGACACAATAAAAATTCCATTGTTATGCGACTCTCGGCATTCGTTTGATACCTGACTGATTACATTACAGATTTTTATAGCACGGGTAGCTAATTACTCTGTTTTAGATGGAACATGCAATATTTCCATTTTATTTTTCATATACCCACGTATATTTACGTACTTCTTTCTAACTAGAACGTAATAACAGCTGCTTCTTCTGAACAACCGCTGAATCCTTAACCAGCCTGAACATACTTATATTGCTCAATCTAGCATGTTTTCAGTTCAAAACAACTAAAAACAATGCGTTAACAATTCTTGCAACAATTTGCCACAATTTTCGAATTTCGAAAAAGCAATTTCAATTCTGTTATATCCAACTTTTAAAGGATATCCCAAATACATCTACCCAATTCATAATATTCATCACAGAAGGTTCATTACAGCACAGTGCACATTTGTCTCAAATTGTTAACTTTTATATCTATATCTATGCAGTGTAGCCTCGCCTCTGTCGAGTATTCATATGCAGTTGCCTATCGCACACTTGACTAAAGCGGCAATTTAAAAATCGATTTGAACCTTGTAATCTAGGCACTCTACCAGTGTCCTTTATTAACGGTAGCGATATGACTAAGACCTAAGACTATAACACCTTCATTTAAGGTAGCATTCTTTAAAACAGCAGCTTGGGGGACCGTATCCCAGTAAAACCACACTGCAAGCTCTTGGCAGTTGCGTGCATTAAATACCACCAAGTGCCGATTACTCCTTATAAAATAAAAATAAAACAAATAAATAAAATAAAATATGTTTATTTTGAGCCAGAGTCCATATTATATTATTGGCAACAATGCAATGTAAGCTTAAAAAATCATTTGAATTAATAATTTTATTAGTTAATAGAAAAAGAAATTATTATAATACTTTTTACATAACATAACACAAGACAGCTCGAACAATCCATGGTCGAAGTCGATAAATGACACGGCCTTTATTGATTGTCATTACTACGGATCGCAAGAAATCAACAATTATTGAGAGGCCCTCGAGTGGTCCTCGAAGCCTGACTTATTCTATCACTACTCAAACTACTCGTAGTCCTAACGCTTGACGTAACGCAAGTGCTACGCAACTCATCACATCTGAGTATTCTTACGATTGCTGGCCTCATACGTACAAGGGCCAGCGGCATCTACCTGTCAGACTGCGATCATCGTTATGGCAATGATTACAGAGCCACATCTGCAATTTATCTCAGTGCAGTTTAGGAGGCTGCTTCCGAGCGTATCGGACGCAGTGGCACCTTAGCATCAGGCTGCGTAAGCCAACCTAACACTTAACAGTACAGGGATGCATCTGCCATTCACCTCCACGCCGATGCTTGTCTGTCACACCAACATCGTGCAATATTCAACTATCCTGTCTACATTCAGTGCCGGTGCTTGCCTCACCCACTCAACGCAATAATCAATGGTCTTGCTCACATTAACATCACCTCCACGCCGATGCTTGTCTCACCAACTCCGCACAATATTCAGTGGTCTTTGTCGCATTTATTTGTAGACATATCTAAGAAATCGAACTAATCCGCTAGGGACGCGACAGGCGTTCACTTTTATGCCGGTACTTGCCTAGCAACTCCGCGCAATAGTTGAAAGTTCACCACACATTCTTCCGAACAATTTCATGCCGGTGATTGCCTCACCAATCCCGTATATCATTCAATAGCCCAGCACGTTTTCCTTTGATTGCTTAAATCAACAGACCAGTCGAATTACAGTGCAGTAACACGGTCTGCCGTTTACATCTGTGCCGGTGCATGTCTCATCCACACCGTGCTATATTCAACAGCTCTAGTCTACCTTAGAATGCATTCACAAGCAAGTCAATTTCTGATATAATCTCAAAAAAAAAACCGAGCAGACGCTAATGAGCTGAACGCTCATCCCTATTGTGTCATATGGCGTTTAGTCCACCTTTTGTACAAACTTTGGTTGTGCAATATTTTCGGACTGACTGAAATTGTCTATCGCCCTCAGCCTACCTTTGCCATTTGCCCTTACCGTACCATGAATTTTCATACTAACTGAGCCCTTCAAAAGGCCCTCATAACTACTAATCGAGGCCTCGTTATGACCCGGAGCCGTAGATTCTTAATTCGGAAAAGATTCCCGAATACCTAGTTCAGAAAAGGTACTACTGTTTACTCTAAATACCAACTAAGAAAACGAAAGTAAAAATCATAGCATATTATTCGATACTATTGGGCTGGCAATTAGGTATACAGAAAGTAAATGTCATATAGTCGAAATGAGTACTCAAGGGACGTGCAACAAAATAACTTGAGAAGTGCGCAACCTCGAAATGCACAACCTCGAAATGCACGGGCATTACAATTGCTGTGTGTCATCAAAAGCCATAAACAAATACGAATGATTCAGATGAAATACATAACTTACCATTAAATTGAAAATTCTCCTTAAGTACACGAGAAAAGTATGAGCCTACCCCACAGCAAAAGCTCACTCTCTGAACTGCTAATAGCACACAAACCCTCGCACAATGGCCCAGTTAAACAGAATATTTACCCGAACTCGATATCTTGTTAAGGCGACAACGAAGCTGCTATCTAATGTCCCCCTGATTGAAATCAAAAGTGCACAAGCGTACGCACAATACACCAGTGCACTCTGTGTCTCTTCACTTCATAATCCAGTAAGACGACAGCAAGACGTGGCGAGAGGTATTTTTACAATGATATCAATCATTAACTCCAACGAATTATAGGTCATGTAAAGTTTAGTTAGAACACATCTTACGTTAATACTTTAAATTTTAGAAAGGGGGGGGGGGTGTAATTACAGCCACACCTGCGGTCAATAACTACACCTACAAACACTTTACTTTGTATTTCGGGACTACCACCTCCTGCAACGTGGTGAGGCATCTTTTTTCGCTCCCTCCATACAAACACAGTACACACGGCCACAGGTCAGATCCGATTGCCCAGAACTGTACTGCAGGACAAGGCCCATTTGAAAGCCAAAATTATGTAACCCATATAACTAAGTCCTGTAAAAAAGGTATACACCCAAACCCCTCATGAACTGAGAAAACAATTTTTAAAGTGTATCTTAAAACTTGACTAAAACTTGGTGGCAAACTTACTTTCCTCCATGTTTCGAAATTTGCATTTATAAAGTCATTCATATTAACCCTCTATTGGCAAAAGGAAGATTTCAAATCTAAGCTTTAGGCATGTTTTAAACCATCTGATTAAATAACAAATCTTTACCTAATCAGCATGGCCCGGCCGACATTTTTTACACACTAATGCTTTACCTAATTGAAACATTTGATTCCTTATCATACTTCAAGCTGGCATTTTTAAATTTAGCCTCGAAAGCTGGCAGGCTTGCACATAACCTAAATATTCAATCAAATCGGATCAGTCTGATTTCAAAACCTCATGCTCAATATATCATTGTAATGAAACAAGTTTGCCTTCATAATACATTCATACAGATCAGACTGTTTGTTAAGCCTACCAATACGTAGGTAACAAAAATAATCCATCTTGGCCTTCCAGGTACTTTCCGTTCCCCACAAGGTTTCGGTCCCTCAAAATGCATATAATTTTCGAACCTGTACCACAATGAGACATCATTCATCATTAATATCTTAAAATAGTTATTTGTCTAGGCCATTAATCCAAGTTAATAATCACTTAACTTAGACATATTTCAAAACTAAAACATATCAATCAAAATATTTGATAGCGAAAGTTATCGCTCTTGCAACTTCATGTACTAGACAATTAAATGAAAGATGTCGTTATACGTTGCATATATTTTCAGTTAGATAACATTTATTTTTGATTATTATTGATAAAGAAATAATTTAAATTATGTTAATAGTAGTCTGCCTTATCAACCTTTACGCATTAATACTTGGCAATAATAATGTGCTTACTACTGCACCCATTAATCACATCGTTTAGCGTTTTACAGATATCTTCAAAAGCTGCAAACATCAGTCTACCATACTCTTTATCACATAGCGTCGTTCAATAGTCACCAGGAGCTAATAAACACATCTCTCACAGGATGCTGTGCATCGTCACATGCCGAATAATAGTCCAAGTTTTACATAACAATAAAACTTGTATTATTAGCAGAGACGATGCACAGCATCCCATTAAGGCCTCCTGGCGAGACTTCTATGAGGAAACTTCGAGATAACTCGACCCCAGGTGACTAAAAATGGCGGACACGGATGTAAGTCAAATTAAACCAATAATTATTTATCCAGCAGGATACGGAAATTAGGCAAGGCGGAAGTAGACGCATCTCGCAGGATGCTGTGCATCGTCTCTGCTAATAATACAAGTTTTATTGTTATGTAAAACTTGGACTATTAAGTATCAATTTGAATTTTAATATATCATGGACAAGGTGTTGTCATTTTCCCCATACAACAAAAACACATAGGTCACACACTAAATTCACACAAACACAACATAAATAATTACCCTGACAAGCACTTGTTTTATTCAAATGGCAATACAAGAAGTATAGACAACAAGGGCTTTAATTTTTTATGTCAACAGAGTTTTTAACTGTAGAGCAAAGAGTAACACAAATACACAATCTAAAATAGAGCTCCAAATAACTATATTCAGTTTATTTTCAGGAACACCCTGTTTTATTGTTATTTTATTTGTAAGCTTGTTAGTACTTTCCCATTAATGAGCTATCCTAAGCTTGAGCAACACAACGGAAGGAATTTCAATTAGTAAAATTTTAATAAATTAGTAGCTTCATGCTTGAAATCGAACGTCATCTCTCTATATTGTCTATGGCCTTTAGTTGACGAAATCAAAATGGCGTCTTTCACGGGTTAGCGCATATCCGCCGCATTATCGTACCATTTTCATAATCGCGTGTGTGTCAATTTAAGTGTGTTGCTGACCATTTGTGAACAATATATCCAGTGTTTTTGTGTGTTTGTATCATCAACGAACTGGCCAGATCAGTGTGTGGATTTTAAATACAAGTTTTTGCCAAGGTATGTCTCCTTTCACCTATCGAATATTTTAGTTAAATTATCGAGATATCGTACAGGTTTTGTGTTAATTACATTACGTATGGGTAGATTATAGTAATGTGTTTCTGTGATGTCTGTTTGGTTCGCGCCGGAAGCTTCTCTCTGTAGATCAGTAGGTGAGTTGTGTGGACGAGTTTTTTTACAAGTATACGTTATTCGAGGCCGGGTCTCCGGGCCGTTTGCCCAGAGCTCACTTGTGGGACGTCGCGCGTCATTATATCCGGACAAACATTAGCTTTTACTCTCATAATTTAATTAGTGGGGTCGTAATATCTTAAAGTGGAGTTATGCGTTGCGGAGAACGTTTTCTCTCTTGGATTGCAGTGTCTGTGCTTCGAATGACAAATATTTGTTGACGAGCCTCATGACCAGTTATTCAAGCACGTAATTTTTCAGGTATAGAGTAAAGTTGACCACTTTGCTGTTTTCAAATATGTAATACAGAAATATTATTTATGACATCACATAAAATTGAACTATACATAACTATAGTTTTCTGCCACCTTTGCTAAAGCAGCAGGAGTTATTTCTACAATAATGGCAACAAAATACTGTTTTAGAACCTCAACGAGACACCTGAATACAATTCAATACTCAAATATATATGAATGATTCATATTTTGAAAAATAACGTTATAAACAACTGTGTCGAGTTAAAAATAACATTTAACTCTCATCAAACTCACAAACATCCTTTACATTGCTTAATTAAATTATTTCAAGGTCATATAGAAATGTTACTAGTTATCACGGTCACAACAAGTAGGTCGAATAAATAATATAAAATTTTGGATTCACTTAATTTGTAATTATGAATATTTATTAAAGTAATTGCCTCCATATTTTGCCTTGCCAGTTGTGACTTCCTTCAATGTTTTGAAAGCTTTTTTTTCTACTTGAACACCATTCTAGCCTATGGTCAAAACATACTTAGAAGTCTGTTTAACCATCAACAAATAAACACTAACCAATAAATAAAAAAATGGAATGCCATTTCATATGAAGTATCGGGCAGATAATGCCAACCAGAACTTATAAGGACTATGTAAAATAATGTCATTTGTTAGTTTTCAAAATTCAAAAAGCCTTTATTTACTTAAAGAGAGGATTTACAATTATAACATTTGTTTAGCACTGCTTGCAGGTGTTCCCCTCTAAGCTCGTCCTTTGACAAAAGGCCTCCTCCAGCCCTTTCCACGCTTCTCTATCTCTTGCTGTTGTTTGCCATCTTGACCCAGCGGAGTTCATCTGACCATCTTTTGTGTTGCCTTCCTCTTTTCCTTTTAGTTTCGTGTCGAGGTGTCCATGTTGTAACTGTCTTGGTCCATTTTTCTCGCATCTCTCTAAGCATATGGCCTGTCCATCGCCACTTTAGAGCCTTAACCCGCGTCTCGACATCTTCAAGTTTTGTTATTTTCCTCAGTTCTGTAGCCCTCTTCTTGTCTCTAATATTGTAACCAAGGATGCTCCTTTCCATACTTCTTTCTGTCATTTGTTAGTATGAAGCCATAAAACAGGATGATGGTCATGATAATTATTTGAAACCGTAATTCTAGAGGAGAGTTTGTTATTATTGGTTTATAAGGGTTCCATACGTACGGAAAAAGTAAAAACTGGACGCTATTTCTAAGATGTTGCTGTCTTTCTGTCACCAAGTTGTATCTCTAAAAACAGCTATAGCTTTTGCCGCTATAACAACATACTAAAAACAAAATAAAATGAACACATTTTTAATGGGGGCTCCCATACAACAAACCATCTTTTAGCTTGATATCAATTTTATTTTTCTTATATTTATATTCAAAATGAGTTTTTGTGTAGCAACTAGTTCATGTGACACTTTATTTAATGATTGCGAACTAGTCTAATTATTGAATTAGTGCCAATTAAGATTAATTGGTTTTGTTCAGAGGTTCCTTTAACGTTAAAGTTTAACTGGTCTAATTACATTCTTGTTTAGGTCACAGGTAAAGTAATTATTGTATTTTATTCTGTTTGGTAGCCATTAAGGTTTAGCTAGCCAATATATGTATTTTGTAGGGTTCCGTATTTTAAAACTATAAGAAAGCATTACACAGTTGAAACTTGTTAGGTAGGTTAGGTTATTATATGTATGTAAAATAAAAAATATGTCATTTTTTGAGATGGGGCTGATAAATAAATAAATTTTTTTTGCTCAAAGCTCAAATCTATGCGTGAGCGGTGTCTATGGATGGATAGGTCTTTTAAATGAAATAGAGGTTTTTAAAATATTTTTTTTCTCAAAGTCTAAAATTCGAAGAAAAGACGTAATGTTTTAAGAGATTTCGTATCATTTTTGCCACAGCATCCATTTCCTAAGTCCCAATAAACTGTTCTGTAAACCAAACTGACGAACTATCATTTAATTTTATAAGAATGAATAATAAAAACCCAATTCTTTATTAAGTTAAAATTGAGACTCAAATATTGACATCAATTTAATGTTAAGTGCAAAAAGTGTAACTCGATTTTGTTGATAAGTAAGTTGTTATCATTGATATAAGATATTGCTTGTCTGCACTTAAGATTGTTTTATCTCGCATGTTCCCACCAAAACATTGTGTCATACAAAATACATTTATTACAATTTATCTTACATTGACGACGCGTTTGGTGTATTGGTTAGCGCTCCCGACTATTACGCCGGCAGTCGCGGGTTCGAATCCCGCAAGGGGCATATGTTTGTGTGATGAGCACGAACATTTGTACCTAAGTCATGGATGGTTTATGTATTTATGGGAGACGCCCCCGTCATAATCGTTGTCTGGTACTTCGTAACACAAGAAAAAAAATTGCTTACCACGAAATGGCGCATTTTATATTATTTATATTTATTACAAGTGGTCCCCCGGGACTGCATTCACGCGTTCTGAGTTTGCTCCCTCCTCTCCCGTCGCAGCGTGATGTTTTATAGCCTAACTAAAGCCTTCCCCGATAAATAAGCTCTCCGACACAAATGAATCTGATTTCACCATTTATTAGAAACTAAACATATAAGAAACTATTTGTTCTTTTTATTACTGCATGTGACCACGGATAAATAAATGTTAAGTTAGCTTGTACTGTAACGTCCCACTGTTGGGAAAAGGCCTTACCTCAACTATGAGGTAGTTTGAGCCATACTCCACCACGCGGGCTCAGTGCGGATTGGCGGAGGGGTGTTTGCAAGAAAAGTGACTAACCCTACTGTCAGATGTTATCAAGCCGCCCATAAGGCCTCTGACTGAGCTTAACGACTAATATCAATTGATATTAGCCGGGACCAACGGCTTTACGTGCCTTCCGAAGGACGGAGATGCTCGTGATATACGTCACTTATATTGTCGGAATGGTCACCCATCAAAACACAACCGCGCCGTAGGTTGTTTAGCTTCTGTAATTACTATCCAAGCGCTGCCACCACTGCGCTACGAGCACTGTGCTCGAAATAAATACTTAGTGTTAAGTCAATGAGTAGTATTCGCGTAAACTTTAGTCAGTACCATATAAGTCTATTTTTACCTGTAGACTAAAAAAATTAATGCAATAGATGCAATTTATGCATAGTTGTAGCTTGATTTGTCCTTAAAGATACAGAATGTTTCATTCATTCAACCTTTGCTACGTCTACCTGTTTAAATGCATAGTTACAACACACATTCATATATGACTAATCTGCCATTTTATTCAATTATGTCATCTGGCAGCTTATCCTAGCTAGGAAGTTAGTTGTTTGTATATTATACAGCCAAATTCCTAAGATAATGACTATCTAAAATAGCCTTATAGATATGATACGAAGTGTGACGTATTTAGCAGTCTCAATGCAGATAATATGTTGAGTAGATTCACTTCAAGATCTTCATTAAACGTTATGATTGTTGTATTTTTTGTCTACCTGCAATGTATTAAATAAATATTAATAATTATTCGCCAGACAACACACCTATTGTCTCGTTTCGAGGTAAGGATATTTCTTCCTTGTGTTACGAAGTACCAGACAACGATTATGACGGGGGCGTCTCCCATAAATACTTAAATACATATAACATCCATGACAAAGGTACTAATGTTCGTGCTCATCACACAAACATTTGCCCCTTGCGGGATTCGAACTCGCGGCCGGCGCAATAGTCAGGAGCGCTAACCAATACACCAAACGCGTCGTCAAACTGACAACTTGTATCTAAATCATCATATAGGTTCAAAACTAGCGTAATAATCAAAAATAGTGTGATAATAATGATATTAAACGATGTGAAAAAACTTTTCCGAAATCTGTATAGTTTTTCACAGCGTCCACTGCATCCATTATCATCCTGCTGTCTTTACAAGTACGTCTAGATTGCAAATAGTTGGACGTCCTACGCTAGTCTTTTGATCGAATTTTGAAAAACAAAATTCAAATCGGTCCACAAGAGATATGATTATAACGAACAAAAATAAAATAATACAGTGAAATTGAAAACCTTCTCTCTTTTGAAGACGGTTGATTAAATAAATGCTGCGTACTTAATGAATTCACTGTACCGCTATTTATCAATATTCAATCGCTTAACAAATTAGCGGTTACAATGAACGGTCGCGGTGTTATACAGGGCTACGTTATGCTAATTAGAATGTTTGAAAAACTATAGCTATAGCGATATTATTCATTTTATTCGTAGTTATAGTTGTATTATTTATTTATTTTGAATTTTATTGCACACAATAAAGGTGTACAAACTTTGATTAAAATAAAATAGCGGAAGATAGGTGACTAGCCACTCGAAAGTGGACCGCTAAAATCAGGCCCCCGTCGCCTAATTGCCATTGGATTGCGTGCGCGGGTGACATTTATAAGACGTGTGACGTAAGGAATGTGTAGTGCCATTTTTTATCTGACAATTAGTATGACATGCCGTATCTTCCGCTATTTTACTTTAATCAAAGTGTACAAATAGTGGAATTAATGCTAAAAGCATTCTCTCCCAGTCGTACCTTTAGGTCATGCAGAGAGATTGTTATGGGTGCAGGAGTATGTACGGTCAATGTATCTGCCGCCTAAACATTTTCAAACGAAAATCGCTTGCACACACGACACAAAAGACGTCGCGAGGTACAAGCAATTTAAATTTATGAGGTGGTTAGGCGGCGGTGGCGTGTGTAATTCTAAAACTAAAGATTATTTATCTAACTTTCGATTTTGTTATCACTAGTTTATTCAGTTTTATCTAGTTTATAATATGAGTTTTGTGTGCCTTATGAGTTAAGATATTTTATAAAATCTTTCAAAATCTCCTACTTCACTCACTCGGTCGGCAAAGTAAGATAAATCAAAGTAAAAACAAAATACTTTTCTAGTATAACAAATAAAGATTTCAACACCCGCGTACAGGTCAGATCGAAAGCGTGTCACCGTGTGCAGGGACGCGCGAGTACACTCGCTTACACAAGTGCATATCGATTAATTTTTACATAAATTAACGTTGTAGTTATAAAAAAATGATTCGCGATTTGGGTACATTTATGTTTTCATAGGTTTCTATTGTATGGGTTGCGTAAATACATGACAATTAAATAAATTTAGGTTTCGTAGTCATAGCTATATTGAAATTATTTCCTTTGTCTATTACTTTACAAAAAGTATTAAGGTTTATTTTTTGTGTAAGAGTTACGCAACTGATACCAATAATATAATCAATCAACCTTATTATTATTCTTAAAAGAAAAAAAAAGAAAATGTTAATTACATAACATAGAATATGTATGTATTTATGCAACAGCTGATTCGAATTAGTTGCTGTGTGTATAGCATTTCTTGTGATTAGATTAGGGTAGATAAGTAGAAATACTTATGGAATCACGTTTTTTCCGGACTTCGTAGGCTTTGGGCCCGATTATAGTTATGCTAAAACTAAATGTATCTTTTTGTTCGAAAAAGAAAAGAGACAGATGACAATTATTTAGAAACGTCATCCTAAAACACTTTTTTGCGTGGTTTAGTGCAGTCCACAGAAAATTTAGTGGCGACCTCTTGATGTCCCCATTTCATCGTCTATGGATTCGTATATTTTCTTTGCAACTGACAGCTGTTTAGTTTGACGTCTAAATCATTGTAGTCTGTCTCTTTTCATGTATATTGAAGAGAAAGAGACCTTTAGTTTTAATCGATGTATCATAAAATCAGGCCTATTGTAACCTCGTACATCGACATCATTATTATCATCCATAATCTTCGACATCATTATCAATACGTCCAGCGCTGAACATAGGACTCCCTTACGGCTCTCTACAGCGACCGATCACAAGCGGTCTGCATCCAGTTTGATCTTATACACAACTAGCGGTCCCAGCGAACTTCGTTTCGCCCCCAGCCCCGTCCCGCCCGGGCCCCGTTTTATGGGAATTTTCTTTACTATAAACCTCACGGAGCCCGAGACCTTTCCAACGAATGCAAAACCGTGGAAATGGGTTCGTGCGCTCTGGATTTATAGCGTCAGGAAGGAAAACCCGACTTATTTTTATATAGTACATTTAGAGCAAAAAAATGTAAATGACAAAATAACACTTCCGTGTTCGACAGTACATCGTGTTGTCCAGTTAGCATCTATTTAGACATCGGGGCGTCGCAGCGCATTCCTAGTTGCTCGCGAGTCTGTGTAATCAAGTATAACATAAATGTTACTTCTTCTATGTGTTTCTTAAAGTCTTTAAAAGACTCCTTGAGTTGATGTGTGACGTGCAAAACCTTTGATGCTAATCTTAAGTGTAATAAAAAATTGGTAATCTCGCGGTGTCAAAATAGCTTAGGATGTTTACAGAGGCAGAAGTATAATTTACGCATAAATAATAATAAATGCGCCGGACAAAAAAACAATTGTCTTGGATTCGAATTAAGCAATTTTCTTCCTTGTGCCACGAATACCGACTGGTATCACGATCATACATTTACATTTAATCGTACATGACTTTCGTACAAATATTTGTGCTCATCCCATAAACATTTGTACCTTACGGGATTCGAACCCGCGACCGCTGGTATAGTAGTCAAAAAGCGCTAACCACTACACCAAACATGTCGCCAATGGTCAGTAATCGTGTTTTGCTAATGATAGTGCAAGGTTTTTAATCGCCGTTTTCAATATTATTCACCTTTTACTTCATTGATACAATAAATAAATACAAACTGCCTCGGTGGCGCAGCGGTTAGAGGGTCGCATTTTAAAGCGACGGCTGCGCCAGAGGTCCTGGGTTCGATTCCCGGGTCGGGCCAAAAATATATACCTGGGTTTTCCTGTTTAGAAATTTTCAGGGAAGCTCGGAGTTTGGAAGTTGGCGGTGTTTCACCCCCGTGCCTCGGAAAGCTCGTAAAGCCGTCGGTCCTGCGCCTGATCTCTCTCCGGTCGTGTCAGATTGCTGTCCCATCGGGCTATGAGAGTGAAAGGAATAGAGAGTGCACCTGTGTTTGCACACACACTTGTGCACTATAATATGTCCCGCGTAGTCGGTTAGTCGTTGTCTATTAAATACAGACACAAATCAGCTCAAAGTCACCACCAAAACCAATCGTTACCTATCTGTCGTCAGAAACGGCTTCTTTAATTGAGTATATCAAAAATATTAATACCGGTGTTTAATTAATGTTGTTTATTTCTAAATAAGGCAATAAAGGATAGGGAACTTGGATGAATAAACCTCTGGATATGAAACGCAAGAGCGAATGTATGAAAACATCATCAACCAATTTTTGCGGGGTGGAGGGAGTTTGTCTTGTCAGTAATTGACATTTAGTACGTGGAAGTGTCGATATTATTCTATCTATATGTGTTGAACGAATGAATGAACGAATCTTATGCAAAATATTTTTATTTTATTTTTATTACCAAAACAATAATTATGGGAATATTTAAATAAGCACAAGCCATTAAACGAATAATTGAAACATAGAATATTTTTATTAACGGTCTGGCAAGTAACACTAACTAGAATTTCCTAAGACATTGTGAAACAGGCCGTAAGTCCTCCAATGGTATAATAAAATCCTCTAATGGTATAATCTAGCAGTAAATGAGCTTACACTTCAAACTAAACTTCACAATTTCACCGGATTTTATGCAACTTTCACTTGTATAAAAGGTAAAAATGGTATTATTAATGGTATTCATTTTGCCTCTCTTCGGACGGCTTCGACCCACTTTGTTTTTCTTATTGGATCTACAGGAAATCTGAAATATTATTAATAGGATGTATTGTAATAAAATATGAAGTTTAAAATATTAAAGAAAACTGTTGTATTTTTAGGATTACTTTAATCTACTTTAGAGTTAATCATTTTACAGATGTATTATTTTATTTTATATTATAAATTTGTTAGTACGTTTATCGATATGATTATCGACAATTGTCAAGCACAATTAAAACTAAATTGACAAGGGAACGAATGGTGATCGTACGATAATCCTACCAAATGAAGTATGCGTCATCTTGTTGATTTTGCAGTAACTGACCACAACTTTTTTAATTAGCAATGTAACTTTTCTCTAGGAAAACACATTTTACTATTTTAAGAAAAATTAACAGCTTTATTGGTATACAAAGTTACTTACGAATGAAAAGAAATATTTTTTGTCGTGCCGCTATAATTTTTACACAAAAATACGGCACATTTACCCATTTTTTTCTGCAATGTTTCTCACCGAGTTCTGTCACCGTACTGACAAGACGTCACATGAAATTGAGGCTAAAATGCCCAATTCGTTGCCGAGGGGAACAAACGAAATTTCCTGTCATTGCGCGTCCAGTGGTTTATTCGTCCAAGATAGGGAAAAATAGTAGCCTTTTATAAACCTCATTAGTTAATGAGGTGTACAATTAATCGGACCCGGTTCTTTAATGCTTAAAATTAGAGTTAGATTCAGTGGTCCCAGTCTTCTTAATAAATCAATCAACTTCTAAAACTAATTTGGGGGCTTAAAGTTATCATTAGGTTTTCGCACCCATAGGATAAAATCGATACTTACACAGAACCCATTATAACAGATCCTAACTTTGGTCATAAGTGACCAATTTAGGAGTAGATATTATAGTTATACACACTTTGTATATGTGCTAGATGAAATAACCTACCCCTATTTAAGTTTTAGTCCCATCGGGCTATGAGAGTGAAAGAAATAGAGAGTGCACCTGTGTTTACGCACACATTTGTGCACTATAATATGTCCCGCGCAGTCGGTTAGTCGTTGTGACTGGCCACCGAAGTCGAATTCGGCTAGGGGGACTATTATTAGATGAAATACATTTTTTTTAACTTTAAAATATTCATTTGTCAAAAACTTACAGCTGTGTATAACATGTAAACGTAGCTCTCATCACAATCAATCTGGAAGCCTACTTCATCCGACCATAGAAAGTAATGGAAATGACAACTTCCCAAAACTCAGCCAAAAATAACAGCCCATCCGCCGCGTGGGTGGTGAATAAAATAAAATCGTGGCCACAGACAATGTATCTGGATAGATGACGCAGTAATTATACTCTCCCACCGATTTCGGTGATGGAAGCCGTAACAGAGATAAACCAAGTGCGCGACAAATATTATTGCATGCAGGCATTTGACACGAGTGTATTCTCCGTTATGAATCAGTAGCGTATCTATTTATTAATCAGTTGACCTAATTAAAAACCGGGTAGCGACCACATAAGTACTGACAGGAGGCTGAAGATATAGTATGTCATATCAGGATAGGCTTTCTTTTGAATGAGCATTAAGAGGCTGAAAACCACCGGTTCTTAAACAGCGGTGTAAAAGGCAAAAAGAAAACCACCGACAAGAAACTAGCTCTTAAATTTGATCAAGTCCCAAGGAGAAATTAAAACTGCATTCACCCCGCAACTATACTAATCTGAAATAATATAGTGTTTGAAAACTAAGTACGGTTGCGGACACCGCCACCTTATCACTTTCAAACGAAAAATCACTTGCACACGCAACACTAAAACGGGCGTTACTTCAAAAAAAAACGACTCTAGGTGAGGTGCAAGTGGTTTTGACTCTAAGGTGGTAGGAGACATTAAGGGCATTGAAAAATAGCCCTTATTCTAACAGCATAAATAAGATACCGCAGTGTATATCTTGACGTGCTGTCGTCCGCACATCGATTAATGGTTATAGTAGTCGGAGTGACTTCATTGTGTGCTTGTATCATCTACGTAGACACATGTCTGTGGTAGTAGTTTTACAATAAATCTAACACAATATAGCACCGATCGGGCGAGTGGTTAAGCGACATTCTGAGCATTGATTCCATTTGCATAAATTGTGCATCTGTGAATAGAAAACGAGGTATAACTGTGAAGTTGTGTTGAGATTGCAGAACTTTTTAAGTCTAAGAAAAGGAGAGGGGAGTGGAGTTGTTTAAAAAATCAGTTTTATTGCGAATTATCTAGTTACTCATATTTTTGAGGGGTCATGTGTAAAACTTGGTAGGAAGGTGTTTCTTGTTAACGATTGTAATACAGAAAATAATGACATTGAAATTCCCATACATAGAACTAAAACAAAACAAAAGTTTGCTGTAAAAAAATTGGTATTTTGGCTAAGTTCCTCTCATTCAATTTAAGTTGGCACGTAAACCCTTAGTGCGCGAGTCCGATTCGCACTTGGTCGGTTTTTTTTTTGCTCATATTGTTTATGGATGGGTAGATGACCAAAGTTTATTACCACAGCTGTGGTTTTGCGTAAATTTTATGTATAATCTATAAATAACATTTTAATCAATGATTTTACAAAGTATACGTAGTTACCTTGACATGGTCATAGTGCTCTGAAATGCTATAACTCAGAGATATAGTAATGCAAAGTTGTAATACCTAATTAATGCATACCAAAATCGCTAACTCGCCGTAGTAAATGACAATGTCAAGTTCTATGACTAAATAAAAACCATTAGGAAAGGATTAATAAATATTAATAATAATAGTCCCCCTAGCCGATTTAGACTACGGTGGCCAGTCACAACGACTAACCGACTGCGCGGGACATATTATAGTGCACAAGTGTGTGCGCAAACACAGGTGCACTCTCTATTCCTTTCACTCTCATAGCCCGATGGGACAGCAATCTGACACGACCGGAGAGAGATCAGGCGCAGGACCAACGGCTTTACGTGCTTTCCGAGGCACGGGGGTGAAACACCACCAACTTCCAAACTCCTGGCGTCTCTGAGAATTTCTGAACAGAAAAACCCAGGTACATATTTTTGGCCCGACCCGGGAATCGAACCCGGGACCTCTGGCGCAGCCGTCGCTTTAAAATGCGACCCTCTAACCGCTGCGCCACCGAGGCAGTTAAGGAAAGTCAGGAAAGGATTACTGGTTACTTAAAGGGCCTATATTTTTGCTCCTATTACAGGCCACACCCTGTATAGGTAGACTTAGAACATAGACAGACCTCCAGACGGAGAGGCCATAGGGCGCGAATCGTCAGACTAAAATAATCCAATCGTATTAACTTTACCATTCTAGCTCATATTACGTAGTAATAAGAACGTTGGTGAGTTTTAGCGAATTAATCTGAGACTCGTATCAATTAGAAGTCAAGCCCCTGTCGCAGGCCCAATTGGATATTGTCTCTTTCACGCTGGTAAGTGATGAGCGAGAGCGGATGATCGTGAAGACGAGGCAAGGAATTGTAAGCTTATGGAAACAGGACCATTGACCTGTTAAATTCCGTTTTTCTGTAGGATTTCGAAATGATAACCATCTGCTGTCCTAATTGAAATAATGTATAATGCCATTGACCCAATTTTGCTATTTAGCTCATACATAACCTAATAAATCAGTAGGAAAAAGGCATGCTGTGAGAGCTATTAGTGAAGATGTGCCAAAAATTAACATTTTATTTTGTTTTTAGTTTTCCTGTGTTTTAATATGGTTGCTGGTTACATCTCAAACTCAATGGTCTCCACTGAAAACCAGCGTCATAATAAAGCTGATTGGAAACCAATTTGGTTTCACTACGTCTTCTAATAATGTTGTCCTCCAATATGGGCCAATTCAACGATAACCAGTTCAAATCATTTGATAATTATATATTTTTGTTGCGAAATAGATTTCGAGGTTATTAATTTACAAAACTCCAGCGCATAGCGACTTCCGGGGCTTTTAGACTTTTAGCTAGAAACTAATCCTCTCTGTGACACGGCTGTCTCTTTTCCGTTTTCACTTTGAAATCGTTCGTAAGAGGAAATATAATTTTACACATAAACTACCAACTCTTCTGCCTTGGACCACGCGTCATCAGCAAGCAATGATGTCATCATGACTAACGGGGATGAGGCGGCCGCCCGTTTAGTATTTTTCCCTATAATTACGCTTCTTATGACGTAATCTCATTGATAATGTTGTGATATGTGATATTTCCTTGCGGCTTTGATTGAGGTTTGTCTGAAAATTCCGTAACTTTGTTCATTTATTTTATTTACTAGCGGACCCAGCCAACTTAGTTTTGCCCCCGGCCCCGTCCCATCCCAGCCCCGTTCTTATATATTTTTTCTTAAATAACCTTCTCCTGATAATAACGAGCAGAACAAAAAAAGAATTAGCGAAATCGGTCCAGCCGTTCAAGCGTGATGCCGTGACCAAGGGAAATAGAAATTCATTTTTATACATATATAGATTTAAAGACTTGCACAAATCATGGTGTACAAAGGTGGACTTCATACTAAAAGCATTCTCTGCCAGTCAAACCTTTAGGTCATGCAGAGAGATGGCAATGGGTGCAGCGAAAATAATAAACAAGTAATTAATAACTTTGTTCCGGTTTTAGGTTTAAAAAATTAAAAAAGTCTAATGGTTGACTGGTAGAGAATGCTTTTAGCATTAAGTCCGCCATTTGTACTTTCTTTTGTCCGTGCAATAAAGAATAAAATAAATAAATAAAGTCTATAAACTAAGTGCATTCAATGTTTTACTTGGAACTAAAGGTGTTACTTAACGTTGGTATGATCTTGTGAAATTGCGTTGAAAAGGTAATTTAAAAAAAACGGCCAAGTGCGAGACGGACTCTCGCACTAACGGTACAAGTACTTTTGACTAGGTTGACAACATAGATGAAAATATCAAGTGCCTATCTGTTGCTTGCTTAATTCGTTAAAAGTTAAAGTAAGTAAATAAACTTTTACCTTCTTCTTCTTAGCGTGTCGATGGAAACCCATATGGAGGAATTTTATAATGGAGAAATTACAACGTAGCAGCCCAGAATTCAGCCACTTGTATTGCGGATCGACTGCATTTCATTAAATCCGCTGGCGTGCAGGTGTCGGGGCACGCCGGGCACGATGTTAAGTGTGCCATAGTTTGCACTACACCGCAAACACAGTCCACATCGGGGCTTGCCAAAAATCCCCACCTGGCCATGTTCGCCTTACTTCGGCCAACCTGAGTCCGAAGCCTGTTTAAGGACTTCCAGATCATGTCCAGGAGGGAGATTCTCGGCAAGTGGGACAAAGGGAGTAGGCAGAGAAGCTTTTTCGCGCCAAAGATCACGGATGGATGGAACTTTTACCTATTTTCACTTTTCCCAACAAAAGGTTTAAATAACCAAACAAACATTTGACTATTTGGACTCACTTTTTAATAACTGAAGTCGGTCAAGATCGAATGTCAAGGGAAAGTGTTTTGAGGTATTCTTCAGTAAACGAATCACGTAATGCTCCGTTGAACAGTGAAGGTAATAATAACCCTACTTTTGGGCTACACTGCTGTCAAGTAAAAATCTTTACACCTGAAGGAAAGTCGTGTTAGTAACAACACTTTTAGCTCGAGAACGGATATAATATAAATATGCACCAGACAACACACCAATTGTCTGGTTTCGTGGTAAGGAATTTTCTTCCTTGTGTCACGAAGTACCACACAACGATTATGACGGTGGCGTCTCCCATAAATACTAAAATACATATAACATCCATGAGTTAGGTACAAATGTCAGTGCTCATCACACAAACATTTGAACCCGCGACGGCCGGCGTAATAGTCAGGAGCGCTAACCAATACACCAAACGCGTCGTCGGATGGACCAATTATCATGATTTTTACTTTGTTTGATTTGTCTTGGAACCATAAAACGGGGACTGGGCCGGGGGCGACACGAAGTTGCTTGTCGCTGGGACAGCTAGTTTAGAAACTAAAGAAATTACATCAGGGGCCGTCCATTAATCACGTGAGGTCGTTTTTCTCATTTTTTGACCCCCCCCTCCCCCCTGATGATATTTGGTGAGGTTTGGGACCACTCCCCCCCCCCCCCTTCCCCCTGGATCACGTGTATTTTTTTGAAAGTCTATGTACATTTTTGACTGGAAAAAAATATTTAACAAATGGCGTTTTGTTCACTGGCAGTTGTTATTGGCAAAGAGGTTTGTGACATATTAACTTCGGTTTCGTCAAGCCACTCGGCATCATCATCCTCGCGCACTACGCAGAGAACCTCCCTCCCTCGTAGCGTGAGGATACGCGTGGGCGTTTCATGGACAGTATACTACAAATCGTTCAAATTTTCGCGCCGTTCAGAATTTCGGTTCAGAAATAGCGCTTTTTGACAAAAAATAAATAAAATTAATACACGTGATGTCTAACGAGACCCCCCCCCTCCCCCTCGTGATTTTTTCCGTACCCCCCCCCCCCCCCCCCCCCCCCTTTGAGCCTCACGTGATTAATGGACGGCCCCCACTGTCCTCATGTCTTTAGAAACATATTGCCTTGACTCGAAGAAGAACTTCTATTTAACATGAAGCTCTTTTGAGTAAAGTTTTAGTATGTTTTTTAGGGTCTAAGCTAAATTAGAAATACTGCAGATGAAATTTCCGCAAGGAAAATGTGATATGAAAACTCCCTCAGAGCAAAGTTGGTCCATTTTGCTTACGCAGTTACAAAGTTAATAATATAAATTGCACTTGTAAAAAGCAACTGTGAACCTGTGGCAGACGGGGAATTGAACCCCGTGTCTTAAGCTTTCCGTTAAAAAGCGCTTGCAAAATTCAACAGGCTTGTTAATGTGACGGTGGCCGAGTGGTATAGGCATACGCCCGGCAAGCGTAAGACACGGGGTTCAATTCCCCGTCTGTCACAGGTTCACAGTTGCTTTTTACAAGTGCAATTTATATTATTAAGTTTGTATGGTGACAAAACACTATAAAAACAAAAATAAACTATAGTTACAAAGTTATTATAATTTAGCCGCTTAGATTATGCTATTTTGACAGTAAAGGTAAGAAAACATTGTCAAAGGCAGGAGGATTAAAATTATTTCCATACATTTTGTGTCAAAATATAAAATGACAAAATAGTATTCTATCAGCGACTAAACTTTACTATAATTATAATATTAATTATATTGTTTTTAGTCCCTATCAGCTTGTTAACGGAAATGTCGCTGATAATAATTTATTGTGTGTAGTGTAACTGTATGAGTAATGTTTCAGTCAAACTTTTGTATCAGTAATAATTATTTAGTTTTTAGACTATTTATTTTAGCAACTTTGAAGAGTGAAAGGAATGAAAGTGTACCTGTGTTTGCGCGGGACATATAATATGTCCCGCGCAGTCGGTTAGTCGTTGTGACTAGCCACCGTTGGTCGAAATCGGCTAGGGGGAACTATGGAAAATGATTTGCAACTCGCGAATCGCTACTGTATTTTCATTGCGTCTTGAAACGTCAGCGATCGTCAGATCAATTGCTATTTTTGTGAGTGATCATCACACAATCTCGTCTCCTACGCAGTCGAGAATAATATTTGTATTCATGTGTCTTGTTTTTCGCATATGAATGAAATTATTTGTATGTGATGTGATATACCGAAACATTAAGTGGGAATGAAGTCGAAAAGAATGCGTCTAAAATACATAAATAATTGCACTGTGAAGTATGACGAGAGATTTTCTGTTATAAAATAAAAAAAATAAAAAATAAACCGGCCAAGTGCGATTCGGACTCGCAGACGGAGGGTTCCGGAGCGTTGACTAGGTAAAACAATATAGATGATTATTTCAAGTGAAAGTGAATAATGGCAACAGGTTCGCTGTTGCCAGTATTAATAACGAGCAAAAAAGGGCAAAAGAAAACGCGTTTGTTGTATGGGGGCTCCCTTAAATATCTATTTTATATAATAATAATAAATTCATTTATTTCGGAAAAATAATTTAAAATTCAAATTACAATTTCCATAACGTTCTTAGTAACAATTTTTTACTTAAAATTATGTTAGTAAACATTCAATAAATTACATTAAATAAAATTTATTTAGCATCCAGGTTTGTCGGCCTAACATGAACTGTCATCCAGTGTATTTTACTTGTACTTGTTGTATTTTAATTTGTTTTTAGTAATTTTTGTTATAACAGTAATAAATAATTTGAAGAAATTGCAACCGTCTAGCTATAGCAGTTCTTGAGTTATAGCCTGCTGACAGACAGACAGCGGGGTCTCAGTAATAGGGTCCCGTTTTTGCTCTTTGGGTACGAAACCCTAAAATAGCGTTATCTCGCAAACTATGAGATCGATGTTAATTTATATGAAAGGACTATGACTATGCTATAGGCCGAAGCCGGCCGAAAAAGAGATGGATGGACTGTGTGAAACATGATATGAGTGTGAAAGGAGTGGATGATTCAGTGACGAGTGATAGAATAGTGTGGAAGCGTAAAACATACTGCGCCGGCCCCAGATAAACTGGGAACAGGGCAAACGAATGATGATGACTATGACTAAACTATCTCCATTCATAAGACAGTCTGGCCATTATCGGTATACCTTTAAATAAGCTAAGGAACTCAATATGACCTCCGTGGTGTCGGGGCTAAGAACCTGGGTTTCAAGACGTCGCCGCACCGAGGTCCCGGGTTCGATTCCCGGTCGGGTCAGTGACGAAATCATATTTTTAGGGTTCCGTACCTCAAAAGGAAAAAACGGAACCCTTATAGGATCACTTTGTTGTCCGTCTGTCCGTCCGTCTGTCAAGACCCTTTTTCTCAGGAACGCGTGGAGGTATGAAGCTGAAATTTATATCAATTACTCAGGTCTACTGTCCCTTGAAGCTGTGAAAAAATTAATTTTAAACTTACTACCCATTTCCTCATAAACGCGTACAGGTATAAAATTGAAATTCATACCAAATACTCAGGTCTATAATACCTTTAAGCTGTAACAAAATCAAACTTCTATGTCAACGCAATCAAAAGAAACAGCAATTTAAGCTGCATATTTTGAAACTCGCAAGTACTCGCAAGGGAATCAAAACCTAAAGGGTACTTCCAGTCGACCTAGAATCTTGAAATTTGGCATGAAGCAACGTTTTATAGCACACATAAAGGAAAAATTCCGAAAACCTTAAATTTTTAGTTACATTACAAAATATATATTTTTTCTTGCAGGTTTGTACGGAACCCTCGGTGCGCGAGTCCGACTCGCACTTGGCCGGTTTTTTTATATTGTCTCTGGTCTGGGTGTTGTGGTATGTGTCTGATGTCCATATCTCAAGTGCATTGCATTACTTAAAAAAGGGAAAAAAAACTGAATATGGTCGACATTTAAAAGTGATTGCGCCAATATTTAGCATAACATCCGAAATATCTTTGTCATCCTTATTACCCGTATGTTAAATAAATCGCCTTTTTGAACAACCTTGCGCTATGTCCTTGCTCAGATATTATCACAAACAAGCGAAAACAATTCTTATTGTCTTAGTAATAAGATAATAGTTTATCAAGGAAGTTAGAGATGGGTGTGGCGTGTAAATAGCTTAAGAGCGTGTTAGTTGAAATATTTTACGTGTTAGGAGGTTTTGAAACGATTATAATGCCTTAGAAAATATACCAATGAATAGTATGAGGACAGCACATAACTCGGTTCTGGTAGAAAACCTTTCATATGCTGAAATCAATGCTCAGATTTTTTGACGCAGCATTAAAGATTTTATTTTCAAGTCAAGTTGAACAGCTACACCGTCTAGACCAGCTTATTGACTTTCATGAATAAAAAAATCTTTATTACTTTGATAAACATATTACATTGTAGCAGTTTCCTTTTAAGCAAATTAAACATACTTGCATCCAGGAGATCAACTGAGGAACTGAGCCTCAGACAATAAGAAGGTCTGCAGTGTATCTATGATACACTGCCAACGAAACTGAAGGTATGCCTTCAGTTTCGTTGGTGGTTCAGAAAATGCTAAATTGAAGTTTTGAAAAAACACAATTTAAATGTTAAGAATGTCTAACTTCATGACTTGTTAAAATTTCCTAACATTTTCATTCAAAAATTGAAACCTTCAAATGTGCATTCTTTGGACGGCTCAACTGGAGTTGTTATTTTGAATAGACATACAAATAATAAAATCATCATCATCATCATTATCAGCCGAAGGACGTCCACTGCTGAACATAGGCCTCCCCCATGGCTTTCCACAACCACCGGTTGTGAGCGGTCGGCATCCAGTGCGATCCTGCGATCTTTACAAGGTCGTCTGTCCATCTTGTCGGTGGACGTTCTACGCTGCGCCTTTGGTCGAAGGGTCTCCAATCTAGGACTTTTCTGCCCCATATAATAGATATTCTTCTCTTATTGTTACAGAGAGCGTGCAGCCGCTATGAACAAAGACGGTTGAGCTAGCGCGCCGTGGCGGCGCGCACCACACAATATGTCGTTCTTTAATAATCTCAAAAAGGTAAATAATATAATAACTAAATAATAAATAATTATGTGCCAAATAATATACCAATTGGCTGGTTGCGAAGTAAGGAATTTTCTTCCTTGTGTCACGAATACCAGACTACGATCATGACAGGTGCAATCATAGCAAAATTTTTGGCTGTCTAATTATAAAAAAAATGACGGGGCGTCTTCCATAAATACTTAAAAACATAACTTATTATGATATTGTGCAACAGGCCGTTAGTGTTGTTGAAATATGTATACCTGTCTCTACCTTCAACGTTTAGTCTAGCTCTCCGTCTTAAGGTGAAGGCACACTTTTCCGAGCCGAACGCGTCGAACGAGGCGAACGAAACGAATTTTTGAATTCTTTGTATAAAATCCAATCTCATGAAACCTCGCACACTTCTCCGCGTCGAATCGTCCGAATCTGCAAGAAACCTAGAAATCTTAGACGAATTCGGATGACGTCATCAGATTCTGCGCGGATTGTAGAGCTAAGTCGAATCGGACGACTCGCCGGGTGTTCAATGTAACATCTTTTTACTCACTCCCATTTAGCTGTCATTCATAGCGCTATCTCATGAGACAAAATCGATTTGTTCGACACGGTCGATTCGTCTGGTGCGGATGTGTGCGAGGCCTCCTTGACTTCGATTCGTTCGACGCGTTCGGCTCGGATAAGTGTGCGTTCACCTTTAGTCGCACTTGGTTCGGTCTGTAGTCGAGAGCAAACCCATCTTCTATAATATAAAAATGAATCGCATAATGTGTTGGTAAGCGCATATATCAACAACGCCTGGACCAATTTGGCAAATTCTTTTTTTTTTCAAATGTTTCTTGAAGTTTAAGGATAGTTTTTATACGGGCGAGAAAAATTCGAATAATTTGCCGAAAAAGCCCTAAATACAGCCCTTTTCTTTTTCTCATACAAACGTTTTCTAACTAAAACATAGAGTCAAGGAGGATAATAATTACCATAAAACGGGGCCGGGGCGGGACGGGGCTGGGGGCGAAACGAAGTTCGCTGGGAACGCTAGTACTAAATAAATAAAATATAAAACTATATGATGTATGTTTTCAGGTGCTGCACCTAGGCGGCGGCAATGACGCGAAGAAGAAGAAAGTGTTCAACAACATCCGCGACAACAGCGATCCCAATGAGCACTGGGACATGATTGGCGAGCTGGGCGATGGCGCCTTCGGAAAGGTAAAAAGAGTTTGAAAAATCTCACCAAATGGAGTAAGTCACGCATTTGACTTCTAATTAACACGTTCCAGGGGCCGTACTCTTGAGACTTTGCCAAGATTTTTGAATACCGCCATCTCTTTCCTTTGCAAGGCCGTACTAGTATGAGCGACAAGGACGGCTAGATTGGGAAACACAACACTGTATTGCAGAGTAAGGCCTCAGGACAGTGAACGCCTACAGGCGTGTAAACAATAAAACATCTATTGTGTCTGGACTAGTGTCCCGGAACGTGTTAAACAACACATATTCGTCGGTGCATGATGTGCGTAGACCAGTGTTTCCTAAAGTTGACTGGACTGCGACCCACATAACAAAACCTGCCAAATTTACTCACCTCTTGGCTGTAGATTGCATACTTCTCTTATTTGTGTTTACAGCTACATATATACTAACTGAAAATAACTAACTAACATAACTATATTATAAACAACAAACAAATGTACGACGTACTTCAAGACGAAAGAGACTGGTGCGTACGACACAGGGAATCCTAGAGTGGGTACCAGTGTACTTATAAACCAATGTTGTACTTATTTGTTAAATAAATTTATCTTTATAAGTAAATTCGATGCTGTCCTCCAACCAACAATATGGTCCCAATCTACTGTGGCCAGTGGTCAATTGCCTTTGGTCTACTTTATAAATGTAGGATGGATTACGAAAAACAACCAAATATCGCCAAAATACTTAGATACGGGATTACTACCATGTACCTTATTATTTATGAGCATCCGATATTTCGGCACTGTTGCAAGCGCCGTTACTCCGTGATCATGGGAGGTACATGGTAGCAATCCCGTATCTAACTATTATAATGTAAGTGACCATGAAAGTTTAAAACAATATAAAATCTGTAAAAATATCATAACATCGGTTTTTCATAAATCAACACGAACGAGATCAGATTTGACGGATTTAACGCAAGCTCAACATGTAGAATTACACTAGATCATAAAGTTGGTATCTTATTACCAAGATATTGAAACTGTACCTCCATTCGCAGGTGTACAAAGCCCAGCACAAAACAACAGGCCAGCTGGCGGCGGCTAAGGTGTGCGTTCTTGACAACGAGGACGACCTGGCCGACTTCACGGTGGAGATCGACATACTGTCGGAGTGCCGGCATCCTAATGTCGTGGAACTGCATGAGGCGTATTTTATTGATAATAAATTATGGGTGAGCGTTATTTGAACTCTTTTAGGATTCCGGGAGACGAATGGCAAAAAACTGAAGGCCTACTACGAAAAACGGAATCCGTCAATACGATAATCGTTTTGCGGATCCGAAGCATTTCGTAGTAGGGATTCCATACTAAAAACCTTTCGGATCCGAAAAACGATAATCGTATTGACGGATTTCGTTTTTCGTAGAAGACCTCCTGTACCCTTATAGTTTTGTGGCGATTACAGCCTTAATCTGGTATGAAAGGGCTAGATGGCGCTGACAGCCTAAATGCATAGAACATCCATACAATCCTGAACCGCGATAGGTTAGTTTTCTATCTGACTAACTATATATAGAACACCCAAACGGTATTCCATTGGACTAAAGTCCCCGACCAATACCACCTCGGTCGGCAGGAAGCGCTTCCCTTTTCCTTCCTGATCCTCTTTGCGCCAAATTGGTGACCTTCTACGTGATTTTCATCATTACTGGATCCGCATCACATGCGCCAAAGTTTCTTTATCACAGAAGGTCATCATATCCTTGATCCTCCAACATCTGAAGACTTATAACAGCTTTATTAAACTCTTACCCTCTTATTTATACAAACGCAAACAGTCTAATAAACCTGTTTTAACTATTACACTGTTTTGTCTCATTCTTTCTTGGCGCTGTCATCATTTGACAGAAAGTGATAAAACAGTGTAATAGCTAAAATAGGTTTATTAGACTGTTTGAGTTATTATGAATAAGGGGGTTAGGGTCTGGGGCCCACTACACCGTACCATACTATGACCGTGCTAGAAGCGTATCAGACATGTCATGCACAAAGCGTGTCAGCACCGGCAAAATACGCTCTCGCTATCTCTCCATATAGCGGTGAGACAGAACGCTGTAGATCCGTTCAGTGAGCAAAAGTAGAATAGAATAGAATAGAAAATCATTTATTCATACATGAAGCAGGTTACATAAGTACAAATATCACAAAACATTACACTTTTTACAGATATGTACCTACTTAAACATGCATGAAAAGGAATCTACTCAGCAAAATGCCGCAGAATCAAATGATCCGGCGACGCTGGTCTTCCGTAGAATCCTTTAAAGAAAAACCGGTTAAGTGCGTGTCGGACCCGCGCACTGAGGGTTCCGTGCCACCCTTAACTGAATTCAGGATCCACTTACTTTCACTTAACGAAAACATCACAATATATTGCGACAGCAAAAATAACTTTGTTTTTCATAGTGTTTGTATGAAAGACAATGTTATATTTGCGGTTGATAAAAATGTGCAATATCTCAAAAACTACTGGTTCGATCTCCTTCAAACCAATTTTCGTTGCAAGTTTTTGTTGAGATCTACATCATATATTTTTTTCAAAATTTTCACTTTCTTAGTTCAAAAGTTAGAGGGGGGGGGGGGGGGACACCCATTTTACCACTTTGGAAGCGTCTATATCTCAAACCTTACACTTTTAGATAAAATGGTTTTAGAAACCTTAACATCATTTTAAAAGACCTATCCATAGACACCCCACACACATAGGTTTGAGTAAAAAAAATATTTTAGGTTTTAGTTTCATGTATGGGAGCCCCCCCTTAAATATTTTTTTTTTTTACTTTTTGTATCAGAATCGGAAAGCGGTAAACAAAATACACCTACCTACCAAGTTTCAGCTATGTGTAAGTAAAGTAGAGCGCATCGTGTTGCTTTTCGTGTCTGTACGCTCCCAGCACGATCATGTTATAGTACGTCGAGTGGGCCCAGACCTCTCAAAAATTCAAAATTTATTTATTGCAATAACATAGTAGTACATTTAATACATTTAGCTATAGGTTAACCGCTTCATTGAGACCTCGCCTGCGGGGCGGCGGGGTGCTGGGGGAGACGAGAGCGCGGTTAGTGAGCGGCGCGGCCGGGAGTTTCCGCGCCGCCCGCACCTCTCGCGCGCCCCGCTCTCGCCTCCCCCCGCACCCCGCCTCAATGAAGCGGTTTACCTATAGTGGCAGGGGACTCCTTTTAAGCGTTGCAATGTTTGTGCCAGGAGACCTGTAATCTTATGAATTCTTTCTAAAACTTGATTCCGTGTTCCAGATGCTTCTAGAATACTGCGACGGTGGCGCCCTCGACTCTGTCATGTCGGAATTAGAGAAAGGTCTCAGCGAGCAGCAAATAGCGTACGTTTGCCGCGAGATGTGTCGAGGCCTCCAGTTTTTGCACTCGCGTCGCGTGATACACAGAGATCTGAAGGCGGGGAACGTGCTAGCAACCATGACTGGAGGGGTTAAACTAGGTAAGCAGGTCGTTCTCGCTTTACCACTTTTAAATGAAAATCGCTTGCACATTCAACACAAAACGGGCGTCACTTAAAACAAACGCGAGGTGCAGGTTTCTGGATATATGTATATTTATAGGAGGTTTTATTTAAATGGTATTACAATCTGTCTCTTTTTATAGTTTCGTAACTGTATGGAAAAAATGGTACCCTAATACTTTCGTCAAGTAAAACTTATTTTTTCTATTCTCTCAAACCTATGCGTATGGTTGGAACTGGGGTGTCTATCGATAGGTCTTGTTAAATGACATAGGGGTTCCTAAAATTACTTTTTCTATAAGTCTAACATTTGAAAGATAGGTGCTTTCACGGGTGGCGACGAATCCAATAAAGTTAAAATTATGAAAATCGGTCCACCCAAGCTCGAGTTTGTGATTGACACGACTTTATTTTATGTAAGATCTTGATCTCATGTATGAGCCAGACAACACACCAATGGACTGGTTACGAACCAAGGAATTTTCTTCCTTGTGTAACGAAGAACCAGACAGCGATTATGACGGGGGCGTCTCCCATAATCCATAACTCAGGTACAAATGTTCGTGCTCATCACACAAACATTTGCCCCTTGCGGGATTCGAACCCGCGACGGCCGGCGTAATAGTCAGGAGCGCTAACCGCTGGTTCAGTAGTCTGGAGAGCAAATCACTGCACCAAACGTGTCATAATCCTTCTTTCTGCATAAAAATGTTATTCTACCGTATTTTTTTTCTAACCTCTTATTTTGTTACGCAGCGGACTTCGGTGTGTCGGCGAAGAACAAATCGACGTTGCAGAAACACGACACGTTCATAGGGACACCTTACTGGATGGCTCCTGAGGTGGTCCTTTGTGAGACGTTCAGAGATAACCCATACGACTTTAAGGTAATATAGTTTTTCTTTTATAAATATGCGCCAGACAACACACTAATTGTCTGGTTTCGTGGTAAGAAATTTGCTTCCTTGTGTTACGAAGTACCAGACAACGATTATGACGGGGGCGTCTCCGTAAATACTTAAATAAATATAACATCCATGACTTAGGTACAAATGTTCGTGGTCATCACACAAACATTTGCCCCTTGCGGTATTCGAACCCGCGATGGCCGGCGTAATAGTCAGGAGAGCTAACCAATACACCAAACGCGTCGTCAAGTATAAATAAGATCTATGACCCTTTACACACTGCGACATTTAGCAGCGATGCAAACGCGATGCAGCATCGATGCAGTCGCAAAATGTCACCTTTACACTCTGTGCTATGAAATATGTATGATGTATGTGTATGATCTAAATCTTACATATCGCGGTTCAGTCTCCATACTTTTGACTACAGCGCCATCTAGTCGTGTCGAGCCAAGTCAGCGTGATGTGAAGATATCTAGTGACAGCGGTAGATCATAGATGTCGCTACAGATGCAGTCGCGATGCAGCATCGATGCAGTCGCGATGCAGCATCGATGTAGTCGCAAAATGTCAACCTTTACACACTGCGCTACTTTTAGCATCGATGCAGTCGCGATGCAGCATCAATGCAGTCGCAAAATGTCAACCTTTACACACTGCGCTACTTTTAGCATCGATGCAGTCGCGATGCAACATCGATGCAGTCGCGATGCAGAAGACGACAAACTATGTACAAAATGTTGGCGACTGCATCGATACTAACGCGCTTCTGCATCGATGCCAAATTAAATCTGTACATTGCGTGAGTCGCGTTAGTATCGATGCTAAAGTCGCAGTGTGTAAGGGGTCTATATTTCAAACACAAATGCTCGCAATGTTTAACAAATGAAATTATTTATGATAAAATCTTTTAAACCATTACGTTTAGCAATAAACGTAAAGGACGCTCGAATTTAAGTACAACATCTTTAACGCCTTATAATTCGAAAACCAGATATTTTACGAAGATTTGTCAAAGAAAACTTTATTTATAAAATGAAAATGGCGAACCGAAAAATGAGTCAAAAGTTTCATAAGCCTTTAAATGAAATGCCATAGAGTATTATTTTGAATGATAAGATTTTTTTCGTTCATCTCAAATTTCATCTTCACAGGTTGATATCTGGTCGCTCGGGATCACGCTCATAGAGTTCGCCCAAATGGAGCCCCCGAACCACGAGATGACCCCCATGCGGGTCCTGCTCAAGATACAGAAGAGTGACCCCCCCAGTTTAGACCAGCCTTCGCGGTGGAGCAAGACGTTCAACGACTTCATAGCGAAAGCGCTCGTCAAGGTAGGAATTTCTCATGACCCCCCTTAATGCCCCCCAATTAATAAATAAATAAATAGCCTTGGACATTTCACACGGCGCCATCTGGTCCCAAACTAAGCAAAGCTTGTACTATGGTAACCAGACAACAGATATAAACATACTTAAATACTTTTTTTTTGTTGTAAATACATACATATTATACATAGAAAACACCCAGACCACTACAAACAGACATGTTCATGCACACAAATGTTTGTAATGTGCGGGGATCGAACCCGCGACCTCTGGCGTAGTAGCCAATTTCTTAACCACTGCGCCAAATCGGTCGTCAAATCGTCAAATTACTTCCAATGTGAGTGGTGGCACATGTTGTGTCCCCATTGGACTTTTAGATGATCCCGTCACGACCTCCAGTGATTTTAAGGTGGCTCAATATGTGATCTTCCAGTTACCCAAATAATGGAGAGAGTCATTTACGTAACGCCATTGCATTGGATTCCTCGAACCCCGTGTCTTACGCTATCCGGGCGCATGCCTATACCACTCGGCCACCGTCACATTAACAAGCCTGTTGAATTTTGCAAGTGCTTTCTTTTAACGCGTAGGCTGCGTGACCTCATCATTGTTGCGAGATTGTTCTCACAATTTCCGAAGGAAATATTTTTACAAATATTTAACAATCGGTCAAGATGAAGAAATAGGCATAATTGTATACACTGTCATGTTTCTTATATTATTTATTTTATTATGTCTGTATTGTTGTGTGTCAAATAAATGTTTCTTTCTTTCTTTCTTTGCATGTATAGGCATGCTCCCGAATAGCGTAAAACACGGGGTTCGATACCTCGTCTGACGCAGTTGCTTTTTAGAAGTGCAACTAATATTATTAAGTTTGAATATAACACTATATTAGAGATACTTTTCGCGGATATTTATTTAATTCTATGTTTAGTTTAAGATGAATTAAGACGTTTTGAACACTTTACATTGCTGTAAATTGTTCGAAACGTTGATATATAACATTTAATAAATATTCGCGATAAGTATCCGCAGAAATAGTGTTTACTTCAAAAACAATGTTATACCGTCCCTATAAAGTAATCCTCTTATTCATAAAAACGCAAACAGTCTAATAAACCAGTTTTAACTATTACACTGTTTTGTCTCATTCTTTTTTGGCGCTGTCATCATTTAACAGAAAGTGATAAAACAGTGTAATAGCTAAAATAGGTTTATTAGAATGTTTAAGTTATTATGAATAAGGGGCTAGTCTTGTCGTCTTCAATAATAAACAATCAATAAACCCATTGTTTACCCGTCAAAGTAAAGTCAAACCAAAAGTTCCTTATTCGTATGTCTGTCAGTCAAGTCGCCAGTCCGTCTCTTCACCACGTAGGCTGGACGCCGCGACAAAGGTATTATTAAGTTTTCTAATCTATTTTAATTATCACCCCAGGACCCAGAAAAGCGGCCCACATCGGCGGAGCTACTCGCGCACCCGTTCGTGTCGGGCGCACTAGACGCGAAGCCGCTGCGCGACTTGCTGCTCGAGTACCGCGCCGAGGTCGTCGAGGAGGAGCTGCTCGATGACGACTCGGAGGTACGTGGCTTGTGTGTGTGTGTGTGTGTGGGGACCAGCGAGTTGTTATTACTACGTATAGCGCCACATGGGCCGAGCTACTCGCGCACCCGTTCGTGTCGGGCGCACACGACGCCAAGCCGTGTGTGTATGTGTGTGTGTGTGTGTGTGTGTGTGTGCGTGCGTGCGTATGTGTGTGTGTGTGTGTGGGGGTGGGTGTGTGTGTGTGTGTGTGTTTGTGGGAACCAGCGAGTTGTTATTACTACAGCGCCACAGCGGCCAAGCGAGATTTATTTATTTAACATCTGGCCTGTAACAGCAGCAAACATTTATATCAATGGTAAGAGTGTACGTAGTCACCCTAACCTGGTCATAGTACTCCAAAATGCTTTAACTCAGAGAAATAGTAATACAAAGTTCTAATCAATAATCTATGTAACCTATAACCATGCAGAAAAATTTTTATATTTATGTATTTAACTAAAAAATTACCACGTCTCCGCTTGTGCACGCTTACTAACACCAGACGAAGTCTAGACGCGGCAAGGGAAGGCCGAACAAGGAACAGTACCAGAGAATTGGTTAGTATTTGATGGTAATATTGATGTGTGTGATTTTATATTTCACTTGATCTTTAATAATCTAAAATTATTGTATGTATTAAAAAAAACATAGATTTTAATTGAAATGGCTGATGACAATTTTTTTGTTTTTCTACATTACTAACACTGTAGTTTAGCTTCGCTGCTGCAGAAAATGCTATTTATTTTGACACAAAATGTACGTAAAGAATTTCAATGTTCCTGTTTGACAGTTATCCTAAACATTTTCAGTCAGAATTGAAAACGTCAAAATGACATTCTCTAAGCGGCTAATTTATTAAGTCAGTCAATTAAAAAACTGCTTGTCTGTCCAAATCTTTAGATAAAATCACAAACACCAGATTCCAAGGTAAATTTTTCGACAAAAACACAGAAATATGACAATTTTAATGCTAGTTTATGTTTTATAGAGATTTATAATTTTTGTTCCATGTTCTGGGCCTATATTTCTGAATAGAATAGAAAAAAGTAAAGTTAGCCTGTAAAAATCCCGCTGCTGTGCATACTCCACCGCGCGGGCTCAGTGCGGATTGGCGGAGGGGTGTTTGCAAGGCAAGCGACCAACCTTGCTGTCAGATAAAATACAACAAAACCAAATCAATCAGACCAAGTTGTTACAATTTTACTGGTAATTTACGTTAATGTTACGAATTGTGGTTGGTTTACATTGCTTGCGAACCGGACCTGCAGCCGCGAGAGCCTCCGCCTGCGTCGAAGGTACTTACCAATTGCCGAGTGTCAAATTGTCTGTATCTGTTTTTTTTTTATATACAAGTTTAAAGTCCTTGGTCACAAAGCCATACAGACAATCATCAATAATTCTTAAAGATGAAATAAGAAACCAAAAATTGCGCACGGGCGGGACTCAAACCAGCATCTTTCTGGCTTACCGGGCCAACTCGTGCTGTCGGTCCGACCGCGCGAAATTCTTGGTCTCTTAGGAATACGTCATTGCGTGACGTTAGCGCCATCTACCCGTCTGTTTATGCAACAGCGGGCCAAGTAGTTAGTTTCATCTTTAAGAATTCAAATATGACACTGTGAGTGTTAAGAAACATTCTAAACCATAATCATCAATAACATAAAAGTTCATTATTTACACTTATCACTAAAACGAATACTAAACTAGCCTAGCCTAACCTAATGCATTGAAATGCGACTCTGGTTCGCATTTCAATGCTCAACAAGGGAGTTTAGCACGAGAATGGCGATCCGAATCAGAAGACTTTATTTCCCACTTTGTTTTCATTGATTTCTTCAATAGCACAAATTGTAATGATGATTCCAACACAAAACCACAATAATTTACTCGAAAAAACCAATTACTTTAAATGAAGAAACAAAATCCATCTTCCTCTTTTCGTTTCCCGCGCTAAACCTAAAAGTTGGCTGTATTTGGTGGAAAATATTGATGTGCCAGATATCACACAGCTTTCAGCGATAAGACCGCCAATATTGTACTTATTATTTGTTTGTTATGTTTTTGTTTCATATGTCCTTGACTTGACTCCCGAACTGCTCTTCCAATTGAGCTACCGTGCTGTCGGTCCGACCGCGTGAAATTCTTGATCTCTTAGGGATACGTCATTGCGTGACGTTAGCGCCATCTACCCGTCTGGTTATGCAACAACGGTAGCTCAATTCGAAGAGCAGTTGGCCCAGTTGGCCAGAAAGATGCTGGTTCGAGTCCCGCCCGTGCGTGAATTTTTGGTTCAAATTCAAATTTATTTATTTGCTTTACATGTGAATAGTAGGTACACATATATTATTTCTTATTTCATCTTTTAAGGAAACAAAGTTCGTTGGGCCCGCTAGTTTGTTTATATTTTATTTATTTATAAAAGCCGGGATGTGTGGAGCACCATAAAGGATTTGGCACACCGGTCAGCTCTATACGAAATTGTTCGGAGTCGGGCAGCGTTTCTATTGACCAGTACCCCAATCACGAACATTTGATGTATTCGTAATCGTAGCGATTGACTGACGTATAGTCGGCAGCACGAAGCACTCCCGTGTCGTGTAGTAAGCTCGAAAGCCTTTAATTTTCCGCAGATGACGTAATACTAACGTAAATATTCGACCCTCCAAAAACAATTTGAACGATCTATTTAATTAAAATTATTGAATTATATTATCTTATTCGAGTTTCAAATTTTTAGTTTGTTCTACGTCCGATAGAGGCGATTTCAAATTCTTATACAAATGTTACATATACGAATACTTTGACGCAATTATACGTGATTGGGGTACAGAACGCATTCAGCCGTGTCGAAGCCTTAACAGGTTCGGAGACTAATCGTCGTACGTTGTCGTGTGCGCAGGAACATCGCAGCTCTC
>OY757282.1:4614306-4648477 GCA_963584085.1 Pyrausta aurata | reverse complement strand
AGGAAGTTCGAGATCGATGGTGTCGTTGTCACCACTACCACTTCCAAGGTAAGAAGAAAACAATTTAGGAAATAACTTTAAAAAATTGTGGTAAGTAAATGACACCTTCTTAGGGTTCCGTAGTCCAACAAGGAGCCCTTGTTGTTTCAACGTGTCCGACTGTCCATTCGTCCGCATTTAAGCTCAGAGATCTAGGTACTAGAAAACTAATTTGTATGTGTTAGAATCTCCCCGGCTGTTTATGTAACATTCAGTTTTAAATATAAAATTTTGGTAAGAGGCCAATGTCTCCACTCTACCCCAACTAAACGGAGGTAGGTGGAAATAAATTACGGTAGTAGCATAAGCGATGAATTTAGAAGGAAAATAAAAACGGCTTTGATAGGAAAATAAATAACAAATTTATAGTCCATGAACTAGAAGCAAAGTGAATCGCCCTGTTTCATTTCCTCACCATCATCATCATTATCAGCCAAAGGACGTCCACTACTGAACATAGGCCTCCCCCACGGCTTTCCACAGCGACCGGTTGTGAGCGGTCTGCATACAGTGTGATCCTACGATCTTTACAAGGTCGTCTGTTCATCTTGTCGGTGGACTTCCTACGCTGCGCCTTTGGTCCAAGGGTCTCCAATCTAGAACTTTTCTGCCCCAACGGCCATCAGTTTCATCATCATTCAGGGTCATCATCGGCCTGTTTCATTGACACCGTATATTTCTCGCCCAGGTGATATGGGGTGACGAGGAAAGCGGCCGTACGTGGGACGACCACGCGCTCCGCAAACAGGAACTCAGGGAGATCAAGATGCTGCAGAAGCAGGAACAGAAGCAATTCCAGGACCTGAACGCGAAGGAGCAGCAGCTACGAGAACAGCAGGATAAGAGGTACGAACTATATGTGTATATTTATGCAGGACAAAACAAATAGTTGATACTAATTCGTACCTTATTTATCTACCGATTTTGATACCCGGAAACTGACGCTTTTCGCGCTTTCTTCCTCAACGCTGAAAAATTAAACCACCATCCTAAAAGTGTCTTGTTTAGAATCTTTATTTACTAAAATCTCCTAGTTCCATATCCATCCACGCAGTCTACGCGTTAAAAGTTACTTGCAAAAATTCAACAGGCTTGTTAATGTGACGGTGACCGAGTGGTATAGGCATACGCCCGGATCGCGTCAGAAACTGGGTTCGATTCCTCGTCTGTCACAGAGTCATAGTTGCTTTTGCTGAATACAGCTACTACTTACTTTTAAGACCTGCAGTTTGTAACTTGCATACTTTTGTGTATTCTGGCAAATAAATGATTGATTTGATTTGATTTTTACAAGTAAAATTTGTATCATTAAGTTTGTATAGTGACAAAAACACTAAAAAACAAAAGTAAACTAGGACATAATAATGCCAAAAATAAGTACCCCTATTAATCCATAAGTCATTAACACATTTCACAATATTTAATTACGCACTTTTTTTCCTTTGTCTATGGTTTTCTGCCAACGTGAAAAAAAATGTTCCTAAAGTGACCCTAACGCCATCAATTGAGAGCTGTAAAACGATGAGAGAAAACTGCTCATTGGTGTGTTGTCTACCGCAGGTTCGAAGCGGAGCTGGCGTCGCTGGCGCGCGCGCACGAGGCGGACCTGGACACGCTGGCGCGCGCGCAGCGGGCCGCCGCCGAGCGCGCCGAGCAGCAACTCGAGGCGGAGCTGCGACACGCGGGCAAGCGCCTGCGCGCCGAGCACGAGCGCGACCTGCGGCACTTCCGCGACACGCTCAAGCAGGAGCTGAGGCTGTTGAAACAGGTACCGCTTACAGTAAAAAAATTGACTGTTTGTAAAGTAGGTTTACGATCGAGATGTTTACGTGATAACGTCTTATTGGTGATAAGATAAGTAACCGCACGAGAACAATCTCCATTCGTTTGTATGCCGCTAGAGTGAGAGAGACGGAAGATCGGTCCACTCGCTCGAACGCTATGCCAGCCTCCGCTCGTGAGGATTCCGCGTGACAAGTTTCACGGAATGACTGGCAGCGCTCGAGATGAGACGGGAGATCGGTCCGTCTCTCTCTCGTTATACCTGCGATCGCGCTCGTGAGGTTTTGGTGTGACATAAGTTTCTGAACATGTCACCCGACTAAAACGATTTTAAAGACGTTATCACGTCAAAAAGTAAAGTTAGCCTGTCAGCATCCTACTGCTGGGCAGAGGCCTTGCCTCAAATATGAGGTAGTATGAGCCATACTCCACCGCGCGGGCTCAGTGCGGATCGGCGGAGGAGTGTTTGCAAGGCACGCGACTAACCTTGCTGTCAATAATGTCGGAAGGAGCAAAAATTAATATAGATAGTGCCATCCACGACGGCGCGCCCCACCACTCGTCCAAATCGTTGATAGTACATGTGTGCAAGCTTTTTCCAACATTTGAATTGAATTTGGAACATCATAATGACTTAAAAATGACAAGCACACTACAAAAAATACACTCAAAGGGAAAGATGCTCTACTTAGATATCATTTTAAGTAGGCATGGTTAGCTACTAGACGAATGATAAAAAATTTAAAAAATGCACCAGTAACATTTTTACTATTGACGTAAACGAAATACGTAAGAACGTTTTATAAATAACATTAAAAATATATATATCTTTATAAGAGAACTATCAGATTTTTCTTCGTACACGTATGTCTTACTCAGCGTAATGTTTTATAGCCTTCCCCGATAAAGTGTATCCCGGTAATATTATAAGTACCACATGGTATTTAATTTATTTAAAATTGTTTATGATGTTTAAGTATGTAACCATTAAATTTTTTTAAGTTAATTTACAGACAGTAGACTATAATAGGTTTTTTTTAGTACAACATACTGGGTTTTCCTTGTCATTTTAAAAATAATTAAAGTAGAGCCACTTTCGTGACGAGTCTAATTTTTTTAATGACAGCCGACTCGCAACTGACGCGCGTGTCACCCCCCGTACCCCGCGCCTTCCTCAATCAAAAAAAGAGTGGGGCGCGCCTTCGTGGATGGCACTATCTATAATTTGCCAAGCGTAAAAGATGTAAAAATAGATCGCGCGCAGGTAAGTCGGAAGCTGGATTTGGCTTTTTGTTTGCGTTGCGCGGGCGCAAGCGCGGGGACACAGGGCCCAGGAAGCTTCTTTGAAAAAGATGATTCGATGATGAACTTTTTAGGGTTCCGTAGCCGAATGGCAAAAAACGGAACCCTTATAGTTTCGTCAAGTCTGTCTGTCTGTCTGTCTGTCTGTCTGTCTGTCTGTCTGTCTGTCTGTCTGTCCGTCCGTATGTCACAGCCACTTTATTCTGAAACTATAAGCATCACATAGTTGAAACTTGGTAGGTATGTGTATTTTGTTCACCGCTTTCCGATTCAAATACAAAAAGTAAGAAAAAATAATATTTAAGGGGGGGCTCCCATACATGAAACTAAAACCTAAAAATATTTTTTTACTCAAACCTATGCGTGTGGGGTGTCTATAGATAGGTCTTTTAAAATGATGTTGAGGTTTCTAAAACCATTTTTTCTAAAAGTGTAAGGTTTGAGATATAGACGCTTCCAAAGTGGTAAAATGGGCGTCCCCCCCCCTCTAACTTTTGAACTAAGAAAGTGAAAATTTTGAAAAAAATATATGATGTAGATCTCAACAAAAACTTGCAACGAAAATTGGTTTGAAGGAGATCGAACCAGTAGTTTTTGAGATATTGCACATTTTTATCAACCGCAAATATAACTTTGTCTTTCATACAAACACTATGAAAAACAAAGTTATTTTTGTTGTCGCAATATATTGTGATGTTTTCGTTAAGTGAAAGTAAGTGGACCCTGAATTTAGTTAAGGGTGGCACGGAACCCTCAGTGCGCGGGTCCGACACGCACTTAACCGGTTTTTTCGTATACGAACTGCACGAGAATTGGCCTCCAGCTCAGGAAGGCAAGGCCGGATTGCCATAGACACTCGGAAGAAATTGTTCATGTTGGCCATGCATTGTCAGGCGGCGTGTTGCACAGACGCTGCGTTTGCGTGCGTGCTATAAGCGTAGACGATGTCTGGTAAACCGGTCATAGCTATTTTCACTTAATTAAACAGGTACCTAAGCAACGTAAATTATTGGTAGGCACTTATCTAATAACATTATGTGAAGGAACTCTACGATAATATTCACGAACAAAATCCTATGCAAATAGGTAGGGTAAGGTTATGGTTGCATGTTTTGTATGAAGCTACTTACCGTCTCTCATCTCTTGGGAAACTAAAAAAGCTCCTATTGCAGCCATTTCTTGAGATAGAAAGACAGCCGTACTGAACAGTACCTAGGCATCTCTTGTACACAAAACACTGTTCCGCTGTTACCCTGGTAAACTTGCGCGCGCCATGCCCGCTTAGCGTATGACTATAAGCTGCTTCATCCGGCGCGGGGGTGAGGCAAGTTGTACTGGGGAGGGGAGGTGAGTGTCCATTCTGTATGTAGTACTAATATATATTCTGTGGTTATAACAAAACATGTTTATTGTTTACAGGAAGTGGAGCTGGTATCGAAGGACAGACGCAAAGACGCGTACAGACAGCGCCGCGCCAGGCTCGACGCCGAACACGCGGAGAGGGAGAAAGCCTTCGTAGCCAGCTTGGCTGACGCACAGGTATAGTGTACACGTAACTAGTTAACATGGTGTCCAGAAAAATAAAGATAATTATAATAAACTAGCGGTCCCAGCGAACTTCGTTTCGCCCCCAGCCTCGTCCCGCCGCGGCCCTGTTTTATAGAAATTTTATTTTCTATAAACCTCACGGAGCCCGAGACCTTTCCAACGAATGCAAAACCGTGGAAATCGGTTTGTGCGTTCTGGAGTTATACTGTCAGGAAGGAAAACCCGACTGATTTTTATATATTAGACTAGCGGTCCCAGCGAACTTCGTTTCGCCCCCAGCCCCGTCCCGCCCCGGCCCCGTTTTATGCTATAAATCTCACGGAGCCCGAGACCTTTCCAACGAATGCTAAACCGTGGAAATCAGTTCGTGCGTTATGGAGTTATAGCGTCAGGAAGGAAAACCCGACTTATTTTTATATAGTAGATATGAGCCAGACAACACACCAATTGTCTGGTTACGTGGTAAGGAATTATCTTCCTTGTGTTACGTAGTACCAGCCAACGATAATGACGGGGGCGTCTCCCATAAATACTTAAATACATATAACATCCATGACTTAGGTACAAATGTTCGTGCTCATCACACAAACATTATCCCTTTGCGGGATTCGAACCCGCAACCGCCGGTGTAATAGCCAGGAGCGCTAACCAATACACCAAACGCGTCGTCCTATAGGATAAAGGATAATCCGTTAACTGTGGGTCACATTTTGGCATAAGGGAAAAATTACGACGCGTTTTGCAGCAGAGTTAGCGCTCTTGACTACGACGCCAGCCGTCGCGGGTTTGAATCCCGCAAGGTGTAAATGTTTGTGTGATGAGCACGAACATTTGTATTTAAGTATTTATGGGCGAGGTCCCCGTCAGCATCGTTGACTGGTATTCGTAACACAAGGAAGGAATGATCTTATTTCGTATTGTCTGGCGCATATTTATTTATATTTATTCACAAATATTTAACCATCACATTGCTATTTTCAGGACACAGTGTTGAGACGTATACACGAACACCACCGCGAGAGACAGGCGTTGGCGGACAGGCAGTATCTGCAGCAGAGGCATCAGGTAAACCTCAGAGATGTTCACAGTTGCTTTTTAAACTCAAATAGTTTTTAGCGAAAGTCAGGCTTTTTATCTATCTATAACGTTTTTGGAGAAGTTTATCATGAATGAATAAAGGGCCAAAATTTATACTGAGTGGACCCCCCTAAATGGAAAACGGCCACGTGGTAGACCCAGAAGACGATGGCGTGACGAGTTAGACGTGTTCGACAAAGACTGGGAAATAAATGATTGTCAAAAATCGACTTATCCACAGTTGCTAACATGGCTGCCATGAAAGTCATGTCGTACTGTCTAATATCGAAATATGTCAAAATTATCATTGAAACATGCGACACATGTTTTTACCGAATTTTCACATTACGCCGTGAAACATTATCGTCCAACTTTAGCGTCGACGATAAATTAAAAACAACAATTTTGAGCAAAAATATATGACTATGTCGTGCCATTTTTATCCTTGGCTCTCTAAAAACAATAAAGTGTAAAAATATTGAAAAGAAAGTCCCCGTGGAACATTTTATATCCCTAAGATATTTATTAGTTTGAATTCATTACCTTTAGGCAATATCGAGTCAATTTGTCATTATGTCAAGTTGATCATTTTGAGCCAAATCTGACATAAAATTGAGTATATCTCGTTATCGTTTTGGATAAATTTGTCCAATGAGGTTGGCATGTTAGGGAATATGATAAAATAGCATAGATCGACAAATTTTTTCATGTCGATCGAAAGAAAGAAAGAAAGAAATAAATATCCTTGGAAATTTCACACAGCGCCATCTGGTTCCAAACTAAGCAAAGGTTGTACTATGGTAACCAGACAACGGTTATAAACATACTTAAATACTTTTTTTTTAAATACATACATATTAGGCATGGCCGATTCAAATCGTATATAGATATTGAAACGTATATTGGATCAATATCGTGATATCCGATATCGCCCCGCATCAAAACTATATATTTTCAAAACACTATATTGCCGCATCGATGTGATACGATACGCCTCGATATCCATGATTCATAGATATAGGAATATCAAACTGTATTCCGATGCAATACGGTTTAGCTTAGCTAGGCACTTGCGCTACGATGAACAGATATGAATGAGAGGGTCTGTGTGCGAGTGAAACAGCAATACTCCTCCGAAACGGCTTGACCGATTCTCATGAAATTTTGTGAGCATAATGAGTAGGTCTGAGAATCGGCCCACGTCTATTTTTCATACCCGTTAGACGGGGCCGGGGTTGGGGTGGGACGGAGCCGGGGCTGGGGTGGGACGGGGACGGGGCTGGGTGGGACGGGGCTGGGGCGGAACGGGGCAGGGGCTGGGGTGGGACGGGGCCGGGGCTGGGACGGGGCCGGGGCTGGGGTGGGATGGGGCCGGGGCGAAACTGCGGAGAGGAGCTTATAACCAGTAAGACAGAATACATTTATCCCGTTCGACGGGGCCGGGACTGGTGCGGGACGGGGCCTGGGCGAAACAAAGTCCGCTAGTTTTCGATATAATTAAGTAATAAGTTCATAATCTGAACAGATTTAAGAAAAACAACAACAATGATATCACTAACAAAGGTAGAATGAAAAAAGAGGGATATACGTACAATGGCCCAATCGTGAGGCTAAGTGCGGAAACACCCCAGCCAAACTAACTAACTAACAATGATATCACGTTATGATACGATATCAGTTATCACTGTAAACTGTTTCAGAAGAACTTATTTTTTTGATACAATGATACAAAATACACATCGATACGCCAATACATAGTTTTCAAAATATCGTTTTAGATTCAATGATACGAAATACACATCGATACGCCAATATATAGTTTTCAAAATATCGTTTTAGATTCAATGATACGAAATACACATCGATACGACAATATATAGTTTTTAAAATATATAGTTTCAATATCTGATATCGAATATCGATATATAGTTTCGATTCGATATCGAAAAAATTAGATATTACACACGCCTAATACATATTATACATAGAAAACACCCAGACCACTACAAACAGACATGTTCATTCACACAAATGTTTGTAATGTGCGGGGATCGAACCCGCGACCTCTGGCGCAGTAGCTAATTTCTTAACCACTGCGCCAAATCGGTCGTAATAATGTGTCGCATGACACATGTTACATGTTAGGCCTACTAAAGAGCCTGTATTCACTGTCCTGATCATTCACCACCAGATAATGCGAACCCGTGAGGCGGCGTTATGGGAGCTGGAAGAGAAACAGATCCACGAGCGACACCAGCTGGCTAAGAGACAGCTGAAGGACGAGTTCCTGCTGCGGAGGCATCAGATGCTGGTCCGGCATGACAAAGAGCTGGACCAGATTAAGAGGTACGTACGGAGAAAGAAATGTATATAATAACAGTCCCCCTAGCCGATTATCAACTACGGTGGCCAGTCACAACGACTAACCGACTGCGCGGGACATATTATAGTGCACAAGTGTGTGCGCAAACACAGGTGCACTCTCTATTCCTTTTACTCTCATAGCCCGATGGGACAGCAATCTGACACGACCGGAGAGAGATCAGGCGCAGGACCAACGGCTTTACGTGCTTTCCGAGGCACGGGGGTGAAACACGAAAACCACCGCCCACTTCCAAACTCCGGGCTACTCTGAGAAAAACCCAGGTACATATTTTGTCCCGACCCGGTACCCTGGACCTCTGGCGAAGCCGTCGCTTTAAAATGCGACCCTCCAACCGCTGAGCTACCGAGGCAATTAGTCAGGATCGGTATGAAGCAGATATACACAGTGACTGTCCAAGGTGTTAGCAAATCTTAGTAGGTGAGAATAAGATTGATTAAAACAATGGCTTAGACAGTTTTATACAATCGCAGTGTTTTTTGTATTCTTATAGGATAAAGTAAGAAACCAAATAATGCTCACGGCTGGGACTCGAACTCGCATTCTTTGGCTATCCGGGCCAACGCTCTTTCCAATCGAACTATCGTGCGACCGCATGAAATTTCTGGTCTCTAATGGAAACGTCATTATGCGTAACGTCAGCGCCATCTACCCGTTTTTTGAAAGAAAGAAAGAAATAAAACATTTTTATTTGGTACACATCACATCAAATTACAAACATAATAGAAAATCAAAAGTAAAACCATGTAAAGACATTAACTTAAATTACAAAACAAAAAAAACAAAAATTAAATACCTACAATTACGATGTGTAACCAAAATGTCAATTTGCAATTTTTTGTTTCTTATTTCCATAGCTGGGCACCGTTAATCAAATAGTTAACTTCGTTAATCGTTAATCCGCTACAAAAAAAGTTAGCTTCGTTAAACGTTAAAGCGTTACATTTTGGAAGAATTAACGCAAGTTAACGTTAATCGTTAATCCGTTAATATGTGTAAAATTTCTTTTTTTTTAATCGTTGCGTAGAGAACTTATAAAACCTGTTGGTTTAGGTTCTGGAAGTAAACAGGTTAGGGACAAAACAAAATACTTGAGTAATTCAAATGTGTAATTTAATCGTCGGGCATTTGGTGCATATTGTCCTTCATGCACATTGACATGTTGAAGCTCTCATCTGGGTGCCAATTCCGCTAATTGAGTCTTCACTGAGTTGTGCATCACTAGTACAACGAGAGTGCTTTGATACACCTCGCTATTCTGACAGCGGCTACTGTAGTGACTCTGTCATGCTACAAATGTCCTAGCTCATGTACGCTTCAAGATCTGCAGCAGGCAAACGCCAACGCAATCAACGTTGCACAACACTGGGCGAAATTATTATGATTTGTTACCAGTCGACTCGAAGAAGAAGAAGTGAGTGGTTTTCTGTTTAGTAATTTGACAGCTTTTTGACATTGATCATCATCATCATCATCAGCCGAAGGACGTCCACTGCTGAACATAGGTCTCCCCATGGCTTTCCACAACGACCGTTTGTGAGCGGTCTGCATCCAGTGCGATCCTGCGATCTTTACAAGGTCGTCTGTCCATCTTGTCGGTGGACGTCCTACGCTGCGCCTTTGGTAGAAGGGCCTCTAATCTGGGACTTTTCTGCCCCAACGGCCATTAGTTCCACGCGCTATGTGCCCTGCCCTAGGCCACTTGAGCTTACTGATTCGCGGGGCTATGTCCGTTACCCTAAGGTAGAACTAATTCTTCTACGTATCTCCTCGTTTCTGATTCGATCTCGTAGAGAAACACCGAGCATAGCTCTCCATCGCTCGTATGTCATCACTGGTAACACACACTGGTTGAAGACTTTTGTCTTCAGACACTGAGGTAATTGAGACGAGAAGACGCTCTTGCGCAGTTTCCCAAACGCTGCCCAGCCGAGTTGAATTCTTCGATTGACCTCTTTCTCAAAGTTGGACCTCTTCCTAATTGGATTACTTGTACCAGGTACTTCGAGAATTGAGTTTCCAACAGATACCGGAGTGGATACAACACGGGAGTTCGACATAATTTTCGTCTTTTCCATATTCATTTGAAGACCCACTTGTTGGGATACTCTCAAGGTCTTCGAGCATAGTGACTATAATATATTATCATCGGTAAACCGGAGGTGTGTGACGTATTCGCCATTGACGTTTATGCCGAATCTTTCCCATTCCAGGAGCTTGAAGGCGTCTTCCAGTGCCGCTGTAAACATTTTCGGAGATATAACGTCTCCCTGTCTACACCCCTTCGCAGTGGAATCGCCCTCGTATTCTGTTCCTGTACTCGGACCGACATGGTGGCGTTGTCATACAGACACTTTAACACCTCTATATACCTATAGTCTATGTGGCACCGCTGAAGAGACCGAAGTACCGCCCAAGTTTCGATCGAATCAAAGGCCTTCTCATAGTCCACGAACGCTAAGCATAGAGGCATATTATACTGTATATGATGTGGATGTGGTCTATGGTACTATACCCTTTTCGGAATCTGGCTTGTTCGAGAGGCTGGAAGTCATCAAACCTACGTGCGAGACGATTCGTGATGACCCTTGAGAACAGCTTGTAGAGATGACTCAGTACGGCTTTGAGTACGGGTGACAAATATTCCATAATAATTTCAAAATACTGTATCAAAATTTATAAAAATTATAAACTAAATGCCATCCTCGTTTTGATGTTAAAATGTTTTCACCCGTGGAATACAGCCGTTCAATTGCAGTCCTTGAGGTTAGAGCAGTATTGTATTTAATGAATAGATTTATGAATATCTGTTTCCTGAGGAATGCAGTATCATTGAACGAGTCTTTTGATTTCATGTCCAGCCACATTTGAACGAGACTTTGCGCTTTACTCGTTAGAGAGTTGGAGCTTTTTGGTTTTTCAATAGACTGAGAGACAGAATTATCAAAAAACTTACTTGTCTGCACCTGTTTTTCGCGCTGCGCCGCGGTGCCGTGCGGTAAACAGTAGGCATTGGATTAACGATTAACGGACTTAGCTGCATATTAACGGAAGTTAACGTGTCCGTTAACATTTTTTTAAGTTAACTTAAAAGTTAATCCGTTAATCAAAATGTTAACTTCGTTAATTAACGATTAACGGATTAACGAGTTAATGCCCAGCTATGCTTATTTCATCTTTTTAAGAATACAAATATGACACTGTGACTGTTAAAAACAATCTAAACCATTGTTCAAATCTGTCAATGCTTTGTCTGACTGAAAGAACATTATCCACAAGAATCAGTCAATTGACTACGTAAAATACTTCAATTAATTAAATTTATTGTTACAGAAAAAACGCTCGGAAAGAGGAAGAGCTCGCCAAGTGCCAAGCGCTCGAGAAGCGCTCGCTGCCGAAGCGGATCCGCGCGGAGCAGAAGGCCAGGGAGATGATGTTCAGGGAGTCGTTGCGGATATCCGCCGCGCCGCTGTCGCACGAGGACGACAGGGAGAGGCTCAAGAAGGTGAGAGCATTAAGGTTTATGCCCACTACTCTGTTAGCATACCATGAATGTGAGAGAAGAAGGTTTGAACAACTGTTTAGATGTTATGCGGCTAAAATAAAATGTATGTCACCTTTATGTCATTTGACTTGATTGACGTTGATTTTATACTAGCTATATTATATTTAAACAGTGTTACAAACCTTGTTTATTTATCTGTGACTAGCTTTTGCCCGCGACTTCGTCCGCGTGGAATAGTGACTTCTTTCTCCCGTTTTTTACACATTTACCACTATATCTTTGCTCCTATTGGTCGTAGTGTGATGTTATATAGCCTTAAGCTTTCCTCGATAACTGGACTATCCAACACAAAAAGAATTGTTCAATTCGAACCAGTAGTTTCGGAGATTAGCGCGTTCAAACAAACAAACAAACAAACAAACAAACTCTTCAGCTTTATAATATTAGTATAGATAAGGCAGTTAGTCTTTTCGTTGAAAATTATGACACTGTTTCCACTAGACCGTTCCGTCACCGTCCAACACCGTCGCGTGTCATGCACGGAGCGTGTCAGCACCGGCATAATACGCTCTCACTCCATATAACGGTGAGACAGAACGCAGAACGCTGTCAATCCGTTCAGTGGGCATAGTAGAACGTATCGTGTTGCTTTTCGTGTCTGTCACGTTCCTAGCGCGGTTTCTTTGTTTTAACGCCCTTATCTCAGGAATGAGTGTTGAAAATTACTATAGTGACTGACGGTAATTCACGGTCAGATTGGACACAAACATCGAAAACGGTCATTTACTGTCATAAAGAAATCGAGTCAGGAAATTTAGATTTACGGTTCATCGCAAACGGTCAAATTGACTGAATTTGACAGTATTTAGATTTCAAATTTTAGATTGTTTCAAAGTGTTGTATTATTCGGCTATGTTATAAAGCGTCGACGTCGTGTCGCGCGTTGATACGAACCTGCGGACTACTCGTTTAGCAGTCTATGAATTCGACTAGTCGATCAGAGGACGGTAGACCGTCCAAAGCGTTGACGCGACGTCGACGGTTGATTTAACTAGTCCGTCTTTTGAACGACTAATCGCAAGTTTCTTTGTTTTGATGATATTATTCTTATATAATTTTGCAAGTGCTATAATTTAGCACTTGCAAAATTCAACAGGCTTGTTAATGTGACGGTGGCCGAGTGGTTTAGGCATACGCCCAGATTGCGTAAGACACGGGGTTCAATTCCTCGTCTGTCACAGAGTCACGGTTTCTTTTTACAAGTGAAATTTATATTATTAAGTTTGTATAGTGATAAAACACAATAAAAACAAAAAACAATCGGATATTATTCTTGTTTCTAGTTCCAAGAGAATGAAAAACGTCGTTACCGCGCTGAACAGCAGCGGCTGACCACCAAACACACCAAGGCGAGGGAGGAACTCAAGGCCGCTGGGGAGGTAACAATATAACTATATATTTATCTCTTATTCGCTGTGTGCGGATTTATAATAGTCCCCCTAGACTTCGACTACGGTGGCCAGTCGCAACGACTAACCGACTGCGCGGGACATATTATAGTGCACAAGTGTGTGCGCAAACACAGGTGCACTCTCTATTCCTTTCACTCTCATAGCCCGATGGGACAGCTGACACGACCGGAGAGAGATCAGGCGCAGGACCAACGCACCGAGGCACGGGGGTGAAACACAAACAACTTCCAAACTCCGAGCGTCCCTGAGAATTTCTGAACAGAAAAACCCAGGTACATATTTTTGGCCGGACCCGGGAATCGAACACGGGACCTCTGGCGCAGCCGTCGCTTTAAAATGCGACCCTCTAACCGCTGTGCTACCGAGACAGTTAGTGTGCGGATTAGGTGGAGGAATCGATGACAGCGCTCGCGGTGGCCAAAATAAACAACGTTGGGGGACGTCTTTCACCATTTCTCTTGCAATTTTAGTACAAAATTAAAGTAACTGTGCATTTTATTTTAGTGATAAGTAAAAATCGACATGAATTCTTAAAGATGAAAGAAGAAACCAAAAATTGCGCACGGGCGCTACTCGAACCACCATCTTTCTGGCTAACCAGGCCAATAATGTAATGTGAATATGAAAAATCAATTATTTGTATTTATTTGTATAACTTTCAGTCGTTTGTCGTTTCAACGTCCTCCAATAGTGTGTAAGGCGTCGCGAAGGGTCCTAAAACTTACCTAATCTAACCTAATTAATAATAGATATATTCCGAATCTCGGAACCGGCTTCAACGATTCGATATTAACGATTTATCGATTCAGTTATAATCGAATCGATAACTGAATAGCTAGACGGCTGAGTTCGAATTTCAATTCACATTACTTGACGATCCTGAACTTTATTCCCCAGGCGTTGCTCCGAGAACTGGAGCAGTACCAGAACGAGAAACGCAAGGCTCTCATGAACCACGAAGCGAACAAGATGAAGGTGGTCGAGGAGAGGTACTCCGCTGAGCTGAAGGAATGGCGCTCAACCCTCGGGGACAGGAAGCTGGTGAGTGGTACACGTTTAAGTAATGACGGTGGTATGATGGGACCTTGCAGGATACTTAGATTATATAGAGAGAGGCTCAATATAATAGGGGGGATATGGGTGGACCTTGTGGGAGACTAGATTCATAGACATTTATTTTTACCTATAAGAAATGATGGGGGTAAGATGGAACCTAGCAGGATACCTTTTCTACAGAGGCTCAATATAATAGGGGGGATATGGGTAGACCTTGTAGGAGACTTGATCCATAGACATTTATATTTACCTATAAAAATTAGGGGGGTAAGATGGAACCTTGCAGAATACCTTTTTTACATGGGCTCAATATAATAGGGGGGACAAGTTTAGACTTAATGGTATACTTGATTAAGAGGCATTTATTTTAACCTATGTAATGAGGGGGTAGGATGGAACCTTGCAGAAAAGCTACTAGCAGGGGCTCAATGGATAAGATTGGACCTAGTGGGAGATCTGATTCAGGGACATTTATTTAAATACAGATTATAACAATACAGCGCCATATAATTATACCTCTGGTCTAACTTGTATGTACAAAATAAATAATCAAATAATACATGTAATAAGTAGCGGGTTTAAGATATTGCCTTGGGGGAGACCATTTGGGTGGGGCTAAAAGGTATAATTGGGGACCTAAAAAGGCACCTTGAGTTATACCCCCCATGTGATACTCTTGCATATGTTTGGACCTTTTGATAGTCCATCGTAATTTCCCAGAATTATATTTTAATGTGATACCCATTTTTGTCAAGAGTGGATTCATTGATAGTTTTAACAAACATTTCGTTTCTGTACAACTTTTGTACTTTCTGTAGAAACCCTTCCTATTTTCTTACACAGATCCACTTTTGACAAAAATAAACTTGATAGTTGTGGTAGTGTTACCAAATACTGTGACATTCGCCCCCCTTATTCCAATACTAAAATAATAACCCAACAATTTTAAAATAATTATGATAACATTCAAAATGAAATCATACTTTTGCAATTGGTCGGGTAATTATGTCTTGGTCTAAACCAGCACCCGTTGCATGGGTTGGCTTGTCGCGTCGCGCGCGACGCGGTATAGATAGATATAGGTATATAAACGATCGCAAGATGTCGATATAACTGACGCTATGCTAACTTTCCTAAACTGTCAAACTTGTATAAAAAACGGCAGCCATAATGCAGCCATTACGCACTAGAGACAAATTGTCTACGACCTCGCGTTATAGATATATTAAAAGACTGTACCATGCACGTGGAGATAAATTATCTAGGTAGACGCGGTAAAACGCGCGACAAACGAGTTTATCGATGTGCCATGCAACGGGTGCTGGTACTATATTTTTAACCGACTTCAAAAAAAGAGGAGGTTATCAATTCGACTGTATGTTTTTTTTTTTTTTTTTTTTTTTTTTTTGTTTATATGTTACCTCATATCGCAGTCGTTTATGGACCGATTCGAAATTTTTTTTCGCCTACCTAGAGGTTATACCTTCTAGTTGGTCCCATTGTCCCCAAGTCGAGGTCTGATGATGGGATCTGGGTGCAATCGAGGGAAACCCTCAAATTTTGAAGGCACGTATAGTGTTTTTGTACTAAAATCTTAATGTTGACATGTTATTACGTCAACACTGTGTAGAGCTGAGCTGATGGTGGAACTCCTTAACGCTGAGGAGTTCAGTGATTATAAGGACAGAACTTATGAAAGGTAATTAGTAGCTTCTAAAAGAACAGAGTCAAAAGATACAACCCCTTCCCCCTCCCCCTTCTATAATCACTAAAAATTAACAAATAAAATTAACTTTTACAAAAAAAGTAAAAACCGACTTCAAAACCAAAATGCACTAAAAAGTCTTAAATAAACTCTTGAAATGACTCCATTTTAGGCAAACCATTTCTTTTTGGAGTCGGTGCCCAGATAGATGACGCTTAAGGTGGTGCTTGAGATAGTCGTTCATCAAAGTGAGAAGACAGCCAATGCGATGGCACCGACTCCAAAAAGAAATGGTTTGCCTAAAATGGAGTCATTTCAAGAGTTTATTTAAGACTTTTTAGTGCATTTTGGTTTTGAAGTCGGTTTTTACTTTTTTTGTAAAAGTTAATTTTTTTGTAATAAGGGGGTCGATGTTTTTTAAAGAAACATACAATAATCTTATAAAAAATACTACTACTATCAAAGTTATTTGAATGTGCGTGAAGCATGTTTGTACATTTCTTATTTTTTATAATTACCATTTCGATCACTGAACAGCTATTTTTCAAAGTACATAGTTGAATTTAATCAGAAGTTTTGACTAAAGGTTTGGGCCCACTACAACGTATCATAACATGACCGTGCTAGGAGCGTATCAGACACGAAAAGCAACACGATTCGCTCTACTCTGCCTACCGAACGGATCTACAGCGTTCTGTCTCACCGTTATATGGAGCGAGAGCGTATTTTGCCGGTTCTTGTGTGTGTGTAACTGTGTCATAGTTTTCAATACAAAGGTTTTTTTTTGTCTGATACGTTCCTTGCTCAGTATGCTACGGTTGTAGTAGGCAGAAACCTTTTTAGTGTTCAGTGGCCGATCCTATACTCTGATTTTTAATTAGATAGACCAAAATGAAATTTGGTGGGTGACCACTTTTTCGTAATTTAAAAATAGTGTTGGTGTTTAATAATCGAAAGTTTCAAATTCATTCAATGTTGTATAGAATCGATTTTAAAATATTCATATAAAATCTGTTAATAAAAATCAGGAATCCTTCTTTTTTTTTTTATTAAAAAGTCAAAATAGGTAAGACAATACATAAATATTTCTATTGCAAGAGAAACCTAGATTTTTCTACTCCTTACAAAAACTTTTCTATGTATTGTATGTGTAGCTTTATGTAACATTTAACATGTATAATTTATCCTAATAAGTAAAATCACATTAATGAAAATTCATATCACAAGTTCAATTAATCGCGTACAATTGAATTGTTACAACACTATGGGTACTAGGCTAGCAACATTAAAAAATAAAAGTTCGATTAAAGCTGTCATTCTGGTCTATCTAATTAAAAATCAGAGTGTAGAATGCTAAAGCATGGCACTAACGGCGGAGCATGCCTTTGCTTGGTGTATACTTACTTGGTGGTGGTTGACGGCTCTGCCATCGGCTTACTGATGTTTAAATGCTCGATATTTTGTAAATAATGCACAAATATATTGTTTTGTAAATGCGTAGTAAGTGAAATTACTTTTCAGGATATAATTTGTATGAATACTTAGATAACTCGTGTCGTGTTTTTGAAGAAGTAGGGAAGACAGTAGATTAGATGTTTGTGTGGCAAGTGGCAACCTCTAATTGAATTACCTTTTAAATGAATGAAAAATATTACTTTGGTTGTTTATGGTTTATTCACCAGTAGGCCTAACATGCACACCTCTATCTATATCGTTTATCGCGTCGATAAAATAATGTAATTTCGTAAACTAAATGGTTTCCCACATATTTTAAATTATTAGAGAAATTCTTGTTGCTTAAATTAAATTGATTTCATTGAAAAATTCCAACAGTTTCTGTCCTGCCAAATCAAAGGTTAAAAACAATTTACTTATTTGTTTTAAAAATATCGTAATAACCTTTTTCAATATGATAAAAAAGACGTTTGAAATTTATCGCGATTGCTGCGATAAACGATAAAGTGGCGTGCATCCTAGGCACGCTGGACGGACGTCCATACTCTCTCGTCTTGTCTCTGCTTTTCTTCTTCTTCTTGGTTCAAACTTAGTCGTCGAATAGAATAGTCGTTTTACATTAAAAAAATATAAGAAAAAAACAAAGAGTGAAGCTCTTTAGCTAGAAGTAAGCTTATGGCAGAAGCAACTCTGGTTGAAACAAGCAGAGATTGTACACTGCTTCGGAACTGTAATATACTGCTTTAAACTATTAAGGGTCTTATCACAAAGTATTCAGACATTAATGGTGTATTTTTTTTCCAAAATTTATTCAGATGAAAATTATAATGGTATTTTTCTATACCTACTCAGTACCAACGTGGCGTTTTTTTCACTATCATCAGTATATTAAATCTCGTTAGGACTGAAAAATCTTGCAGGCATTAGTATTATCGTTAGAGATATTTTAACAGTCACAATAGTACCGTTAACCTATCGAATACTAAAATGAGGATCAATTGTTCTCTCCTCGTTTCAACCACAAAGTGTCATCAAGCATTCCATGTTTGTGCCGTCCCCTCCGCCGCGTCACTAACGTGGCTGTTTCCACCCAGAACCTCATTAATCTCTTCGCGAAACACCTCGACGACCACGAGAAGAAATTCGGCAAGCCCATCAAGGATAGAGGCCTCTACCTCGACGCGCCGTGGCCCAAGAACGTCCTACAGCACGTACTAAGCGCGTACCATCAGAGAACGTCCTTCATAGGATCCTTATCTCGGTCTAGAACGAGTCTGAACTTCTTATCCGCCGCCAACACACCTAACCTCGAACGCAGGCGAAGCATCAGCCCTGGTCCTGATAGAGAAACTAAATCAGCGGCCACAAGCGCTTATAACACACATAAGAGAGAGAAAATGACGAAAATGCAGAAATACGGATCGACGTCTAACCTCAAACTGGTGTCGGAGAAGATATCAGGGTTTTCTGTGTTCAGTGGAGCGGATGATATCAAACGCAACCCGATTATGGCTTACGGTGACGTCCCGAGGGAGATAGAAGAAGAACCGAGACGCAGCATCGAAAGGTCAAAGCCAGTTGACAAAGTCAGCAGCGCCAATAGAATTCTGAACAGACAGAGCTTATCTGAGAATTTATTCAAACAACTTAACGTCGAAAGTGACCCGGGAATGAAGAGGAGCATCTCTCAGCTCAGTTTGAAGCAAGATATAGCATTAGAAGCGGTCATGATCGATCTACCATCAGTAGAAAGCAGCAAATACAACACAATGAAGAGTACTAGTACGTTTGGAACGATATCTCGAGACGGGAGCGAGACAGATGATGGTGAATCGAAGCATTTCAGTAGGTGGGGACCGGTGCGCGGTTCGAACAGTTATTCGAACAATTCGTCAGTGCCAGTCAGTCAGTTGTCAACACTGAATTTAAAAACTATTGCCACAGACAAAAATGACGCTCTGTCGGATTCCAATGTTTAAACAGCTGCAGTATTTTAAAATGTAGCGGCTTTAAGCATACACGTTTTCTATGACTTTTAATGATATCCATAGATATACTATAAAGATTGTAATGCTTTGCTCATCAATAAACTTCCAAAAATAGTTGCCTAAGTGAAAAAAAACTCAGTTAGTTGTGCTACATTGCCAACCAGTATTTAATTGGTCACATATTTTTAAAAACTTCATTAGCCAAATAAGCCTTCCGCAATTTAGTATTATTATATTAGAAGTAGATAAATGTATGAAAACACACGTTCTTTTTATAAATGTAAAAAAAAATGCATTTCCCTTGCCATTAAAAAATTTTTAGACATTCCAACTTTTTACTATGTAGTGTTGCCATGTTCGCGTTAAATTAGAATAGGTGATACCAATTTAGGAACTAACATCCGTATGCTAAGAGGTATCCTCGTCTCCTCAGTTGAGTCAGAGTCGAGTTAGGTTCAAGGAAACGTCTTAACATAACGGGTGTAAGTCAGTTTGAAAAGTGAATTATAATTCCATTTTGAGTCTTATTCGCGGGGTGCATAAGACAAAATAAAATGAGTCTTATCAAAATTGAGTGCTTAAAAGCTTTTTATTTGAAATTGCCCATACAGGCTAAGTTAAAAATATTTTAATTGTAGTTAGTAGACCTTGATTGGGGTAAATGTAATCATAAAAAAGTATTTGATTGTAACTCAAGCTATTTTTGATCCAGTAAAATCTATTGGTCTTTTTCTATCTCTCTTCCTAATGAATAAAAGTAGATTTTAAATACAAATTTAACGGCTAAGTTGCTTCATTGAAAGAAGAAAGTAGACACTACTTTTCAACGACAACACTATAAACGGATCCTTATTTTATGCATTTTATTCAGGCAATATAGAAAGGTCATCAAAATGACGAAGTTGAGTCACAGTTAAGTAACAACTTAATTAAACGATTTCTCTTAAAATAAACGACATGCCATGTTATTCACATAGTATAATAATAATAGTATATATCGGTATATACCGAATAAGTATATACTAATTTTCGGTAAGGGAGCTAAGCCAGCTTCTCAAGCGAGATAAGCCAGGTACGAAGGAGATATTATAGTGATTTTCATATAATGTCCGAAACATTATTTGCTAGTGAAATTACTTTAGCCAAGTTAGGGCCAAATTTTTGTAATTTTTTTTTCATGATTACATTGACTCTGATCAAATCAATTCGATGTGCCTATACCCAAAGCCTTATATGTTAGTTTTAGATGTTTATAACTGTTGAAAGTTGATATTTTAATGTTAGGGAGACGTTTTGAGTGCTAGATCTCACTTCAACGTCATAAGTTAAAATAATGACAAAAAATTAGGTATCGTAATTAATTTTTCGTTCATTATCGCAGTTTAAAATATTAACTTACCAACTTTTTTTCTTCGTCAATTGTTACCGCCAATGTGAAAAAAAATATATGCTAAAGCTACCCCAACGCCATCTAGTGAGAGCTATAAAATGCTAACTGCTCATTATTAATTTTATTTTTTATTTTATATTAAGTATAAATATGGTGGCTACAATATTATTAAAGTATTAAAGAATTAGATGCAAAGATATAAGATATAGAAGAATGATCTATAACTCAAAACGTCCGGCTTAGTTAGGCATAATACATTCTTGCTATGTTGATTAGTGAATTAGAAAGAAAAATAACAATGAATATGTATTTAATAATTTAATATAAGTCCTTGATTGGCAAATTCACAAAGTACTACCTAATATTAAAAGCATTTGATAACGTTTTATTATTATTAAGTTACCATACTAACTATTTATTCATTCAGTATTGCCTCATAAAATTTGGTTTAGTTAAACATTTATATTAAACAATACTTTAAAACACAGACGGGCAATGAAACATGTATAAGCAATCACATTTTAAAATTATAATGAATATATGACAGAGTAACGGACATAGCCCTGAGAATCAGTAAGCTCAAGTGGCAGTGGGCAGAGTAGCGCGAAGAACTGATGGCCGTTGGGGCAGAAAAGTTCTAGATTGAGTCCCTTTGACCAAATGCGCAGTGTAGGACGTCCACCGATAAGTAGGACAGACGACCAGGATCACACTAGATGCTCACAGCCGGTGTGAAAAAGCGTGGCCTATGTTCAATATTGGACGTCCTTTGTCTGATAATGATGATGGAAGAGTAGTGTTTTGACAGTTATAACAAATGTAAGCTTCTGCATGTTTTGTTGTTCTTTGACTTAATGCAGTAGTGTATCATAGTGCCGAAACGGTACCTAATAATATATAATTATTTGCTTTTGTCTAAGCATCAATCTCACGACCATGAATAAATACCTAAATGTGTTATTAAACAACTAATATTTTTGAAATAATGTACCATACAGTTTTTGATGTAAATTGACTTTGAATATAAATCAAATCTGCCATTTTTAAACAGCTCAATTTTTTTCCTACAAATCTTCTTGAACCAGTGCTAAATTATCTTCTCAATTACCACACTTTTATGAATCAATTTATTATTCTTCCAAAACACTGTCTTTTTATATATTTTTTTTTCTACAGATTGACGTTTTTATCTTAACAGTAGTTAATTTTACAAATATCTTGACTTGTCAGCGCCTTAAAAAATATGTGGACTAATATGGAACTAAATTTTAATGGTACAAAAGTATAACTGATTTTATCCTTTTCTCTCTGCATGAATTGAATAGTGACAGCATGATTTTGAATTGTTTACTTTTACCCTTAGAAAAACTATGTTTACATTACTTAAATTCGTAAGCTCATGTTTAAATGTATATTAGCTATGATAATGTAAATAAAAAAGGTTACGTTTATAATATTGGAGTTTTTTTTGTAGAAATAGGCATTACATTTATTTGACACTCAAATATAATAATTATTACATTAATGATGTCAAAAAAAAACAGGTGGAGGATGCTTTTAAAATAATCAAATTGTTTTCTTTGCTTTTCAATTTGAAGATAAAGCTATGTGTCAAATTTAACAATAATTAATTGCTTGCTTAAATCAATTAATTTAAAAATATCATTGCTTATGGTTATATTAGTAAAAGGTTTTAATGTTAGAGGAATGCCTATGCCTAGTCTAAAGAATTTAAAAAAAAACAAAACAAAAGTTTTATATAATGTGTAGAGATGGTTCTCTACATGTATTTTTAAATCTTTTGGTAATTCACAATTCCTAAATGCGTTAATTTATGTCATTTCAACGTATATACTCTATATACGTTGAGATTACAAAAAGGTTAAGAAAAGGTTAAGTTCATATTTTAAAACGTACACTATAATAATTGCTGATACACTTTTAGATAGAGTACTAGTTTGTCATCGTCAGGTGAAAAATGGAAACGAGAAAAAAAATAACAAGAATTATAAATTAAAAACAGCAACGCAGAGGTTGACTCTTTCTTGTAAGTGCCAGGCACCTCGCAAAATGAGACATTATTCCTTATCAAAAGGTACTTCAGTCTATCTACTCATGTATCGTTTATCGCGTCGATAAAATTAATTTCTAAAATAATATATGGTTTCCCACATGTATTGAACTAGTGTCGCAATTCGTATTGTTATATAAAAAAAATAAGTACTTAGCAAAATTTTTATTTTTGGTAAACATTTATCGATTGTCGCGATAAACGATAAAGAGGCGCGATATGAACTACTACCATTTCTAAAATTCGTTGGCTTTATATTTCACCATACTTTTTTTGGTTTAAAAATGTTTGCATGAGCTTCTAACCACCGCCTGATTGAAATAACAACGATAAGGAACGACACCGGATCCGCATGGTATGTGGTCTTTATTTTCCGCACTTTTTCTATATTGTACACTAGCTTTTGCCTGCGACTTCGTCCGCGTGGAATAGTGACTTCTTTCTCCCGTTTTTTACACATTTACCACTATATCTTTGCTCCTATTGGTCGTAGCGTGATGTTATATAGCCTATAGCCTTCCTCGATAACTGGACTATCCAACACAAAAAGAATTATTCAATTCGAACCAGTAGTTTCGGAGATTAGCGCGTTCAAACAAACAAACAAACAAACAAACTCTTCAGCTTTATAATATTAGTATAGATACTTAAAACGCACATTTTGCATGAAAAAATATTATGCATTTTGTAAACTGCACTACACTTTTTTTTATTATAAATAGTCATAAAAAAAACACGATTTGCATAGTACTTTATAAATGGTCTATCATTTTGAAGAGTTTTTTCTTATGAAATCACATTACTGTATTTTTTTTATTTCTTCAATATTTAGACAATTTCGTGCAATTCACAGGCGTTGGAAGAAGAGTTCATGGCTCAACTCGAAGAACAAGAAAGGCTGGCAGCAAACGCGCGACTGCCCCCCGCACCGCCAACCAACATGCCGCAACACAGCTCCACTCTGCATTCCTCTAGAACTAGCCTAGCATCTAGCCATTACGATTAGAAACTTAGAACAAGCATCAAAGGATTGATTCCTTGGCGCGGTAATTAAAAAACATATCTGTCACAATTTGCCGCCCAATTTTTATCTGTGGTAGGAATTAAAAAATATAACGTCAAGTTTTGCCGCCAAAATGTTATTTACTTTGGTAGGCTTAGGATCGCCGATTTTAGAAAAGATTGATTAAATCTACATTTAATATTGAAGTATTTAAATGGTTCAAGACGTTAATGAACTTAATATGGACGTAAAATTATTTAGATAAATATTTAGTGCCAAATTCGGTATTTGTACAGAAACCAGTTTTGACTACTTAAATTTTTATACTTAGGCGCGGATACAAAGGCTGGAACAACACAAGGGCGAATAAAATTACAAATACTTATTTGAATCTGCTTATGCGTTAAAATAAATGTTGGTTGTGATTTTCACAATTGTCTAAAATGTATTCTTGCAATAATTATGCATGGAGATTGGAGTATATTTTATACTGATAATATTAATACTCCTGAATCTCAAGCTTAGGCGGCCTATTTTTTACAATAAGAACATATTTTATGTCTTCTTTTTGGGTAGTAAATATGCTATAGATTTGAAACTTTAAATTAAAATCTCGTGGCGTTGATTTAAAAATCTCGGCTTAATTGGTTTACTTAGAAAAAATAATTGAATCAATTTAAAATAAATATTGATTCGGTATGTTATGCGCTTAATTTTTTAGATGTGAAGGAATTGAAATGTAATTTTAAAGGTGCTTAATCGGGTGAAATAATAAGCAATTTTTGGCAATTTCGCTCAGGAATGAGACTGGTCAATTTTAACACCAAACCGGTGCATAAGAGTAGTTAGAGGTGCCTATAAGTAGTGTTAAACACTCGCTTCCTCTGAAGAAATAAAACGTGGGACTGCGACAGCGCATTCTCAGCTCTCTTTCACCCTGACAAGACTTATGGGGAGGCGTAGTGCTGCACCGCACACTGCACAGTTATCGATAAGCGCTCACTACCTTACTAGGTCTTAACACGTTCCGGGACACTCCAGACACTGAACGTGTCCCGGAACGTGTTAAATGATTAATGGCCGCATAGGAAGCGAGTGTTTAATAATACTATAGCTTAGTTTGCGTGAATTAGAATGTTTTTATGCCTTTAATGGAACGCTTTCGTGCGGCGATGACTTTGGCGTTAGATAAAATGTATAAGAAATAAGTTCGAATAAAATAAATTTATTCTACGCACAATTTTTTTGTAGTCAGCAATAAATGAAATTGCAACTGACTGAACTTTCTTAAAAGTATCTAGGGATGTTAAACATTGTCTGAATATAGCTATAATATACTAATAAAGCTGTAGATCTTCTTGGAAAACCCATACGGTAATCACTGGAACTAAGATTACTTTCGCTCAAGAGAAGACATTGTGACGTTGACATTCCACTGTCGAATAAGTAATAGAAAAGCCACTTAATCAGTCAGGTATCAAACGACTGCAGGGAGTCGCATAATAATGGAATTTCTATTGTGTCTCGTTCTCACATACTTGACGAGTTAATGATTGCCTCCAGTTCAAACAATAATTCCCTCGCGTATGTTTTTATCAACATTCTATTGTACATGCGACCGCCGGCGTCCTTTCGATACGTGAGGCTTTAAAACTTATCAGAAAATATCAGATTCTTTTAACTTAAAACATGATTAAAAGGAATAAGGGTCTGAGACTTTGTACACCTAAATTGGACGGCTTTTCGCTGCTCTTCCGTAGTATATCTAGTTTCACGGTATATCTAGTTTTACCCATTTCCAGCTTTTTACGTTCAGATAACTGCAAAAAAATCTTTGGAATATAGTCACTGATAAATGCGAATGAATGTATATTTTGTACATAGAAACGTACAGATATTATTGAAACTTAGTCAACTAACTGATTAGTATAGGCGACTGATGGTGTAGATATATAGGCGAAAAATAATATTTTTTCATGTACAGAACGTTAATTTTAACCTACTTAAGTTATGTAGCAGTTAATATTTAAGCACACGGCTATTTTTCATTTCTGTCTGCCATAACCTTATAGTTTGATTACGAGGAGATGTGTGTACGCTCTGGATTTTAGTTGATAAAACTCTTTATTATCTTTTATGTTTCACCACAAGGATTACCATTAAGGATTTTATAAACGATACTTAGTCCAATTGGTCCTAAAAATTAAAAAAGTTTTCATTTACGTTCATAACTCAACTATAAAAAGTTTTATTAAATCTGACAGATTGGTTTTGAGGTGGTCTATCTGTCATAAATATCAATGCATATGTTCTCGTACCCAAACTACCCCGCGTGGAAAACCAAAGAGCGAATTATTCCCAACTTTTTTTTTTATTCTTTTAATCAGAAATCACTAGTCTATCATTGATTCTTAAAGTGAAAATAATTGTAGCTTTTTCATTTAATTTCATTAATTTAAAACGCCTATAGCAAACATTTTATTTTACTTTTAAGATTTTTACTAAGAAAAATGCGGCTATAGTTATGGTCTTAGATGCTCGAATGATTTTGTTATGTATATTATTAAATAATGTCTTCATATCGCTATAATATTTCTCTTTCACAAGTAAAGAATATATCAATATTTCTGGGAAATGTACAATACTTTTCTTTAAATTGAGAAAAAACATGTCTAAATAATATAATGCACTTGATCTTCTGTTCTCTTGTCAAGTAATAAGTGGTATGGAAAAGATAAAAATATCACAAATTAAATATCCGTTTCGATACGAGTTTATTTTATGGAAGCCTGTTCCGTCATGTTCCTAGCTTGAATTAATGTAGCCACTGTCCAATTCATTACATATCTTTCTACTATTACAAGAATATAAGGTATTCTTACAAAACCCGCCAGCACTAAAGTAATATATCTTAATAACAACCGTATGTTAATTTCTTCTGACCAACGTGTATTTGAAGAAATAAATAGTAATATGTATTTGTTTCCATAAAATATAACATTTAAAAGTCTAAGATCTGTTGATTATAGTCAAGGAATACATAATTATTTTTATTTTTTATTATTCTTTTTAAGACTTGTAAATAACTTGGAGAAAAAAAATATTTTCTACTAGTGCATTTGGGAGTTTAACTTTATTTTTTTAATTGAGATTACCGCAGTATTTTTTAACATTAGGTAATAAAATCGATAGCCATACACATTTTAATGTTAATTTTGTCAATATGGATTAAAAAATAAATTATTGTTAAAACCTTTCAAGATATAACTTACTTTGTATGTTTGTGTTTTATTTCAGTGTTTCCCTTGGACGTAAGAAGAGTTGATTACCGGGCAAAAGGGCTAGCCTAATGGACTTTTATTGGAGTGTTAGGTCATAAATTGATCTGGTTTACAGATATTCTTATAGAAAATTGATGAAAAAATGAAGTACAATTTAAGTGCGTTCCACTTAGCGTTCCTACCTACTAAAATACTCTTCGCCGTTCCATATGGCCCTCATGTATACCCATTGAGTAAGTGATAACTTTGTATACCATAAACGGACACTTCATGGCGATAATTTGTTCCACTAGAGCTCGAGATTGTGGCTATAAAAAAATAGTAGAACGCAAACGAAATCAAAACTTTTTGCTTCTTCAATCTGTTATATTGTGATTTACAATCGTGACATTTTTCATTTGACAAACGATGTGAAATTCAGTTGACATCTCAAATTATAAAATAAAAACATTTACAAGCCCTCTTCGCAAAAAAATGCTCCACTATCTAGTTTTCATTAAAAAAGCGTACTAACTAGTTATGAACGAGATAACTAAAGAGATTGGTACGTTGACCTATGAAAATCCGGAGACCGTTGGAGATAGATACAAAAGATGCGGGCTTCAAAATGTAATTCAACATATAGACATTTACGGCAAATTTCGTTCGAGTTATGAGGAGAAATGTAAATCTAAAATGCTTGGTAAGTGATTATTTACTACAAATATATATTAGGCGCTTTGCAGACGACTGGGTGGGCCAGTCTTTTTGACCGCGAAGTAATAATGCCCGCGATGCCGCGACTGCCCGCCAGTACGCCGCCAGTGCCCGGCGGGCAACTGCGCGTTCTTTTTGCCCTTCATGTGCGAAGTTTAGGATTCCCTTTGCGCTATCGTTCGCTGTGAAATTGACCGGCCCACCCCGCCGTCTGCAAAGCGCCTTAGGGTATAGATGTGCCGTTTCCGGCAACATTGCCGTGGAAGTGTGGAAGCAAGATTGCTCATGTTGCCGGTAACTTTGGCAATTTATGGTAACATTTCAATTTTTATAATTTTATGATTGAAAGTATGATGGGCAAACTTGTATGGAGCTTCATTGCCATATTTGCTGTTTAACACGTTCCGGGACACTACTCCAGGCACAATAGATGTTTTATTGTTTTCACGCCTGTAGGCGGGCACTGTCCCGGAACGTGTTAAGCAATTCCGTTTAAATACTCGTTCCTAAGGCACGGCAATGTTGCTGAAAACTGTACATCATTATTAAAGTCATCATGCACTTATGCGAACACCCTGAATTGGCAGACGCATCTTGCTATAAAATTTGTACTGTGGCCATTTATTTATGGCACAGGATCGTCACTGAATATTGTAGCTTTTAATAGAGAAGCCCATCCCACTAGACTCCCCGTTACATTCTGGTAATCCTGCCGCTGTTTGGTCGGGGACTGCTTATTCAATATATTTGCAGCCAACCATGTCTTGTGGCCGCTAAGGCCCGTCATATACGGACAGCTTCAAGCAGTCAGGACGAACTGCTTCTAGTTGCGACTGCATAGTGAACTACAGATTCTACGTACACACATACACGGAACCGCTAAAGCAGTTGTGACTGCTCCGTTCGGCCTAAGGCCCGCCGTACACGGACAGCTAGAGCAGTTTGCCAGTGATCAACATACATGTACCGCTCTTGTAGTCATAGTTAACAGCTTGAAGCTGCCATTGATAAAAGCCCGCATCCGTGCTGCTAACCGCCCGGAGCAGTCACAACTGCTCGAGCGGTTCCGTGTATGTGTGTACGTACAATCTGTAGTGCAGTTGCAGCTTGAAGCAGTCCGTCCTGACTGCTTGAAGCTGTCTGTGTATGGTGGCTTTAACTATCCGCCACCTGATAAGTAAATAATTGAGTTCAAATTCAAAATCTTTATTTCAATTTAGGTCAAGAAATGACACTTATGAAGTTCAGTTTAAAAAAAAAAAATATTTTGCCTTTCCAGGAAAAGATTACGCAATGACATCTGTTTCTTGGAATTCTGGAAGATTTTCGAACATCAGTGACGTTTTCGGCGATGACAAAGCGAAATGCGTCAATAATAAACTAAGCAACTTCTCTGTTACGACCAAAGTGTCCGGCCTGTACCCGGGACATGATATTTTATCAAGAAGATCTAGGAAGTGCAGGTCGCCAATAAATAAATCCAATTTTCGGTGTAGTGCGTACGTTACGAGGTGATGTCAATGGTGTAATAAAAGTGTAGATGTCATGTTTGTTTCTTCTTCAACTTCAAACGGCTGAACAGATTTTCATGAAACATGTTAAGAACACTAATGGCTGACTGGTAGATAATGCTTTTGGCATTAAGGCTGATATTTGTACAATATTATGTTTTGTGTATGAAGTTTAAAATAAATAAATAAACACTAGATTTAAAATTATCTATGATACAAAAAAAACAACGAAAATCAGTTCATCCGTTTGGAAGCTTCGATTTCACAGACGTTGAAAGACAGACAACTAATAACACTCCTCTCTTTTTGCGTCGGAGGTTAAAAAATTAAACAAATAATAAATAAAGTTAGAAATGTATTTGAGAAAGTAAAGTTACATAGTGTACACTATGAGGGTCCTTACATTATAATAGCATAATACTATGCGGCCACGCCGTCTTGCGCTTCGTCATCTGTGAAAAAAGAGAAAACATACTTTATTATATTTATACTAGCTTTTGCCCGCGACTTCGTTCGCGTGGACTTCAGGTTCGTCCCGTCTAGTAGCGCAAAAAATTTGTTTTTTTACGACCTCACATTAGAAACCTCAAAAATTGTAGCCTATATGTTATTCTGATGTATAAGCTATATTGTGGTAAAGTTTCATTCAAATCCATTCAGTAGTTTTTACGTGAAAGAGTAACAAACATCCATACATCCATACTTACAAACTTTCGCCTTTATAATAGTAGTAGGATAGTAACTAGCGGGCCCAGCGAACTTCGTTTCGTCCCCAGCCCCGTCCCGCCCCGGCCCCGTATTATGGTGATCATTATCCTCCTTGGAGTTCGTTTTAGTTAGAAAACGTTTGTATGGGAAAATTAAAAGAGCTTATTTTAGGCTTTTTTCAGCAACTATTCGAATTTTTCGCGCCGTAAAAACCATCCTTGAACTTCAACGAACATTTAAATAAAAGAATTGGCCAAATTGGTTCAGGCTTTGTTGAGTTCTGCGCTTACCAACACATTTTGCAATTCATTTTTATATAATAGATTACTAAAATTCGACTATAGGCAACCCGCTTCATTGAGACTTCGCCTGCGGGGCGCAGGGGCGCAGGGGCGCGGGAGGGGGCGAGAACGCGGTGCGTGAGCGGCGCGGGCGGGTGCAGACTTCGATTTAGAAATAGATAGAGAATAGCCCGATTATTAAATCCGGGCTCTATTTTTGAATTGTCCAGTCTAGTATTCGGCGCATTTTCGTAACAAAGACCGGTTAAGTGCGTGTCGGACCCGCGCACTGAGGGTTCCGTGCCACCCTTAACTAAATTCAGGGTCCACTTACTTTCACTTAACGAAAACATCACAATATATTGCGTCAGCAAAAATAACTTTGTTTTTCATAGTGTTTGTATGAAAGACAAAGTTATATTTGCGGTTGATAAAAATGTGCAATATCTCAAAAACTACTGGTTCGATCTCCTTCAAACCAATTTTCGTTGCAAGTTTTTGTTGAGATCTACATCATATATTTTTTTCAAAATTTTCACTTTGTTAGTTCAAAAGTTAGATGGGGGGGGGGGACGCCCATTTTACCACTTTGGAAGCGTCTATATCTCAAACCTTACACTTTAAAAAAAAATGGTTTTAGAAACCTCAACATCATTTTAAAAGACCTATCCATAGACACCCCACAAGCATAGGTTTGAGTAAAAAAAAATTTTAGGTTTTAGTTTCATGTATGGGAGCCCCCCCTTAAATATTATTTTTTCTAACTTTTTGTATCTGAATCGGAAAGCGGTGAACAAAATACACCTACCTTCCAAGTTTCAGCTATGTGATGCTTATAGTTTCAGAAAAGTGGCTGTGACATACGGACGGACAGACAGACAGACTTGACGAAACTATAAGGGTTCCGTTTTTTGCCATTCGGCTACGGAACCCTAAAAACCATAGGCCTGATTCTAAATATACGACGACTAAAACAAATAACTAACTATCTTAAGTCATTGTTTCGTTCTCTTCTATATAAATAAAAAGTGACAAACTACAATGTATTAGAGACGTGAAAATAAACTAACTATAGTACCTAGTAGATCTACAAAGATTGCTTGCCGTACTAAAAATACATGTTTGTGTGCGAAAAGAAGTAGGTTTACTCACAAAACTAAATTTTCATACTTGGTACTTCAACTTGGTGTTATCATTTTCAGATCCCTACAATTAGTGTGTTCTTATTTAGATGTCTTCGGACTTGATATTCATACATCTTGGGATGTTACAAAGAAATATATTAGTTTTGGTTGAATATAGAATTTAGATAATAGTCACCCTAGCCGACTTCATATTATAATAGTGCAGAAGTGTTTGCGCATATACAGGTTGCACTCTCTTTTCCTTTCACTCTCACTCATGCTATTGTAGTGTGAAAGAAAAAGCTAGCATTTAATTACATCAAACCAAAGAACATTCCACCCACCTTTTTTTCCCCTCTTTTTGCTGTGGACCACTGTGATTTGAACTGGAAACTCCTGCGTGGCAAGCGAGTTTATAGCCAACGCGCCACCGCGACGGTTAAACCTAGCGCTGAAAAAGCTCACCATATTTGTAGCACGGTGACCGGTTTGCATGAAGCATGTAGCTAGGGTTGTCTCGCACCCGTTTTTGTAGATGGTCAGGGTTGTCAAATTAGTAACTTTTGGATATTTTTTAGTGTTTTTGTGTACCTTTGTCATCAGTGTCCATAGGCTCGGGAGAGTCCTGGTACGCCGGCGCTAGGGGCGAGACGACGACGCCATCCCACACGGTGATCTCTGTGGAGATGTCCTTGCCTCCCTCGAAGGCCTGGAGCCCTAGCACGTAGCGGTGGCCGCCGCGGGCTACCACGCGGAGGAGGCTGCGGGGAAAATTTGTGGATAATGATCAAACAATTAAAAAAAAACCTTATTTGTTCTAATGAAAAAATCAACACACAAAGAATAGAGAATATCTCACATATTGGATACAGCTAAAAAAGGATATCGAGCAAAAAAGGGTAAAAAAAAACGGAAGTCTAGTGTTGTCTTAGACCCGTTGCACACTGCGACTTTTAGCATCGATGCAGTCGCAAAATGTAAACCTTTACGCACTGCGCTACTTTTAGCATCAATGCAGTCACGATGCTAACGCGCGTTAGTATCTATGCAGTTATGCAGAAGCTGGACATTGACAAATTATACTGTATATTGACGGCTGCATCGACACTAACGCGCGACAGCATCGATGTCAAATTAAATCAGATCATTATTTGAATCGATTTGATGCTAAGAGCAGCTGTGTAAGGTGTCTTAGTAATACGGTCCCGTTGTTACCCTTCGTGTACGGAACCCTAAATCTTGGTTTGGTATTTAACTATTATACTGTCCATATACAGTGCGACAAGGATCTTCTGGCCAACGGATGACATTGTCAGGGGGGCGCTTTTTCAATAAGGGTAGCCAGAGCAAGAAAATCTCCTTTGATTCAGGGAGTCTATTATTTATTAGGGTATTTTTATTTATCACCTTTTTTAGCGAATTTTTTCTACCCAACCACGGCAAAGTCAAAGAAAATATTTCTTGGATGGAAATGTCGTAGAAGGCATTTTCTACCATAAGATACGTTCCACCGATTTTTGACGCAAAACAACCGTATTATCAATAAAAACCATTGGGAATAAAATTTTTATTTAAGGAGTTTAGCTCTAAAGTATTTAAAAAACAATCATATTAATACTTTACACAGAACACGTACAAAAAAAAAGTAAGGGAAAATCTCGTGTAAGATAGGGGAGATTTCCTACACTCGATCTGGCAACCGTATTTTTGAATCTGACAGCGCTAGTTCCGCCTGTCACCGTTGGCCAGTAGATCCATGTCGCACTGTAATGCTACTGTTACACATGCTCTAAAATAGCATGCTTAAAACCGTGCTATTGAGTATGCTCAATACGAGCATGCTGATGAGCAGTTTACATTTGCTAGCAATAGGCATGCTAGTTTTAAGAATGCTCCTGAATAAGCATGCTCAAAGCAGACATTCAAATACACATGCCATTTTAAAGCGTGCTTCCTCGCTCTCTGTCAGTTCAAATAAAGTCATGGACAATCAAACAGCTATCCGTATGGAGCTAAACAAGATCATTCTTTTGCTGGCGATGCAATGCATCCAGAAGCTTATATCACCTCGTCAAAAAAAGAAAAGTGCACGCGCACTTCACTTGTTGCGAACGACTGATCGATACTAGCATGCTCATTAAGCAAACCTGTTTAGACGTGCTTGAAGCACGCCCCCTTCCACCCGCGCCGCAGGTAGCATGCTCAAAAATCGCACGCCTGTTGATTTTTAAGCAAACTCGAAATGAGCATGCTAATTTTGAGCAACATTCCGACACACATGCTAGTAAGTAGCAATTGCTCAAAATAAGCATGCTTTCGTGCTTGAAATGAGCATGTGTAACAGTACTTTAAAGCTAGATTTGTCGTCGTCAATAATAAACCATCAATAATCCCCTTGTTTACCCGTCAAAGTAAAGTCAAACCAAAAGTTCCTTATTCTGTCAGTCCAAGTCGCCAGTCCGTCTTCACCATGTAGGCTGGACGCCGCACATTTTTTTTTTTAATAAATATCCTTGGACATTTCACACAGCGCCATCTGGTCCCAAACTAAGCAAAGCTTGTACTATGGTAACCAGACAACGGTTATAAACATACTTAAATACTTTTTTTTGTAAATTCATACATATTATACATAGAAAACACCCAGACCACTACAAACAGACATGTTCATGCACACAAATGTTTGTAATGTGCGGGGATCGAACCCGCGACCTCTGGCGCAGTAGCCAATTTCTTAACCACTGTGCCAAATCGGTCGTCAAAGTCAGTATGAAGTAGCGTACTCACGTCTGCG